>CAMXCT020002668.1:855213-1102713 GCA_947184155.2 Cladocopium goreaui
GGATTTTATTAGTGATAACTAATTTATCAATGTTTTAGTTACACACACACACATATATATATAGGTACAATAATCCCCAGTTATTTTAGTAGGATTTTACTTTGCAACTTTTTTTGGTTGTATGCTACAACTATATCTCCTACAATTTCTGGTGTCGGTCTCCGTTGGTACCACGCCGTCATGGACCCACTCCTAAAAACACTTATTGGTGTCGTTGGGGTCGTGGATCAGAAAGACGCGTTCGGTGATGCCCCAGTTTGTTGGCTAAGTTGGTTCATAACAAGGTTAACCAACAGATAGATACATCCATTAACTATAGATACATCCATTAACAAGGTTCATTACGTTGGGTTTATGGTACAGTAGATGTATCTATAGTATTCATGGAGGTTATAAACTAAAGAAACATCACAAAGGGGGGGACCACACTGTATGAATACATTTGTATTGGCTTCCAGATACGTGAACAAAGCAAGTCAGATGGAGTTTCTCATTTGTTCCGTCCAAAAAACATTGGAGTAGCATTGGTTTGTCTCTGAACAAAATGGTGACCCCACAATGTAAATCTTGATTGGGACAATGATAAACCACTGGATTTTGGGGAAATCGTCTTACATAGCTATTGAAAATGGCCATAGAAATAGTTGATTTTCCCATTAAAAATGGTGATTTTCCATAGTTACGTTAGTTTACCAGAGGGTATAGTCCAACTTAGTTCGCCACTCGCGTGCGGGCTCCACCACCGAGCGATGTCGAGGTCGCAGTGCAGTGCTTTTCTTCAAGCGACGCGTCTCAGAACTCCGGCGGACACGGTCGAGGCCGATGCCACCTGGTCACCGATGGGCCCTACTCCCAGCTATACAGCTATAGCATCAAAAACAGCCCAATACTACTAGGGTATACTAGGGTTACAGCTACCATTTCACCTGAAGGGTTCTCCAAGCATCTGCTTGCTGGTGCAGTTGGGTGTCTCTTCAACTGGGGTCTTCCTTGCTGATCTGTCATGGATGGTCCATATTAGGACGAAAACCATCTATGCAAACACATCCTAAATCATTTACTTCCCCAAGTTGAAAAAGACACACTCTTCAAACACACACTTCAAACACATAGGCGACAATTCCAGAATTCAAGAGAATCAAATCCATTGAAGAACGTCTCATGATATTATATGATGTATCATAATATATATATAGATACAGATATTATATTTATATATGAACATAGAAATAGGAACATAGAATCCATAATATATATATACACGTTATATTAGAGGTCTCTAATTTTCAGAATGCCAGTGAGATTGTACCGTCGGAATTCTGAGCCACGAACCTTGTGTCAGTGTGTCCAGCGAGATAAAAAGTGACTCGCAGCTGGCTTAAGCCAGAAACATAGCTGAACATGATCCTTGATGTATATTCCCAACAGCGAATCTGTTGGGTCTGTTGGGTTTCAATCTCTGGGGCCTTGTTGTGACACGAAAATGCACCCCCCGAAGAACCGGAACAGTCCTGGAACCTTGCTGGAACCTTGCGCTGTTGGGTTGCAAAGCTGAGCTAATATATATATATACATATATATACACATATGTATTACAATCCATTAACAACAAATGATTAATATTAATACTATATATATATAATGCAAACCCCGGATGAGACTAAACCCTGACTATTAATTGAGGAGTTACCCTAAAATCGTGATAAGTTACTAGTAAAATCAGTTCTTCAGGCTAATAAACTGGGGTTTTATTAATCCTGGGCTTGACATCATCATGTTGGGAAACGGAATGATGCATCACTCAGCAACAAGGGGGAAAGAAGCAAACCCACGACGGCGAAAATCGCGAATCTTGGGTGCGAGTATCAGATGTCTTCCAAGATTTCTGAACATCATTAATTTTCACATCAGAATTTCCGACCATGCTGGAAACACCAAAAATCCATGCTCGAATTCACGCGGCACGGTGTGGACTGCGCGTTCCGCTGCTGCCTTGCCGGACCAATCGGGTCAACTCGACCCAATGGCGCCACTTCGGCGGGCCCCACGGCCAAGCAGAGTGAGCTGTGGGAAGTTTTGACGGCCCTGGCTGCAAAGGCGACGCAAAGATGCAGAAAAATGCAGAAAGATCGATCATCGGATGCAAAAATGATCGGAGATTGAAACAGGCAGACAGATATATATATATATATATATTTATGATGTATACATATATACACGTATTTATCTAGCTATCAAGCTAGCAAGCTATCTAGCTATCTAGCTATCGAACTATCTAGCTCTATCTAGATATCCAGCTATTTAATCAACCTATCAACCTATCAACCTATCAATCTATCAACCTATCAACCTATCAACCTATCAATCTTCCAATCTTTCAATCTTTCAATCTTTCAATCTTTCAATCTTTCTATCTTTCAATCTTCCAATCTTTCAATCTTTCAATCTTCCAATCTTCCAATCTTTCAATCTTTCAATCTTTCAATCTTTCAATCTTTCAATCTTTCAATCTTTCAATCTTTCAATCCTTCCATCCATCCATCCATCCATCCATCCACCTATCCGTCATACACACATCTTCCAGGACAACTGCTGAGACGAGGTGATGGACTTGTTGGGCCCTCCCTATGGGGTTGAAGATCGCGATTTTTTGTGACAGGAAATCCATACACACATGCATATGCATATCTATACGTATGTTATGTTATATTATATTATATTATATTATGTTATGTGATGTTATACTATGTCATGTTATGTTATATTATGTCATGTTATGTTATGTTATTTTACGTTATGTTATGTTATTTTACGTTATGTTATGTTATTTTACGTTCTGTTATGTTATATTATATTATATTATGTTATGTTATGTTGTGTTATATTATATTATATTATATTATGTTATGTTATGTTATATTATGTTATGTTATGTTATATCGTGTTATGTTATATTATGTTATGTTATGTTATGTTGTGTTATATTATATTATATTATGTTATGTTATTTTATGGTATGTTATACTATATTATATCGAAATAATCCATCAATATTACTTGCCATGTAAGATACCTCATCAGAAAACGACAGGGCGACAGATCACTTTGGGATACTTTGGCGATGTCACAAATGTGAATGAACACAATGAGGAAATGAGAAATGATGGGTATATGTTGACTAAACCTTAGCCGCTAAAGTCCATAAACTAGTTTTCTCCCTTCGTGGCCCAATTGAACTTGTGACGTCTTAGTATTTCCCATTTCTTTTAGTGACTCAGTGCCCATTTCTTGGGGGAAGATTCAGCAACTTTGCATCCCTAATGTGGCCATCCCTGAGCGATCTGCGGTGCACAAGATGGAACAAGGAGGAACAAGACGGAACACGAGTCTTGTCGTGCCTGGCACGAAAAGGGCTTGCGTCAGCCAACTTGTTGCCTGGTTTCTCATCGTTCCAAAGATTTCTTGTTTGTCATTGTTTTTTTAAACTTAAGTCTTGAACTGGAAGATCATCCAAGTCTGTCTTATGTTTTTGGATATTGCTGCATGAAGCTTCAGGTGGGGATCGGGGTGGCTTGCGCAGCCCTTTCGCGCAGCCAGATGGTGTTCCAATGGGTCAGGCTTTGAAAATTCCTGGGTGCCCACCGATGACGTTCGCACGCGATTTCCTGCCCAAGTGGTTCGCCGGCCGACGCGACAGGTTTTAATTCGGATGGATTCAACAACAATTATTACGGGGGAAACGTGGGTTTTAATTCGGAATCCAGTCCTGCTATGTAGTTTGGAGGATGATTTTCTTCATTCACCTTCAACTATTTTGATGTTCACCAGGATAAATAGATGTTTTGACCCATAGCCAAGAAATGGAGTTTCCAGCTCAGCAGTTCCGAGACCATTCCAGCAGAAGTGGCCCCCAAGGTTTTCAGATTGGTTCATAAGCTCGATAGATAGATAGATGGATAGGATAGGATAGGATAGGATAGGATTGGATAGATTAGATTAGATGAGATGAGATGAGATGAGATTAGATTAGATAGATAGATAGTTAGATAGATAGGATAGGATAGGATTAGATTAGATTGATTAGATTAGATTAGATTGGATTAGATTAGTTAGATAGATAGATAGATAGACAGACATAATATCATAATAACATAACATATTCACCAAACAGATAAAACTGAGTGGCTCATTCCATATACAGATGGGTCATAACTATGGCTACTAACCAGAAAAAACGAGCCGTGGGATGATCCTCCGCACTACGAATTTTCAACCTGTCGTGAGGCACACGTCTTACCGGTAGCAGGCCATGGTCATTGTTCCATGGTCATTGTAGCTTGGTACTAAACCATAGATGTCCTTTTCCCATTGTTGGTTGATTAATAGAGGGGTTTGAAGAAACCCCTTTAACAACAGGTAAATGATGATAGGTGGTACACTATTGTACTAAACATTACTGAATCAGTCATGTCCCACTAGTAATGGCTACTATTCTCATGATACCTTAATTAGATGTGCTGAGTTTACCAAGCAGCAACATCCTGGAGTTGACCAGCTATTTCCTGGTCGTTAAAAAACCAATGATCCACGAAGATTTTAAGGGGATTTTCCCCGGGGAGTAACTCAAACTAATGATTCACGTTCTTTTTAGGTTCATGGCGGTTTCCCCTTCTCGCATCCTTCTGAATGACTGGGGGATGCAGTGTCATGTCGGCCGGCAGCCGCAGAGACACGGCACCGGATTCCGGATGGGAAGAACAGTTCGGAAGGGGAGGGCTGACTCAGTGATAATTACAATGGTAAATGCAAGAAATGTATCTGGTAAATAAAGAGTTTGACCCTGAAAATCACCAATCTTTAGTGGACACTACTATGAACCAACCCCTGGCAGGGTCTATGTAATCTGGAGGGAAAGTGCAAAAAAGCAATCACAACCCATGATAATTACCCTCTGGTAAACTAACATAACTATGGAAAATCACCATTTTTAATGGGAAAACTCACTATAAATGGCCATTTTCAATAGCTATTTTGACATAACCAGAGGGTAGCGACAACCCAAGTAACTTATCAACCCAGGCCATCGTTTTTCGTGGACCAAGGCCATCGTTTACCCAACCAGGGCCCTTTTGGGGGCCATGACATCAACAGGGTACTGGTTCAACGCCTCTATTGGGATGATTTCTTGAGCCTATTCCAAAGATCAAAGGTAGAAAAACCATGAAAAACCTATCCTAAATGTGCTAAAGGAATCTAGGATTTTCGTGTTTTACCGTAATTTTACCGTAATTTTCAGACACTTATATATTTATATTCAAGACCTGGATATACTTTCTGAAAATGGGGTACCCCAAAATCAGGTTTATCCGGTTTATCCTCATTTTTTCCTTCAACCATAAATGTGGTATATCCAATTTTCGTACACACCCATCTCAAGGGCGTCACTTCCCAGAATTGGTTTTAGGATGTTTTCGGGAAAAACTACAGGAACCCCCAATCAATTGGGAGTAAAAACGCTGCTTTCCTGTCGATGTTTTTCATGAAATCGATCCATTGACCGGTGTGCTCTTCTGGTCGATCGGAGCTGTGAGTGATGACTTCGAAGTCTTCCTGAGAAGTCCTACATCAGGCGGATATGATGTTCCTGGAATTGGACAATTGGACCAAGTTGGACCAAGATCTTGTGCCTATGACATGTTTTTCTGATATCCAATTATGTATACACACGCAAGGTGGTGCCTCCCAATTGTGTTTGTTGGTTTCTACACCCCAACAACTATGTCAAAATATCTGCACAAACCCTAGTGAAACAGTAGTTGACGAACAGGGGCATCACCTTGCATGTATATATTTGTTTTGCACATGATGCAGCTATGTCAGCTTCTGGGCACAACAGGGCACTGCACCGCAGGGTTGACCGACGATGGGCATCCAACTAGATGTGGAACACCCATGGTGCTCCTATCTCAATTTACCCTCTGGTAAACTAACATAATTATGGGAAATCACCATTTATAGTGAATTTTCCCATGAAAAATGGTGATTTTCCATAGTTATGTTAGTTTACCAGAGGGTAACTTATATCATATATCTCAATTTATCTATTCTTATGTTTCCTTAATATCCACCCTTGAGTCCCTTGTGACTGTTTTGGATTGACGGCTGAGTGTGGAAGAATTGCTGCATCGCAACTGACTGTACTTAGACCTTCAGTACAAAGTGGGGATCCCAAACGATAGCTAAGTTGGTGCCATTTTTGTCCAACTAAACTAGGCTTCATGATACTTACAAGATCTTACAAGTACGTATAGTTCATGGGGGTTACAAAGCTATAAACATGGGGGGCACCCACCGCATGGCCTAAACGGTACCTAAACCAAAAAACCTACCGGGTAGCTGCGCCAGCCTGCGCCATGGCCGTTCACCTTAGATCATCCCATGCAGGAAAGCCCAGCCCAGGGCTGAAGATGGGGATGGGTCAAAAGCTATGAAATGGGGTAGCTATAACCAGCTATGACTGGTTATAGATGGGGTTATAGCTGGTTATAGATGGGCTTATAGATGGGCTTATAGCTGTAGCATATTTGATGGACGTAGCCATAACCAGCTATGACTAGCCGGGTACCATCCGGGTACCATCCGGGTACCAGGCTTTGACTCATGTAGTAAAGCCAGATATCCCAAGTAGTTCGGTCAAAGACAGCAACTGAGCCATTGAAAATACTCCGTTTTCCCTTCTCATGAAATATTGAACATGGTTTCTCTACTGTGGCTTATCCATGGTTATCATAATCCCCAATCCACTAAAGTAGGGTGTATAAGTCCCTATATGAACTAATTAACCAGGTTATTTTGTAATGGCTGAACTGAACTAGCATTAGGAACCTTTGGGCTACTATGTCGTGAAAGATGCCTTACGATTGGACCCCTGGCTATCAAATTGGGTTCCATAGTAAATTTCAGGGGATATGCCAAGTTCCCACTTTGCAGTTGGGTTTCTGGCTGCGTGTTTGTGTTGGAGAAGGGATCTGGTCTGTCTGGAAATTTTGGGAACGACTTGGAACAACCGAACAAATCCGCTGCTTAATCACCATTTTGCCACTTAAACCGCCCTTTATGGGTATACCCATGTTCAGACACGCATGATATTAATGTTGTTAAGGTGGCAGACTAAATTACAACCCAGATAATTACTCGGATTTACCATTAGGGTTCATTTAGTAACTATCACCTTTAGCCAGTGGTTACCATTAGTCACTAATGGGATACCATTACTAACAACCCATGGCAGAGGCTTCATTTCTGGGGTTTACCACTAGTGGATCGGGCATCCGACTCAGCTGGCAGTGGATCGGATGGGGAATCACCGCAAACGATCCGACGACCCGCAAAAACGATGTTCTGAAAGGCCAATTTCCATTTCGGCCACGCAGCCATGGCGAAATGTTGGATGTATGATGATGATGATGATGATGATGATGATATCTAAATGTGTCCTGTAAAAAACAGGTATACTTGGAAGCCAGACGACCTAAAAATCACAGCCATCCCACTCAGCACAGGCTTTTTCGCGACACAGGCCGATCTCAATATTTTTTGTCATGTTCTATTTGCAATCAAATAGGAGGTATCCCCAGAAACAAAGAGACATGATTATAAATGCATCATAAACTGCTGTAATGCTTTGTAAGTAGGGATATTTCATGGGCTGCTGCTGACATGGGAAGTCCGCGAAGTCGTCAGAGGCTTATGACTTGGTAAATCTCATGGGTTGTGTCATCCTCTTGCTCAGCAGAGAAATCAGAGAAGAAATCCCATAGCCCGTTTAGATAACTAGCTCCATCGACCCATTTGTGTACCCAACTAAATAACCAGAATCAGGTGTAGAAGTGATGGGACAGGGACAGGGATTCACAAACCAATATCATCTTTATTCAGGCTCGTGAATTATGATAAACATTCAGCAAACGATGGACGGCTACTTCGATGTTGCCAGACGTCAGGCAAAGTGGTTCAGGTCACAACCCCATGGTTCCTTACGTGGGATGCATTGGGATATACCCCACATTCACCACGAATGACGAATTCTGGCAACAGGAAAACTTGGGCCAACCCAGCCTGGTGAATTATGGTTCTTGTGTTTTTAAAATTGTGTTTATATTCGTTAAGTTGTTGTCAATTAATAATAGTTTCAAAATTGTTGCTACATATGATTCATATTAATACTAGTCCAGTTTTCATATTCTATTATCGTTATCGTTATCATTATGATTGCTATATGCTATTATTCTATATTTTTCTTATTAAAAAAGTTGGATTTCATGTATTCTGTCATAATTCATAACGGTTCATATTATTATGCCCATTGTGTTTGGAATTCCATACATGTTGGGATGACATGGGATGACATGGGATGACCATGGTTAGCCTCCAATAAACTAACACTGCTATTTTTTTTTCAATGGCCCACTGATAGTTGACCTACCTCTTTTAAATCTTGATTTTCCATAGCAAACTGTAAACTTAGTCGAGGGATTGTCGAGGGTATATATCGTTAAAGCCAACACTTTATGACAAAGAATAGGGATATAATTCGACAGCAGTTGTTTTTGTATCGTGTTTGTTTGCCAGAGGTGATCCAATTTTTTGGGCGTAACTGGACCATGCCAGGGGTGTTGCGGCACAGGTTATGGCAGCTCCTTTTGTGTGCCATCTTTGTGGTTGTCAATGCTGAAGCCTGGGGCAGTCACTTGGTTCCATTGCTTCCAGCGGATCGGATTCGGGGGTGAGCCGCACGCGAGCCGCAGGCTTTGCATCTTCCACACCCTGGGTAATTTATCATAATTTATAATGAAATTGAAGATGATGAAATCTATTATAGTTATCATAAACAGATGATTCATCTTATCATATCTTAATTGGATTGTCTCAAAATCTCTTGGTGAATCAAGTGAATTACATGTTCCATCAACAATTGCCTTTCCACTGGGGACCGGGCCGCCAGCCGCTCTTCCTCAAGAATGCGCCCGAATTTGATGGGCGTAAAACGACCCATTTCTGCATCCCCTGTTTGCTCAAATCTCTCCATCATGCGTGTTGCTTCAAAAACAGAGTGAGTCATGTTCTTTCTCCTAAAGTTTGAAGGGACTTAAGCACAGAATTGGTAGATGTGTCAAACTTTAGGATTCAGCTTTTGTCAAAAAAAAACCTAAAGTTTGACACATCTACCAATTCTGTGTTTAAGTCCCTAGTCTCGACCCGCCCCTATGAACCCACTGTTGATGAATATCCCCGTTCTTGGTGTGGAAAAGACAGTTCATACTATTCCCACTATTTGAAGCTATTTATTCCCCATACCGTTTCTGTGGGTGAAATTCCGTGAAGCTATCCCCCATGGGTTCAAAGTTTCAGTTATGTTGGATCGCCATCTTTCCCAGTGGTTCTGGACCAGGCTGGACCAGGTGAAAATATCTCCGCTTTCTGAATGGATGGACAAGCAACGAGATGACACCATATCACAGCACCATATGTTGCAACATCATACCAACATCAACCCAAATTCACCAACTATTGCAAATATTTGCAAATAGGTTCGTTGAAAATTGTTTCCCGAAATCTAAGGAACACATCTCTGCGTCTTCATTCCCATCAGTGAGCGCTCCAAGAAGGCTCGTTGGGGATGAGGCGGAGAACACCCGCAAAACCCCAGGGTTTCGTTGTAAAAACAACGAACTTAGGGGAGACGTCAGAAATCATGAGAGTGAGGTCCATGGAGTCCATTGGTGCGAAATTTTTGGATAGCTTTGATTTTTTTCTTCTCAGTCTGAGAGACACCTAGTTTGAATCCATAGAAATGTTGGTCTGAAGTCTGAGGATGTCTATAGCACATTAGTGCTATTGTTTTGCAATGTTTTGCACTCAAGTAGTGGTTGCTGGTTTTAAAGTTGTGTTTTCAACCTTGGCCTTGGACGTAACCCCACAGTTGTGGCTTGTCCATCAAAGAACGGAACTCCACTCAATATGGTTGCAGAAAATCTCTGAAGAACTTTGGTTGCCTATCCCCATTTCGATCCATTTAATATCATTTACTTAATCATTTATATACTATATAGATTATATAGACTCTATACATATACATGGACCCAGTATGACTCCAGTCATGACCATTGGAGGATTTGCTCCAAGCAGGTGATTTTTCATGATTTTTCCAGCTGAATTTACTAAGCAAAACTAAGTGACACAGTCTGGTAGCATCGACTTGGCCATGATAGCTCCAACAATGTGATGCCCCCCACTTACCCTCTGGTAAACGTTTACCAAACTATGGAAAATCACAATTCTTAATGGGTAAATCCACTATTTCTATGGCAATTATTAATAGCTATGTAAACGTTTACCAGAGGGTATATTTCTGGGTTGATTTTTACGCAGTGAACTTTATGGATCATGATCATGACATATCTTCCATAGCCCCAGC
Organism: Cladocopium goreaui; assembly: GCA_947184155.2. Taxonomy (NCBI): domain Eukaryota; class Dinophyceae; order Suessiales; family Symbiodiniaceae; genus Cladocopium; species Cladocopium goreaui. Next base: position 865,691 of record CAMXCT020002668.1, read on the forward strand.
ACGAAGCGATTCTGAACTTTCCACCAAATATCCAATTCTTCATGGTTAAACCTCAATTGTTCATGGTTACCCGGCCCGGTAAACATACAAAAAGCTATTGAAAATTGCCATAGAAATAGTTGATTTGCCCATTAAACATGGTGATTTTCCATAGTTATGTTAGTTTACCAGAGGGTAAATCCCAATTTTCCACCACAATTGTCCAACATGTTTCATGGTTCACAGCAAAAATCACCATTACGACCATGATACCATGATACGATACTTTTGGTGGTAAAATGCAAGTTCTGATGGTTGAACACATCATTTTGGATGGTGACCCTCTGTGAATTTAGCATAGCTGTGGAAAACCATCATTATATATACATATAATATACATATAATATACATATAATATACATACATACATACATACATACATACATACATACATACATACATACATACATAAATTACATACATAAATTACATACATACATACATATATATATATATATATACAGGTAAATCATCTATAGACTATCGAACTAAATGGATGATTTTCCATAGCAAACTGTAACAAATTACCGGAGGGTAGTTCCATAAATCCTCATAAATCCATCATTTTTGGATGATGTCGCCATTGAATGCCATTTTTTCACGGTGAAATCCTCTATTTGGTGAGATTCCGCCAGGATGCTGCGCTGTCCATTGCAGCACTTAAGACCTGGGCGAAGGAGGAGCTGCAGCGAAGGGCAGGCGCGCGCGGCTCGCTGCGCTTCGCTGCGCCGGAGTTTTCATCCATGCTGAAGCTTCGGATTCACCATGAAAACATGATGAAACTTGGAGATTTTATCATGTTACCCTCTGGTTATGTCAAAATAGTAGATTTTCCTATTAAAAAAATGGTGGATCTTTCCATAGTTATGTAAACGTTTACCAGAGGGTAATTTGGGTTTGAAGTTCATGAAAATTTGATGGAGATCGAACAGGGACGCGTTTTTCCTCGCACAACTGGTGAGTTCGCATTCTGGGAGATATGTCCAATCCCAAAGCCGCTCCACTTTTCTGTAGCTTTTAAGGGCAAACGTGTATCACTGTATCATCTATTGGTACATTTGCAATACATTTCTATATGCATATAAATAAATAAATAAATAATTAAATAAATAAATAAATAAATGTAAATATAAATATATATATACATTATATCGGTAAGACACACTCACATGTAGTACATATGCTTGGATATATGCAGAGAATTCTTTGCGCTTGGTGGTAAAATTTCGCAACCGCATCTCAGGGTACATCGTCGACATGCATTGTTGATGCTAACATCACCCTTTTGACTGGTTATATCCAGTAGTCATTTTGCTTGGTAAAAATCGGTGTTAAACTACTGGATATAACAAGTATCATTGATTTTACCATTGTAAGATCGGCATTTTGCTTGGTAAAATCACCAATGTTTAATTCCAACTTATTACTGCTTTGGACTTAACATCAAATTCATCTTATTGGCTTGCCATATTTCTTGGCATTTATCAGCCGCCGCTCAGGTGCTCGTGTTTTCTTCGTCAGCGTGGGCAGCACACGAGGGACCAGTGCCTGCAATCCACCACCTTATTGAGAATTGGATGGTGAATCATTGTTCCGATGACTATTTCATGGTATGGGTCAGAACGAATTCAAGAATTCAGGGGTTTTCAAACCATGATGAGCCGCAGAATCCCATGTTTTTTTTGTGTCTTTAATTTTAAGCTGGTTGGTGGTTTGGAACCATGGAATGGATTCTGACTTTCCATTCGGTAATGGAAAATCATCCCAACTGACTTTCACTCACTTCATCATTTTTCGGGGTAGGCATACCCCACCAACCAGATATTATATTATATTACCGTTTTTGATAGGTAAACCATCTATTTCTATGGGCCATCTATACCATGGCTAGGTATAGCCCAGCAAGCAGGACCCGGGTCCGTTCAAAACGCATCATCCCAGGACGCCTCTGGAAGCCTACACAGTGCATGTGCCTGGAGATTTAGAGGTGGGCTATAAACGCCTGCCCGTGAGAGCCGGGACACCCGGCGGCCACCGGGACACCCACCGGCCATGGCGAGCCATGGCGAGCCATGGCGAGCCATGGCGAAATGTCCTGGTTATGTTGATTTAAAGCCATGAAAAGCCATGGAAAATATGGGTGATGACCTAATGGTGGTGACTAATGGTGATCTAATGGGATTTACCCAACCTGGTTATTTTCCTAACAGTTCGCCATGGTTTTTCGATGGCCCTAATCGAAATAGATGGTTTACCGTTCTTAATAGCATGGTGGATCTTTCCATGGCTATGTAACAAATAACCAGATGGTAGTATTGTTTTACAACCATGGTGACTTGGACCCCATGACTTCAGAAACCAGCATATTCTGGTGATATGTGTAAATCCCCTACTGAAACATCGTCTTTGGGAGTGTTTGGTATCAGGGTCAGGGATTAGTGGCTATCTCATTTATAAGTGGGTGAACTAACATGCAATTTTTTACCCCACGGATCGTAACTGAGATACGTGCCTTATGCAACCGGATGATTTCATTTGGGTACCCACTGAGTAATTGGGATGCAGGAAAATTACCCAGAACTGACATGGAGCAGTTCTTTGACTTCGAATGCGAAAACATGAAACGACTTTGATCTACAGAGATTGTGGCTTGAAGTGGCTTGAAGTGGCTTGATTTGAAACATCGGATGGAACAAACATCGATCAACCACATTTCATCCTGATAGGATAATTACTACATTTGAACAGGGGACTGGATGAATTCCACAACATTAAGCCCCCCAGATTCTCGCTGCATCTACGCACACACACCCACATACATTTGTATGTATGCATGTGTATACATGTAATGTTGGAATATACATATATATATATATATTCTTTCTCTCTCTCTCTCTGTATATATATATATATGTATATATACATATATATATATATACATACATACATACACCTATACATACATGTATACATATATACGTACGTAGCTACTGCTAAAATAAAACAACATATATTTATATGCATACTGTATATCATATACATCTATTTACACAGTCGAGCTGCTCAGCATACATCAAAAAACACCTCTGTTTTCTCCCCAGCGCTAGAGATTGCCGTTTTGCGTCACTGAGATCTTGAAGATTTGGCACTATTTCAGCGAAGACCGGTCATGTGATTGGGTCATGAAGGCAGCGGATCATCGAGCTGTGGGAGCTCTGTGGAAGCTGTTCTGAAGCTAGGGATCAAGACAAATTGGATCCATCGATTAACATCCATTGTTAACGAGCAATTTTTGGTCACCAAGAATTTATGGATGTTTAGCATCAAAAAACCCTTTACCAGCAATTTTCACCAAAGGTAAAGTTTTTTTTTAAACATTGAACATTCTCACTGTCACAGAAATCCATGTGGCTTAAAAGATGGCTTACAATATCCACAGGAATCGAAGGAACATGACCATGGTGACCAACCTGACCAACCTTTGCCAGAGGGACAGACCTCCAACTAGCGATGGCAGTTTGTTTTGCAGAATCCGTCACGACTTGGGTGTTTCCACTGCTTGGCCGATGCTCAATATTCCACCGGAATGAGGAAAATAGGGCCCAAAATCACATGATTTACCATCAATCTCCTCATTCTTTGGCGACAAAGTATCGTGAGGCAGATTCGGACACCTACGTCAACTTGCGACTCGGTGCTGTCGAAGCAGTGGAGACGGAGGGACCTGTAGAAAATCGGCAAGTTTGCAGGTGAATTAAGTTGGAAGACCATGGAAGATCCACCATTTGAGTTTTTTCCAAACTTGGAAAAGATGTTTTTTGCCAGTTCATAGTTCGACACTGGCAACTCTATGGCCCTGTTTCAAGTTCTGAAATCTTGTGAAACGAAGAAATAGCGAGAATTTCACAAGCCACTTGTGGACCACAAAAAAGCGAGGCTTGTGACCTTGCAGATAGGGTCACTTTCACTTGAGAGCCTGAGACATTGTGGATGGTACAAGGTGGTGCCCCCCTAGTTATAAATTGGTTTATAAACCCCATTAACTATAGATATATAACCTATAAACCATAGTTATTGGAGTTATAAACCAACTTAGCTATCTAGGGGGCACCACCTTGTAGGTTGGTTGCATCTCACGCATTGTCGATGGGTCAGTCGAAGTCACCAAAAGCGCGCCGCTTTCAGCGGCGCGCCGTGGCATAAGGCGAGCCGTCAGCGATCGTTTGCAGTGCTTCGACAGTGCTGAGGAACATTTCTTCGGTTGGGAAGCTGAGATTTAGCGGCTGCTCGGTCAGCTCGGTTGGCAGTGAATACCCTCTGGTAATTTAACATAGCTATTGAACATGGTCATTTATAGTGAGTTTTCCCATTAAAAATGGTGATTTTCCATAGTTACGTTAGTTTACCAGAGGGTAATATCTTAAACACCACTGGGGTATATCCACTATTTATCTAGGATCTATATGAATCTATATGGGTTTGTTTGAAAATCGGCTACCCCAAAATCCCATGGCTCCTCCATGAGAAGTGGCGAGTTGGGATGCACCGGCAAGGCATGTAGCTGCGTAGCGAAAATATCCCAATCACCCACCATTTATAGGGCACTCCCAAAATAGAAAGGAGACATAAGGAGACTGTATAAAGTACGAGGTAAAGAACATGTATTTTCCATCCTGGATCCTTCTGTCCTGTTCTATTTGTGGGTTCATAGATGAATAATGATGAATATTTTTGGGATGTCACCAGTTCTCAGTTGTGTCTAGTTGAGTTGCGGGTCTTTTCATCCAACATACACTCTTTTGTGCTGGTCCTGGCGATTAGTAATATCTCCGCTTGAGCTGTTTTGATCCTATTGATTTGGGTAACCCTAAAAGCATCATGGCCGGGAAAAAATAGCAATGCCGAGGTTCTACGGCGGAGAGTTTATAGCAATGTTATTGGATTCCACGGCCGAGGGTTTATAGCGATGTCATGGGTTCCACGGCCGAGGGTTTATAGCAATGTTCACTCACGATTTCTCACGATTTTTGAGCCGCTATGTGTACCTTTTAGGGCCTTACAAACCTTTTAGGGCCCTACAAACCTTTTAGGGCCCAGCAGGGCCGTACTTTTTAGGGCCCTGCTCTCGATTACTCACGATTACTCACGACTACTCACAATTAAGAACTGCTAGGATCAGTATCTATATTATATTATCTATATTTACTATGATATTTTATTTATCATTATCATGTTTTGTTTCGACCACGTTACTATGTGACCCTATCTGTGATATATCGCAATGTTATTATTGTTGTCATTTATCTTTCACTGTTGGTCTAACTTGCCTTTGCCCCCCCATCATAGTTTTAATACTGATGTCACTAAAGATGATTATGATAACTGATTGGGCACTTCAGTACTAATGATAACAAATTAGGGTTAATGACAACCTCAAATCATTGTAACCATCAATATTACTATTATTATTCTTTTTTACTGATCATCATCAAACCCAAATAATACTTATAACTAACAACTCATAACAATGATATTCACTCTTGTATATGAATAGTATGAGTAATGCTATACTCCCAAATGATGAAATTAATATGTTATTATTATTCAGATTAATCATACTAAATTGATATATGTTTATTGTACTATTATTTTTAAGACTATTAATGATATTAACCGCTTATTGTAAATTATCATTATTATCAGTGTTATCAATATTTAATATACATCAGTTTTGGTTAAGATTGAATATATCAAAATTATCATTATTATTACTATTAGATATATAGTTATAATAGTACAATAACAAATAACAAGTTGTAATTAGATATTAAATAATTGCAAACTATTGGTATTATATTGTATCATTAGAATTACCATTACTTGTTGGTGGTTTGGAACATGCATTGTATATTTCCATATATTGGGAAAAATCATCCTAACTGACTTTCACATTTTTCAGAGGGGTTGAAACCACCAACCAGACATGATAAATTTAGCCTCTGGTAAACGTTTACATAACTATGGAAAATCATGGAAAATCACGATATTCAATGGGTAAATCAACTATAAATGGGTCATTTTCAATAGCAAACTGTTAGTTTACCAGGGGGTATATCATATATCATTCCATTATTCACACTTGTTAACCCATTTGGCACCATTCATAACCATTATTCATCACCATTTATAGTGGTTAACCCATTGTTAAACCATGAAATCAATGGCCATTTCAGGAACCTCAATTGGAGGTACCTACCATATATATAAGGCCTAAATTTCAGGGAATATCCCCACAAGATATTGCCTTATATGGTACAGTACCTCCATTTTAGGATCCTGGAATTCCCATTGATGAAATCATCATTAAACCACATACACCTCTGGTAAACTAACATAGCTATGGAAAATCACCATTTTTAATGGGAAAACTCACTATTTCTATGGCCATTTTCAATAGCTATTTTGACATAACCAGAGGGTAAGTTTACCATTTCCTGATATCATCTGGTTGGTGGTTTGGAACATGAATTCACCATTCATAACCATTAATCATCATTAAACCACATAAACCTCTGGTGATTTTCCACGTTTTTTTTTGGGGCGTCCACGAGGCGCTGTGCACGCCATCGTTCCACCGCGGCATCTCCGCGAGATGTCGCTTGGGCTGGGAGCCAGGATCAGCGGTCCGGATTGAGCCTCTGGTTTTTTTTTGGATTTCATTGGGATTTAAGGAAAACCATAGGAAAACCATAGGAAAATGGTGGTTTAATGGGATTTAATGGGATTTTAATGGGATTTTAATGGGATTTTAATGGGATTTTAATGGGATTTAATGGGATTTATATACTTGGGATTTAATGGGTTTCATGGGAATATCATGGATATAAGTTGGAAATGTTGTTGGATATGTTGTTGGTTTAATGGGGTTTAATGGGATTCAATAGGATATTTTGTATATATTATATAATAGATATACCCTCTGGTAGACTAACAGTTTGCGAACTGGGAAATGGCCATAGACATAGTTGATTTACATCGTTAAAATGGTGATTTTCCATAGTTATGCAAACGTTTACCAGAGGGTAAGGGTTTCCATAGTCATGAGGGTGATTACCAACAGCTGGATGGTTTACTTCATGGAAGATCCCAAAATAAAATGGATGACAACTGGGGGTACCTCCATTTTAGGAAACCACCATTGAAGGACATTTTAATGGGATTTTGATGAGATTTCTATGGGAAGATGTGAAACATGATTCCGATGGGATGAAATCTGAGATTTTATGGAAGGTTTTGGGGGGATCTGATGGGAATTTTCAGCAAGTCAACATGGTGAATTACCCTCTGGTTATGACTAACATAGCCATGGAAAATTACCATTTTTAATAGGTAAACCCAGGTAAACCATCTATAAATGGGCCATTTTCCATGGCTATGTTAAATAACCAGATGGTAATTCGATTTCATCACCACATATGATAGTCAATGGATTTGTTGAAGGGAAAATTGAAACCGGAACCCCCCATGTTCCTTAAAGCAATCCATTGAAGTAAGGACCATTTTTCTCCATATGTAAACGGTCAGTTTGAGGTCAAGCAAAGGACTCCGTTTTCCACGGCACCTTTCGAATCGTATGACTCACCCAGCTAGGCTGTTGCCTTGTTCACATCGCTCAGGTGGTCCGCGCTATATTTTGCCCATGGGGGATCAGGCAAGGTGATGATGATGATGATGATGATGATGATGATTGTTTTTCCGATGTTTTTCGTGCTTATTGTTGTTCATATCTTTGGAGGATCTTTGCATTTTCTTTGTCTTAGCTGGCTTGCTGTTTTTAAGTGGAAGTCCGCCTTGGGTCTATCTCAAAATGGGCAGGTTACATGGTGAGCCGCGGGCTGCTGCCCAAAATTCGGGCTTCGGCGCCTGCGTGCTTGGTTGGGGAAGCCCAGTGAAAAACCGAAGCTTGTTGCTGCTGAGCAAGACAACGGACCATATTTTAGAGTGTACATACCAGGTACTGGGTCGGAAAACATGTCAGAAAGAGTTATTGGAGACAACTTAAGGAGATCAGAATTGTTGACATGTGAACAGTAGCACTTGGGTGATTTCAAGGATGCTCAATTTGCCGTCATACCGCCAAATTTGATGATGCGAACATAGCTGATGAGTACTGGGTGTATCGTCAGAATGATTTCCGTTCAAAGCGAATACCCGAATTCTCGAATACTTTTTGGTCTGTCTTGTTTCTGAGACAAAGACACCTTTTTTCAAGGGTTTTCCATTGTGGAAGACGCAAACATATTGTGAAGCAGCATGGTTCTTCCAATTTGACCGCACAACATGTTAATTTGGTTTCAGGGTACAGCCGGCCTGCCATGATTGATACAAATCCTGTATGTGTGTCCTTTGACAGGGGATGCCTTCAATGTAGGATCGTCATAGCGAGATAGGGATCTCTCCGGTGGGAATCCTCCCCAAAGTGTCCATCTTGAGGTGTGTATGGTTTTTCTATCTTTCGAGTTCTCTATAGCGATTACTATACCCGGTATTTGAACATAGCTATGGAAAATCCGTGAGCACTTTTCCATTTTTCCTAGGCAAATCATCTATAAATGGATCATTTTCCATGGCTGTTTGAAATTACCAGAGGGTAATGAATTCGCCGAGATACCATCACGGTTGCGTCATCTCCACATTCCAGCCATGGGTCCCCAGTCCCAGCCATGGCCGAGGAGGATATGTTGGAAATGACCAGCGGGGACGCCATGGAGGAGTGCATATCGGAGAGAAGAATTTGGGAGCCCAAAACAGCTGACAGCTGGGACCAATTTCCAATGACCAGATAAATGGATTGTAGCAGCCAGTGGTGACAAGTTGCAGAAGACCCATGGCATCCAATGACTATGTCTTTGTTTTTTCCCGACGAATAAAACAGCAAACCTGGGCTTTGGGCTTTGCTTCACATCGAGGCAAACGTCTTCATCGAATTTTGCTCAACAGAATCATTGAAGATTGGTTTCCCGGAAGCACAGGGTTCACCTCATTGGTTTCTGCCATCGGAGGACGTGATCTTTGCCTTGTGTTTGCAACGGCAACTGGACATCCAGGTGAGTTTTTTTTTGAGCCCAACTTGGGTTTTGTTTCGACTGCGAAAAGAAGAAAGACATACGGATTTTAGTCGACATCAATTGGGATTTGAGTGGATTTAGCAAATAATGTGGTTAAAGCGGCAAATGCCATTGGCACCACCCATGACTGGGAATGGTAAACATACCACCTATAAAAATGGTGATGACTGGGGGATGGTGCAAATGTCATTGTTTTACCCACATTCGTGGGAGTTTAACATGCTAACCAACAAAGGATGGGAGTTGGTCGTCAATGATCGATTTAGCCCGGCAAACATGGTGAGTTCGCAAGGTTTTGATCAACTTCTCCAACTGCCACCCGTGTGAGTTTGAAATGAAAACCAAAATTCGTGGGAAATTCTTCACCATTACTTTAGATTTTCCCTTCAACTAAGCCAGTTCTTCGGTTCCCATGGTTCTGAAATCTGCAGCTTGGAATCCAGCACATTTTCCTGAGATTCCAAGATGTTTTGGTGAATGCTTCCAGTTTGAGGGGTACGTCCCCACTTTTACAGTATTTTACAGATGAAATATCCCAACTTCCTTCCTCCCCTGACTCCCCATTTTTCCACGTTAAAGAACCAACTTTTTGAGACTTTTTGAGCCACAATTTTGTTGAGTGAATCCATTGAAATCCTAACTTTGGTGCTCAAGCAAATCCTTTTTTGTTGGTGAAACATAACAAAACTTGAGCGATTTGTGGCAACTGTTAACTCATTTAGCTCAAAATCCGTTTCTTTCCTATTTTTTGCAGCTCAAAATACAATCGCTCCACTTGTTTGCAGCTCAAACTCTGTATAATTTTTGTCCGCTCAAAAAAAAATTCTTCTGCATGTCTTTTCAACTCAATCAGATAGGTTTTTGCTCTTCAACCCCCCATTCTGATCATTCTACAGCTTGAAATTCCGATTTTTGCTGCAGAAATCAGCACGTCTCTGGTGTTTCTTTTTCGGAACAACGGCCAGGTGAAGAGCTACGGCTTCCTGAAGCCCGTGACGCATCGGCTCTGGGACCCGGCTGCGGAGCCTGAACTGGCCACGCAGGAGCATGGTGCGCGACGCAACGAGGGGCCACCGGGCGAGACCGGGGTAGGATGATCATGGTTAGTAAGGGAAATCATCCCCAAATGGCCGCAAGATTCAGGTGAGTGAATTATTATAATTTACCCAGATCATTGGTAAACTAGAGTTTTTCCAATTGGAAGATGATCAATTGGGATAGGTAAATTATCAATTGAGGTTAAATCTGGCCATAATTTTACGAATTAAATGGAAAAGCCCATATAAGATGGAAAAATTGATGGCTGGAAAATTGCCGAACTAAAATGGAGGTTTACAGCTGAGAAAATCATATAAATTGGTGATGTTCAATTGCCACGTTTGATTGCCAGAGGCTATTTACGATGTGGTGCCCCCAAAGTTATGTTCGTTGGTTTATAATCCCATTAACTAGTTCGATATATTATCATTGTTATCGATCATAATCATAATTCGTAGCTGTTATATAGAGTTATAAACCAAGTTAGCTAACGAACTGAAGCACCACATTGTACCAATAGGGATAGGATGATCATTGTAAAATAGTTGCTTAAATATTGCCATATAGAAGTAATTGGTTGCATGTCACTAATTTACTAATAATTGGTTCACTGCTATTAGCATTACTAGGATTTCACTAATAGTTGGCGACATAATAAACATGCATTACATGTAACCAACCATTAACTATCACTCACTAATGAACATACATTACTATCACTTACTAATGAACAAACATTACTATCACTTACTAATGAACAAAAATTACTATCACTTACTAATGAACAAACCCTACTATCACTTACTAATGAACAAACATTACTATCACTTACTAATGAACAAACATTACTATCACTTACTAATGAACAATTAATAATGCTTTAGGTGATTCAAGACTAGCAATCATGATAGTATTGATTATATAATCCGGATGGTTTGATAGGTCCGGATGGCGATAATCAGATAAACTTGGATACACCCCGGATCCCGAAAAACACTTTCAAACATATAGTGGGTTACAACATGTTATAACATGTTATAACATGTTATAACTTGCTAACCATGTACTAGTTTTATGGATCTTTCCAAGTAATGTAACATGGAAAAGATTGAGGAAACGTGGTTTATTAGATATCTGAACGCCCTTCCACGACTGGAACGTGGTGGGTTTGATCACCCCAATCTGGTCCCCTCCAACGATGCACTTTCTTTTCGGAATGATTTATACCGGCCATTTCTGGTGAGTTATGGGTTTGTGGTTTACGGTGTATGATCTTGGGTTTACGAGCTTACCTATGAAGGGTAGGTCGATCTCTTGGCCTTGTGACTTGGTGGAAGATTAATGATCCTGCTTAAAACGCAAAGAAAAATGAGCATGCACATGCCCCACCTCTAAGAATTGGGATTTTTCCATGACTTGGATCGTCCCGTAGAGGCAAACCATTTCCTGGCTGACACTTGGAGTCAGCCTTAAATTCCCATGGGACCTGCTTTTTCGATTTTTCGCCAGGAAATCAATGAGAAATACCATGGAAAGCACAATTGGTCATGGGTCCACTGTGTCCACTGCAGGAAATTGTGGTGAACTTTCATCAAGCCCGAGACGAATTGCTGGTGCGCCGGAGCTGCGGCGCCGAACGAATTCGGGAAAATTCACAACAATTTTTCAGCCGTTTCAGGATGTTTCAGGGGTAGATGTTCCCTTAAACCAAGCCATTGAGTATGATAAGTACTATACATACCCCCTAAATGGCATGTTCAGTGGAAAAATGAAGACAAACCATCAACTTTGGAGGCGTCCGATTTTGAGACAAATCGATGTCAACGGTTGTCTACCTGCTGTGGTTGCCCACATTTTCATAAGCAGATTATGTGCTTATGAGCAAACATTTAAGAGTCCCAGATGTAGTCGTTGTCGGTTAGCTGTCTATCTACATCTATCTACTGTCCTGTCAGAACAGAACTTGGCACAAAACTTGAGGAACAGAAACAACCATCCGACAGTGCCAACCTGACCCGAAGTTTTTCAACTCGCGCACCGCGATGGCCCTGCCTTTCGGAGTCCGATGCGGCGAAGCATGCTGTTTCGGGTTGAACCTGAAAACAGGGTATGCCCAAATCTACTGGTTCATCATCATTTTCCCTTTGAACATGCTATGTTGTTGGTATGCTAAAAACCATCAAGTGGCGCAGCCGGCGTAGCCAACATATAATACAACATATCTAAATCCATAAAATCTAAATCAAATACATCAAACAAATTCTCTGTATCACATATGGAGGTTTTCGAAAAATAGGGGTACTGTACCCTAAATCATCCATTTTAGTAGGATTTTCCATGAAATAAACCAACCAGCGAGTTTCGGGTACCCACATGACCAAGGACCCCCCGATATAAATCCCCAGTTATTAGTTGGTTTATAAGCCCCAGTAACTATGGTTATAAGATGTTATAAGTACCAAAAACATCCATAAACCATAAAATATCTGGTTGGTGGTTTGGAACATTTTTTATTTTTACATATATTGGGAAGAATAATCCCAACTGACTTTCATATTTTTCAGAGGGGTAGGTCAACCACCAACCAGTCTTTAATTCCATTATTTCCTGTAAACTGTCTCTCAGACCCGTTTATGGACAGAGAAGGTTGTTGTAAATGACCATGTAAATGACAATGTAAATGACCATATGGGTATGGATCAATACCTATTAATACCATTTTTAGGGGAATGAACATCCATTTACCAGCTATTTTGATGTGAACAAAAGGGGTACAAGGTTTTGACACACTGCCATATATTTTATACCCTCTGGTTATTTAACATAGCCATGGAAAATAGGCCATTTATAGATGATGTTCCCATTAAAACCTCCATTTATAAGGGATTTTCCATGGCTATGTTAGTCATAACCAGATGGTATTAACCTTTAGTCTATGAACCATGGTATTATATAATATACTATAACTACAGAGCCACATGCAGTGATCTCGAGAATATCCTCCCGCAGATCATCACATTGGGCCAGGACCGCAGGCACGGTCCCGGAGAGCCCTTGCAACGCTTCATGCATTGGGATGCACAGCCCCCACCGCTGCACGGCTGTTTCTTGGGCCCAACGTGGATTTCGTGGGGAGGTTCAACGTGGTGAAAAATGGGAGCTTCAACAGCGAACAGGATTGAACTATGATTTATAACCTCTGGTAATGACTAACATAGCTATAGAAAATCACCATTTTTAATAGGTAAACCATCTATTTCCATGGGCCATTTTTCCATAGCTATGTAAGTTTACCAGAGGGTAACCATGTGATTTAATGAAACCTAAATTTTCACCATTTTTAAAGCATATCAGAAACAATCATCTTTAGGCCATGTTCAGAATGGATGGCGCGGTGTGTCTGAACATGGTCCCGCGAAGACGGCAAGTCCAATAGGGAAAACGATGATTCCCCGGGGTCTGTTGCTGCTCCATTTCTTTTTGCACCACGTGGTATAAACCAAGAATGAGAGTACATGGATATGTATGTAAATATGCATATATAGAAACACATATATATATATATAGAAACATATATATATATATATCTATGTCATTCTATGTCTATATCTATATCTAATATCTATATTTATATCTATATCTATATCTATATTTATATCTATATCTACATCTATATCTATATCTATATATAAGATCCATACTATATATACATATATATATACATATGGCAATATATACATATATATTGAGCGTGGAAACCATCATTTCAATGAGGAAGGCTATTCTCGAAAGCCCCTTTCTGAAACAGTTGAGCTGAGGCTCCGATTTGGCTGAATTCTGCTGGATTTTGACCATCATGGCTTCTGAACGTTTCATCTAGCAGTGGTTGGGGAAAACTGCTTGGTGGTTTCAAACATGAATGGATTATTTTCTATTTCATATATGGGATACATAATCCTTCCCATTGACGAACTCCATCATTTTTCAAGATGGTTATTGCACATGTTAAAACCAGACATAATACCAGACATAATACCCTCTGGCAATTTAACATACGTAGCTATTGAAAAATGACCAGAGAAATAGTTGATTTAAATACAAGGTGGTGCCCCGTAGTTAGCTACGTGGGTTTATAACTCCCATAACTATGGTTTATGGCAGATATAACTATAGTTAATGGGGTTTATAAACCAACTTATAACTGGGGGGCACCATCCTGTATCGAAAATGGTCATGACTTACATAGCTATGTTGGGACCACTGCTTTCGTCCGATTTTTCCCAGGTATCATGGTGGCCCATCCTGTGGAGAACGAAACGGACCTCCATGAGGCCGTTGGGGAAGATCACGAAGAAGCATATACATCCCCAGTTATTAGTTGGTTTATAAGCCCCAGTAACTATAGTTATAAGATGTTATAAGTACCAAAAACACTTCATAAACCAATATAATATAATCTGGTGGTGGGAAACGGAACATGAATGGATTATGACTTTCCATTCAGTTGGGAATGTCATCATCCCAACTGACGAGTTGTCATGTTTTTTTTTCAGAGGGGTAGGTTGAAACCACCAACCAGATATGTGTTTTTTTTGCACCCAATTTTCAGAGACGACTATGTGGATACATTGGGTAACAGGGCTCACAATGTCTGACATCCCTTAAAAATGTCATCATTGCACCTGGTCAGCTGGTTGCTGGTCCTTTGTGGCATCGTCATCGGTTTAGTTCGCTGGGAATCATGACACTGCCCTTGGGGATTTCCAGCGAAAAAAATCATGTTTTTTAAAGGCCACACGCGGCTTCTCAATACCAAATGCCAAGATCTATGACATCTGGGGATTCCGTCAAAACCTATGATAACTATATTATAACTATATGGGGATGAACATCCATAGATCCCAGCTATGACTTAGGCTACTTAGCCATAGGGCCATACATAGTATAAAGGGGGATGAACATCCATAGATCCCAGCTATGACTTAGGGTAGTCATATTGACCTCAAGGCTGTGAAACCTTGGGGCCCTGGGCAAAAGGGGCTTTGATACAACAGCCGGTTTCTAGCCACTTACCAACGTTGACGTAAAAGAACTAGACATGGCTGAAATTTGTCCTGAATGTTGTGACTTAAATATCCTGAATCACTTAAGTTGTTTTTTAGATATTTACCACAATTACACACATATCATATAACTAAATCATCATCAATCCCACATTTACTTGCTTAAAATCTTCACTTTTGGGTCTTCAAAAGCCATGTGTTTTTTGTGCGGCCCCAAACGCTGCAGGTTCACAGCCTGATTTCGCGCGCTGCTCTGGCGCAACACCACGCCTTGGCCCTGCTGGAGGGTGATGGCACGAGAGATTTGGAGGCGGACAGACTTGGCTTCGGGAACGTCTCAATTTCTATCGATGTATTTGGATGGCACATATTGTTTGAAATGTAGATATATGATATATGTAATACACATACAGATCGACAATGTATATATATAATGTAATATACTATAATATAATATAATATATATATATACACAGTACATACATATATATATATATATTATACATATACAATTATATAATTCTCAGTCTGGGTAAATTATGGCCACCTCACTGTTCTCCCGAAGCCCTGGAATGATCCCAAAATCGCCAAAATCATCAGCTGCGGAAGTCCGTCCCTCCCCTGACCTATGTTGAATCTATTCATTGATGTTCCATATGGGGAAGATAAAAAATCATGGGGTGAAGGGAATACATGGACGTTTAATGACGTTTATACCACTTACTGTAGCAACTGGTTACGGTTGAAGATGCTGGTTACGGCCTTGTTGACCACTGATTTCTGGATTTTTACATGTATAGCTGGGTGATAAGCAGGGTGAACCAATGTTGTTCACCAATATATTGAACATGTGACTAGGATCAATAAGGTAAATTATGTTTTTCTTTTGAGATGGCTACTAGGCTACCTTCCATAATTCTATAGTAACAATTCGGATTACTGTGGATACCGCACACTGATGGCCACACCATTCCCTAGAATTGCGGCTAATTACACAACCATTAGCATTGCTAGCGTTGAAAAACGGGACGGCTGAATTGTGGAAACAACACAATCTGTGTTGTTGTTGTTTTTTTTTAACCTTTGCGACCTACTTTGGTGCCGTAACGATTGTCTCAGTAGGATACGAGCAAAACGACACATCTTGGATTTGTGCGTCACTAAACATCTGGGAATCTGGGAATATCGGAGCGTAAACATCCCTTCTGTGTGGTTGGATAGTGATGAGTTGTGATGTAGATGAACTCAGATGAACTAAACCAAAACCCAGTTAAAACCCCAATAGATTGGACTATGCGCCATCAAGGCATAGATTAGTTAAAATACAATCCAGTGATGATATATGAGATAGAGGTCAAAAATCAAGGCTCATAGATTTTAGTCATTTTTATATGAACCGTTTTCTGGGGATGCCTACTTTTGAGCCTTACTAATGCAGAATGTCAACTCCTAATTGATAAAACCTCTTTAAGACTCAATTTACAAGACATAAACACGACTATCAAAATTGATGGCTCTCCTATTAGCAAACTGGGTGAACATTCACTGGAGTTGTTGCACCACAGGCAGCGGAACAACTTCGAGAGGGCTCTCGTGCAGGGCATGGCCGATGCGTCGGGGACGCATCTTTTTTTGTCAAGGTGTAAGTCGGAGTGAGAGATATGAATGGCCATTTTAAGGTATACTCCATGGATTGGTTTGTTGGGGAAAATCTGAACCGGAAACCATGGTTTTTACCATCAAATACTGTATAGGGGTTTCCGGTAAAAAAAATCCCATCATCCAATTCCATGATATACCGGTCTGGAGATACTGTACCATATAAATCATGAATTTCACCCATATTTTGGAGCTATTTTTTCCATCCAAAAATGAGACTTTCTGGATTTTGGGAATTTCACCAACTGGTGGGATAATTTTGGGGAGATTTTTCACCAACACCAAGACCAGACCCCAAAAAGGTGGGTGTCTCAGTGGGGTCTCCCATAGGATAGTTGGAAAGAGGGTCAGTCTTGGTCAAAGCTGAAATGTGGCCCCTGGTATGAATTGTTGATGTATATCAGAAATACATTTTTTTCAGCATTTAAGATGGTCAAAGGGATTTAAAGAACATGAGACGCAATTTTTTGAAGATCCCTGAGCCCTCTTCAACCGTTCCTGCATCGGTTGGACACAGTTTTGATGGCGAATCTTTCGTCCCCGTCCATTGGTTTTGGATGGTTTTTGGTCATGGTCCGAATCAAAGGTAACAAGGTCCATGGGATCTGATGTGGTCTAATGAGTCTATGTGCAAAAAAAAAGAGTCAGGTAGGCAATGCCCAAAACCTCTGTTGGCTGAGGCTTAGGTTCGTACAAAAACAAGTTTTATGTGGACAGATGTGGACAGTTACCCTCTGGTAATTTCAGATAGCCAACTGGAAAGCACCATGTTCATCCATTTTCAAGTTCGGTAAATCATCATGTTTATCATCCATTTTTATGGGCCATGGCTTCCATCGCAGACGGTTTTTCAGGACTGGAAATTCGCACCGTAGCCGTTGACAGATTCCAAGAACCAACCCTTCACAGGGTGACGGCGAGATCTTTCGTGGTGCCCGGCAGTGGTGTCACGGTGTCGATGCATCCAATAGAAATGAATGGCAAAGCAAAATGATAGAATTTTCAGTCACAACAGAAGCTTAGTGCTGAGCATTCTCCGAATTCAGAAAAAACGAACTGGATCTGGAAGTAAATTGCATGCAGCACAAGGTTCATGTTGCGAGATTCCTGCTTCATGACCAGATCATCAACTCTGAGAACCGCTGTCAATATCGGTGTTTCCTCGCCACTGTGCTGTGGTGCTGCCACTGTGACAAGGCCGGCAATTTGGCGATGACGGTGGTACGGTGATAATTCAAGCAAAAAAAACAGCTAGTTCAAGTTCATTTTTTCTAGACATCGGGGCAAATCATTGCAACATATTGCAACCTCAAAACATCTCAAAACGACCTCAAACAGGAGATTTTCCGCAAAAAATATTGCGGGAATCTCTCCTGTGAAGTGCTCCAAGTCCTCCCCCTGTTGTGTCCATGTTTGGTATGGTCAGCCACAGGGATGTGCCCATGGCGAATGATATGGGATGACCATAACATAACCATATGGGGGTTTCTGGAGTGGATATCCCAATAGCTAGATGGTTTTTGTTGAGGGGAAATCCTATGAAAATGGATGATGAACAGGGGTACCCCTATTTTAGGAAAGCTCCATATAGTCTGCAACTTAACCCTAGCACATGTGCTAAAATGGCGATAGGTTTTGGGTTTATTGGAGCATTGGGAATATTTCCTAGACCCTATACAATGGGTTTATCATCATTTATCTACATTGATCAATCAATCAATATATGATAATATATGTATATATATACATATATATATATTATACATGCTGGTATTATGTTGGTTAATCAAGATGTTGATTTATCAATATGTTGGTTAATCGATTAAATAAACCTGTTGAAGCATAACGAGAGTGTTATATGATATTGTTATATAACATTTATAATTGGTTCGGCAAAACATAGTTTGGTGGCCTAATCGCCACTATGTTGGGTGTATATCCCATGAATATAACCATTACGTACCTGTTAAGTAGTATAATCCCAGTATATACCCCTTCACCATTGAATGCCATGAAAAACCACCATTAATTCGCCATGAACTCCCATGAAATCACCATGAATTTCCCATCAAACCTCATTAAATTCACTGGGTATTTAACATAGCCATGGAAAATGGCCAATTTATAGATGGTTCACCTATTAAAGATGGTGATTTTCCATGGCTATGTTAGTCATAACCAAATGGTAAATTCACTGTTTGTTCAGGTTTTGACGCTGCACACGCCAGGCATGGCGACGCTGGGCTACCGCGACAGTGGCTCTGTGGTCCTGTCCAAGGCGGAAGCCCTGCGACAGGCGCATGAGAAGGCGGGGGCGGGAGCCGGAAGCCGGTTGGCCATGTTCGAGATGAATTTTGCTGATGTTTTGAGATGATTTTCGATGATTATTGATTTGTTTTGGGGTGTTTTGAGATGAGTTTCTGGCACAAAATCTCGGGATACGGATCAAAAAACATCCCAGTTCATCCCAAAGTCTATTTATTGCCGAAGATAGATATCGGCGATGTACCCTCTGGTAAACGTTTACACAACTGTGCAAAATCACCATTTTTAATGGATAAATCAACCATTTCTATGGCCATTTTCAATAGCTATGTTACAAATTACCAGAGGGTACCATATACCTCCATCTATGGATATTTTACCCAGAGTCTATGTTTACTTTTTTCTGTTTTTTGGCAGGAAGGTGAACGGTCCAGATTGATGACCTGGTCCAAGCGCAAGAGTCCGCCCAGGACGACGATCCGATCACAAAACGGGGGGACCGGGGTTTGTAGCATCATCCGGTCGTGGATGACCATTGGAATGTAAGAGACCCCATATATATATATATATACTGTATATATATATATACATAATGTTATATGGATATGCAGAAAACTCAGAATCATGTTTTTTTTCCCATTTCTTTTAGTTCCAATATGAATCCTGCAGATTTTCTGTTCATTCAATGGGGGACCACCTTGGAGGTTCCCATCTGAAGGAGGAAAAAGGATGAACGTGAAGAGCGAGAAAAGGAAGAAGCGGCTGAATTCGAGATGTGGCTCAGCTGAAATATGTGCAGAAATATCACCTGAAATAGATGTTAATATATTTCAATGGTGACTTCGAGGAGTGCACGAGAACTTGCAGGCAGTTCTCTATAGACTCTATGCCTGGTCGGATTGTGTGGGTAGTCTGACGGATCCAGTGATTTTCTCATGGACTATGCTTCAACTTTCAAACCACCATGGACTCCATGGACGGCTATACATATATTCAGAAATGCCTTGCATGGATTACTCTCTGGTAATAAAGCATATGCAAT
Organism: Cladocopium goreaui; assembly: GCA_947184155.2. Taxonomy (NCBI): domain Eukaryota; class Dinophyceae; order Suessiales; family Symbiodiniaceae; genus Cladocopium; species Cladocopium goreaui. The sequence goes on from CAMXCT020002668.1 coordinate 885,925, forward strand.
GGAAAACCCACCATTTATAGAGGATTTCCCATTGACATGTTTGATTACCAGAGGGTATTTGGTTCATTTCTTTTTGTATTCACCGAACTTGCAGCTATAGAAGCCATCAGCAGTCGCAAAGGTCAGACATTGCATCCGCTACCCAACCAACTGTGAAGCCTCCCAAAGTGGCTCTGGTTCAGATTTCCCACAAAGGGTCGCATGTATTTTTTTTAAATAAATGGGGGTTTCCTAAAATATGGGTACCCCCAAATCATATAAATCATCCATTTATAGATTGTTTTTCCATTATGAACCAACTTTTTGGATCCATTTGGGGTACCACAAATTATGGAAACCCTCATATATATATGTGGTTGTTTTCCTACTATAGATTCTTAAAAACTAGCTTTTTGCACAAGTTTTTGAGTCAAACTGCCTGAGGAAACTGGAAAACATCATCCAGAAACGGCCGGACAAGCGTTTGAAGTGGCTGCAGAAGGGCATGATCATGGTCGGCAGGAGCGGTGGTTGATCGCAAGGTCCAGGAATGTTCGGTTTTTTGGTGTCCTCTCTCTGATTTGGGTTGCTCCATATCATGGAGAATGATTCCCACAAGACACAAGGGGTGGAAGTGGGTGATTTTACTTCTCAGCCAATTTACCCTTGGATCCCCTTGTATCTGGGATGTTGGGAGCAACCCTGTTCTGTGTGGCTGCTGACTGTGACTGTGGGGCATGGGTCAGAATTCCACACCAGAAACAGATACATAATTCACAACCCAGCATTGTACGAATCAACCGGGTTTGTCTTGATTTTTTTACCCATCATACTAATCCAGACATTCCGCAATCCAAGAAAGCACATGAAACTGCTTGGTAGACAGTCATAGTTTTTGGAGCACATTGGTACTGTTAAATGATAGGCCATTTTTTTGGGGGGGAATGGCGGGTTCCAAATGAAAAAACCTGTTGAAGACTTCAAAAAAATGGGAACCCTTGGAACATGTTTTGATTCGTAGACACCCTGATGGGGGCATGGTTTTCTCAGCATTTTTAGGATCTGCGCAGAGTTCACGGACACTTAAATGGTTGTTTCCTGAAATAGGATAAATAGGGCTACCCCCAGTTATCATCCATTTATAGATTCGGATTTTCCATGGATAAAGCAGCCATTTTGGATACCCCCCATTTGTGGAAATCCCCATTTGTGACAACTATCAGGGTAGGTTGATTTGGAGTTGTAACCAGTCCGTTTTTCCTGGTCTCCAGAGTTCAGTGGTAGACCTACGAGGTCTACGAGCTGTGTGTTTTTTTTTTAAAATGGTTGTGGGCCAAAATCATATACCCTCTGGTAAACGTTTACATAACTATGGAAAATCACCATTTTCAATGGGAAAATCCACTATAAATGGTCATTTTCAATAACTATGTTAAATTACCAGAGGGTAACAGCCCCCAGAAAATCATGGATGATTGGTCATGGTGCCGATTGTTTTGACAGTCAAGTGATGGTTGAGATTGGAGAAACCGAGTTTTGGACTTCTATTTTGGCATGGTGTAAGTCTGGGAGCCATATAAACACATATATCACATATACACAAAATCCATGAAGATATAGTATGGTCCTCCTTTCTACTAAGTCTACTGCATACTTGATATGATTGACACCAGAGGTTTGATACTGGCAGTGCCCAAGTCATTTTGAATCGGATTGGTTTGATATCTGCACCTTCAAGCGGAGTTGACGATTGGCAGCAGGCCGCTGCTTTGCATAATCAAGCATCAGCATCCATGAAATTTACATAAATAAACCAAACTTCTAGATTTTTTGCTACTGTTGCTACTTTTTACCACAGGGCCTGTTGGGAGACCTCCAGTAACGTCACAGGAAGCAGGCTTTGCATTGGGCTTCTTTCAGTCTACATGTTATTGGCAGATATGTAAACTGTGACAAGAACGCTGTGAACAATTCGTAAGACTGGTGGTAGACACTAAACCTATTTCACTATATGTTAATTCCACTTTGTGTGTATTAGCAGATATGGAGGTTTCCTAAAATAGGGGCACCCCCAGTTTTTCATGATTTTTATTGTCGGATATTCATAGCTTTTCCATGATAAACCATCCGGCTGGGTACTCAGATTTTAGGAAACTCCCATAGTATGTCAATACAACTCTACGAATTTCAGTGTCCAGCTGAGTAGCCAGATTTTAGATATTTCAGAAACCCCCCAAAATGTGTCAAATGTCGTTACATGTCGTTACAACGGCAAAAAATCCCTGGAACTTCACCGACATTTCACGGCGCCGCTCAGGAAGACCATCAAGGCGAATGCCTTCTTCGATTTGATCATGGCCACATCCTCGGTCTGTGACACCGAGGAGGAGGAATAGGCTATTAGGGCTGCCATGGTGTGGAAGTTGAAATCAACATTTGTCAAAGACCACCCGGGTCATCTTTAGTATTAACCTTCCATTTTTTTTTGGGTAGTTTAGTTTTGACCCATTCCCAAATGGAATTTGGGGCTTGATTGGACTTGCACCGTGCAAGTTGGTGGTCTACAACGTTGCAGTGTATGGCACTTTAGACTCACATGTTACATGTTCAAGTTCTCAAAATTGTGGACCCATAGTGACGACATTGTTTTTTTTGGGGCTTGGGGAAACCAACAGATGTGGGAGTTCAAAAAACAGGAGTATCATGCAACGAAAGAGTCCGGACCGGGTAGCTGATATTGATACAGTATCTTTGCAAAGACTGTCGTTTCCATGAAGTCTTGGGCTGTCTCTCCAGAAACAACGGCTTTGAAAATATGATATCCTCTGGTAAACTAACATAGCTATGGGAAATCACCATTTTTAATGGGAAAATCTACTATCAATGGCCATTTTCAATAGCTATTTTGACATAACCAGAGGGTACCCTAAATCCCACTGGTGAATCCTCCGTTTTCCCCATGAACCAAGGACAAGGTCTTCATTTCCGATGTGCCGGCCGAGATAGGCGACCCATGGGAGATCCATGGAGGTCTCCCCAATCCCCATGGTAGGGGATGACAGTTACCCTTCGGTAATGACTGTTACAGTTCGCGAACTGGAAGCCATGGCCCAGTCGAAATAGTGGATTTACCCATTGAAAACGCATGGTGGATCTTTCCAGTTCGTTATGTAAGAGGGTATCTGGAATCATTTAGGAGGTGTTCAGGATATTTGGGGATGGGATTAGCACATTAATAAGACACGTGGTGGTATTTAAGCGTTTGAATTTTGACCTGCACATTCTTTTTTCAGCACATTTTGTCTTGCTCAGACAACAAGCGTAGTGGGGTGTTCACATCGTCTAGAAAGATCGTGGGAGTCATCTGGTAATGATGGCATGGCTGGCTGGGAAATTCACGATAGTTGGGGTATTGCCATCGATAATTATGGCAAATCATCTATCATTATGGAAAACCATCAATAATTAATTTGTCAATAATTGCTGATATTTGGGGGATTTTCCAGCAAACCATAGAGCTGATGAGAGCTACGAGAGGGTGCTATTCCCAGCTGGGGTGGGGGATCACAAGTGGCATCTGGAGCAACCTGACCGATGGGAATCATGGGTGTTATACCCCCAAAACATGCCGAGAAAAAAAGAGAGAAAATTAAGGCTTAGCGAGAAACTTTTCGAAGTAGCCTCTGGTAAATAAACATAGACCCTGAAAATAGCCTAGTTCTAATGGAAACTAATCTTCCAACCCCGACAACTGCCAGGGTCTATGTTAATTTACCAGAGGGTACCCTATTATTGGACAAACTCATATGGGTATGGGTCAATACCTATAGATACATTTTTAGTGGGTTATTCACATCCATAAATCCCAGCTATTTCGATGTTCACCAGGGGTACCAGGGTTTTGACCCATATCCATATACAATGGCGAGGTGAAAGGTTCAGGTGTCGGGAGATTGAGGGCATATACATATAGCACACAATCCGAGAAGGTCCCAGAATGCCTTTCAGTCACGATAGGCGAGTTGGTCAGCAGAACCAACAGATGTTGGTAAGCCACTTACAGGGGTTGGTAAATGTCCCATTTTGGGAATATTGGACATCACCTTATAATGGTTGGGTGATGTTCAATGGGGACATTTAATGACCCATGACTTAAGCCGGAAATCAGACATGCAGCAAGGTTTCTGGTGGCATTCTGACCCCCAGTTGCTACTGTTTTTTCTTTTGTTAAAATTGCACTTTTGCATGGCCCAACATCAACCATCATCCAACATTGGCCGCGTCGACGAGGAACAAAAATGAAGGCCTCGGTTCTCGCGAATTTGCACCTCTTCTCTTCAAAGCAACAGAAAGCCCTGCAGAGCGTCTCTCGGTTTCATCGTTTTCAACGTGTCGTTTTACGAACGGCGTTTTGGGAGCCGGCTATTTCTGATGGCAACATATGGCAACCCCAACAACTGAGGATGTGAATCAGACATCGGGATGCTGAGATATTCACCTCGTTACTGTAGTCTCATAGTTTTTGACATCCCCACGATCAGCCAACAAGCAGGGAATGGACAAGCATTGAGGCATGCAACTGGTGCAACATGGTGTCATTCTCCCACATTTGTTTCTTTTCTTCTCAACAACTCACAATAGATATGAAATGATACGAACATGTCATTTTCCTCAACTACTTTCAAGAACTCCTACATTTCGTTCCACTAAGATATGAACATCATCCAAAATCTCATAATGTTCCTACAACAGGACATGTCCAAGGTCATAATATACATATATATGATAGGGCCTCATATATGTCTGTTATTTATAGGGCTGGATCAAGCGCGATATCGTGCCGGTTGTCTGAGGAGTCGTGCCATTTCAATACGCAACTCGGAAGCAGCTGGAGGCTTTTGTGCTCCTGGTACCCTCTGGTGAACTAACATAGCTGTTGAAACTCACCATTTTTAGTGGGTAAATCCACTATAAATGGCCATTTTCAATAGCTATGTTAGTTCACCAGAGGGTAGCCCAATAGCTTGATGGTTTCATGGAACATGCCCCCCAAAAAATGGATGAGAACTGGGGGGACAAAGCGTCATGACTGGATGGAAACCTTGCAGAAAAAGCGATTTCCGAACATGACCAACACTGTGAGATGTCATGGCTACCCTCTGGTAAACTAACATAACTATGGAACATCAGCATTTTTAATGGGAAAATCCACTATAAATGGTCATTTTCAATAGCTATGTTAAATTACCAGAGGGTAAATCAATGTCAATCACCTAGATTGAAATGATTGGAATTTTCCATGGTTCCTTTTCCATGACTTCAGATTCAATTTTTTTATAATCCATTTCTGGTCGGTGGTTGGAAATGTTTTTCATCAATGCCTGCGAAGATGATCCAGCAATCGACCTCAATTGAGCAGTGGCTGCTAAACCTTCGGAATGGTTGATTGTAGGGGATTTTGCTAGCCAATATACTAGTGAGGAAGGATATCCTGGTTGGTGGTTTGGAACATGCATTTTATTTTCCCTTATATTGGGAAAAATACTCCCAACTGACGAACTCATATTTTTCAGAGGGGTTGAAACCACCTAGTGAGGAAGGATATGATATCTAATTCCCCAATGTCTAACCTATTGTACTAACCAACATGCTGGGGATATCACGCTCCGATTAGGGGAAATCCTATCAACCAACCTTCGCATTTCTTTTTTCGCGTGGAGCAACGCAATTCATTATGAGTTTGCACTTGGAATGTTTAAACTCAATTGTTTGTTGTTTTTTGATTTTAATTGCAAATTCATATATCATGAACAAAACTCAATATTAATGGCATATTGAGAATACGTCGATATTTCCATCCGGTAGGTTGTTTGTGCATGCATTAAACACTATTGAATTTGTTATTGTAGTGGTTCCTTAATTTGTAGATTTTATTTTGCTTAGTTCCTGCTTCAAATATAGAATATCAGAAAATTATTATGATTGAGACTATAATCATAGTTTTTAAGTGTTTACAATCATAGCCTATTACAATGAATATGTATCACATATATATATTATTATGTACAGTATGCATATTGGATATATTATGATGACTTCACTGCGAAATCATTGGAACCAAATTTAGTCTGGATTTACTACGCCAGCAGGGCCTTTACATCATCCTGAAGTAGATAGACAATAGGTAGCTTTCAATATATTTCCATTTCATATAGGATTCTTTGCAGTTTCTATAGTCTCCCTACTTCACGATTATTTTTACATATACGCAGAATCAAAGCCCAGATTCAGTGAACATATCACCGCCAGCAACCGCCAGCCTGAGGTTTGCCTCCGCCACTTCCACGAAGGCATGGGGGTTTAGCCAGCAGCTAGTAAGCACAAAAGGAAAAAAAACACGGATTTAGCAAAAAAGGGTGACTTACGATCAATGTGTTATATACTAGTATTATCATGTATTATCTAATATTTATATATACAGTTATATTTATATATAATATATATAATATGCATAGAACTAGACATACTTAAATAATTGACAAGAGAAAGGTGGTTACTTAGTTACTTATCTAGTAGCTAGCTAGCCAGCTTTTTTGCCAGGATCGTTCCAAGAGAGAAGCCAAAGACGGCTGGGAGCCCTGGGTTTTGTTGCGGACCGCATGTTTGTTGCAACGTATCCAGACATCACATCATATATCTAGGTAAATTATAACGACCTCACTGTTCTCCCGAACCCTGGAATCATGGTTAATAAGGGAAATCATCCCCAAATGGCCTTAATTCAGGTTAGTGAAATATTATAATTTACCCAGATATATCATCAAATGAGGCGCTTGGTGGTTCCAAATGTATATTTGGAGTTAGAGTATTCCTGTGCCACGCTTCATCAAAGCTGAGTCCATGCATAGTCCATATTTGGATGAATTGTAATGACCTCACTGTGATGCCAGTAGAATGATGGTTAGGATTAAGGGAATCATTCCAAACGTCTTGTTTTAGTTATTCTCACGTCAATGTGGTAAACCCAATTTCACAAGCCGTCCCTGTTTCTCACCATTTTTATGGGTGGTAACCATCATCCCCAAATGGTAGGTTTATGGCATTGGGTTTACCACATTAGTGAATCATCATACTTCATCTAGCATATATATATATTTATATATATATACAGTTATATACATATTGTGCTTTCTATCCATAAGACTGGGATGGTCGGATCCCACAATTTGTGATGCACAGGGGAGGCCCAGCGCCCCAGTTCTTGATGATGGAACGCGTCAAGAATTCACAACTCGAAGGACATTTACGGGAATTCACTATGTTGGAATCAGAAAATTGTTGCCTTTTGTTGTGAGGTCTAATAGAAGAATTGAACAAGCATCGCAAAAACCATTAGAAATTGAATCATGACACATCATCATAAAAGATCATTGTGATCGGGAAATCTCAAAAAGCTCAAAGATCATCAAAGATCCATATCGAAAAATCTAAATTTAAATCATCAGCAATTTCTGCACATCACTTAGAAATCAATCAGAAACTTATCGAAATCTGCGCCTTCTCGCCGCGCCCCTTGGAAGCCTTGGAAGGTGAGGCGCCTCGGAAGAAGAAAGCACGGCGCGGCAAGGATTCTCGCGAGAGCTCCTTGGCCTGTTTAAATCGCTGGAATACGACTTGGATGTGAGGGCCCCAGTTAGTGATTTATAAATATTTATAATCCATATATCCCACACATAGGGATTTTTTTCGGATCTGTGGTACAACTGGTGGTACAACATGGTATAACCCATTTACTAAGTGGGAATCAAGCCCAAGTAGCACATGGCCAGCCGTTGGAAATCGGGAAGATTTCCCCAACTGGGTTGGAGTCAAGAGCCTCTGGTCTCCTCAAACTTGGAATCCAACAAGAACTTTTTTTCGAAATAAATCAGATGAAATCAGTTGAAATTATGATGACATCTATTGAAATCCTAACTGTTTATATTTTTTTATTTGGTCCCCGGCTTTCAGTTTAATCTCTGCCAAGGGCGGCCCCCTTGGGCCGCCCTTGGGCCCACAAGGGCCGTTAGGTGATTTCGATTCCATGGATTCGAGGGCACCAGCACCAAAGCCCAAAGCGCCAAAGCGTCGGGAGGCGCCATGGCAGCCTATGGGTCCCATGGGAATTTCTGGAACCTGGGTAAAACAATGCCATTTGAACATATTTGAACCATCCCCCAGTCATCACCATTTTTATAGGGTATATATAGATGTATATATATATATATATAAACCATTTCCAGTCATGGGTGGTGCCAATGACATTGTTTTACCCACATTACACATTACATTCAATTCATCCTCCCCCGTCAGGATCGTTTGGAGGACCGCTACGAGCGCCGGGACGAGCGCCGGGACGAGCGCCGGGACGAGCGCTACGAGCGCTACGAGCGCCGGGACGAGCGCCGGGACGGACGAATGTATGCGCGCGGTGCAGCGGATGATGGATATTGACAGGGGCCCGAACTGTGGACGAATGGTGCCAGTGGTGCCCTGTTTCAGAAACCATAAACACAACTCACATTGGAAGTGTAACAAAAGATGTGTTTCGAAGTTGATTTTCGAGGTTGGACACTTAGACAATGGACGTTTGAATTGTGTGATATTTTGTTTGGGTTTTAGATGTTTTAGCTGCCTAGAGAGCATTAATTCAAGTGGAATGATGGGCCAGGGCATGACGTCCTTGTGTTGACTTTGGTCACTTGAGGTGAGGATTACAAATGGCTGCAACCATGGGATTGAATCCTCCTTCAAGTTGGGAAATGAATATTAAACACTATAATTGTGGTTATACATTGAATTATTGCACTTCCAAGTGAGCGTGTTTTTTTGAATATTTTGGGCATTCAAGATCAATCTGGTCAACCCAATTCGGGAAAGCTAGCATTTTTGGAGGCTTTATAATGGGAAAAATAGCCATAAAACTGCTGATCTTGGGGACAGTTGATCCATTTTCCTATGGTTTTCCTATGGCAAAAGCCATGGTTTAGCCACCATCGTAGTGACCTGTGTCGGCAGATGTCGGCAGGTCGGGCCCTGTGTCGCTGTGTCGCTGCAAACAACTGGTGGTTTCCAGTTATCAGAGGGCCTAAACCATTGACTGTTAGTAATTAGTGTCATGATGTGTCATGTTAGTAAAACCATTGTTAGTAAAACCATTGTTAGTAATCAGTGTTTTTTTTTAATATTGTCATTATTACAGTGGTTTGGCTTTTATGACAGTGTTTTATTGAGGGCTTCCACCTTGGGAACTGAAGTTTATGGCACCCTGATGGATGCAGATGTTGTTTGTTGAATGATCATTGATTGTAGGCTGGAGTTCTATGTGCTACCCTTATATCAATTTGATACCTAAGGTATACTTGTATGAACCCCCAAATAAGCGAAGTCAATGACTTCTTTCATATTTGATCCTTATTTGGTTGTTTGGGCACGTGGTTGTGAATATTCTGGATTCCCCAAGACCAACAGATCCGCAATCTTTGGTGATCGACTTTCAGCGTGTTTTAAGCATCTATTTTTTGGGTTGACCAATTTTCAACCACTTCAGATCTTTAAAATCGAAAACTGATATAATCTAATACTAACACCCATATAATTAGTCTCGTTCCATATAGCATATGTTTTTCAATCAACTGCAGATGTCGACTCGCCCCAAATCACAGGCATCTGAGAAATCTTTTTCGCGACCAAATTCTGCTGATGATTGAATTAGTGGTTGGTGGTTGGTAAATAATGGGATATATATATATATACTGGTTAATAATGGTTATATAATGGTTATATAATGGTTATATAATAATGGTTAATAGAATGGCTGGTTGGTGGTTTCAAACATTTTTTTATTTTCCATAATATACGGGATAAGCCACCAACCATTGACGAACTCATATTTTTCAAGATGGTTATTGCACCACCAACCAGATTAGTGCAGGGAATTCTCAAAGAAACCATTTCTTGTTTGGGTATTAGAAGCCATTACTGTAATGATTGTTAGTAAAACCATTGCTGTCATTATTAGTAAACAAGCCACTGACTATGATTCAGAAAACCATTACTTTAATGACGATTAGCCCAAGGTATGATTTATCATCATTTCGGGTCGGAAACGCATCATTTGCCAAGCTCAGCTCGATGTTTTTATTTGAGTGAAACCATCCAGCTCGACAAGGTCATGTTTGTCAACCAGCGCCTAGCGGGCCTAGAGAGATGCCAAGTTGCCGTGGACAACATCTGACAAACTATTGCGCAATATCTGAAGTACCTTAAATTCATGCACAACATGGTGATATCATGGTGATTATGATGTCTATGCTATGAATCTTAAGCACATATCCATGATAATAGTGTTGGTAGTTTCAGATTGTCAGATCCATATTTGGGAGGACCGGCTGCACACAACTACACAGTGGTCTTGGGTGAGTTGAAAACAATGAACAAAACATGAATGGCACCACGTACAATAGAAAAACACAATCCCAATCTTGATATCCAATGGAATCCATGGACAAAACCATTTTCACTCCGTTTTTTAAACATATCATTCTCGTGGCAAGCGCCGGAAGCATTTTTCCAGCAACAGTTTGATGATTTTCCCAGCCTTCCCAGAGATAATTGGATCAAAATCTAAGAGCCCCAACTGAAAAATCCATACTCAGTTGGGTGTTTGCGGCTGAGCCGGTGAATGCACCATAAATTTCAGTTTCGCTAGGAACGTTTTTTATGGGAGGAAAAAACATGTTGTTAGACTAGCCACGAAACAAAAAATGCAAGACAAAATGATCAGAGATGATCAGAGCATCTAGAGCCATGTTGACTTTTGCGTTACCCTCTGGTAAATAAACATAGACCCTGAAAATAGCCAATGTTTAATGGAAACTAGTCTTCCAACCCCGACAACTGCCAGGGTCTATGTTTATTTACCAGAGGGTATATTCTGTGGTATATTCCACTAGCAGTTGGAAGACTTGTAAGACCCCGCAGGTGTCCCTTAAAATCTGCTGCTTGTGTTGCGACTATGGTGGATGCCAATGGGCTAACGGCGATTTGCCGTGGACAATTCATGGGAATATCATGGTATACCCTCTGGTAAACTAACTTTTAATAGGTAAATCCGCTTTAACTACTGAACAGAACCCAACTTTTTAAATAGGTAAATCAACTAATTATAAATTGACCATTTAAATTGGATAATCTTATATCGCATTTTTGAGGCATGGTCATGGTCATCCACCGGCCGGATTTCCATGATGGGATGAGTCCCAGAACCAGTGGCAGCCATATGCTCCATGGATCTCCATGGGTATAGGGCCCATGAGGACCCGGGGGGCCAGTGAAAGTAACTCTTGGGAAGCTTCACCCGAGAAGAAAACGATGGTAAAACTGTTGTTTCTTTCAACCTTCCAATGGTCACAGTATGTACCTTTAAAGGTATTCACACCATGTTAGATATTAATTGTCAAGGTTAAATACTTATCAGTATTTACATGTTCTTTTTTTGGCTACTGTACTCAAAAAAATTTGAATATATAGACTTTGAGATCATGTCCACATGTTCGCAGGGTCGCCGGCAAGTTCAGAGGCCCAGGCCACACGTTTCCGGGCCACGAGACTGTCAGGCAGGGCGAATAAAAAACATCCCAGTCGCGGCTCAGAAGGTATGTGTCTTGTGGTGCAAATCATAAAAACATATTGGGATCCTGATGGCAATAGGTTTCCATGGAAACGGGGGCCCAGTCGTGATGCGTTAAAGAAGAGCTTTTCTTTGGGAAGCTTTTGGGTTACCCTCTGGTAAACTAACAGTTTGCTATGGAAAATCACCATTTTTAAGTTCGGTACATGAACTATAAATGCTATAAATGGGCCATTTTCCAGTTCGCAAACTGTCACAGTCATTACCAGAGGGTAGGTCATTAAATTTCACTACATCCCATTGAATCCCATTAAACCCCATTAAACCTCCATTAAACCAGAGGGTATCTACCATAAAACCCAGGAGTTCTGGCATTAATTCACCAAGCTCATCAAAGTGATCTGAGGTTCTGACCCCTATGACGCTGGCGCGGCAAGCCGAGGACGGTTGAATAACATCTTGGGGATTGGCGTGCATGTTTCCTATGGAAAATCTAGTATACTGGTTGGTGGTTTCAAACATGAATGGATTATTTTCCATTTCATGTATGGGATGTCATCCTTCCCGTTGACTTTCATATTTTTCAGAGGGGTTAAAACCACCAACCAGTATAAGTCTAGTTTCTATACTCTTGTTTTTTTGGCAGGTTTGGGAGGAGTTTTAGGAATATGGGGATGGGTCAAAAGCTATCATTACCATATTTTGGAACTCCATCCATGAACCAGCTGTTTCATGGTACCCTCTGGTAAACTAACATAACCATGGGAAATCACCATTTTTAATGGGAAAACTCACTATAAATGGCCATTTTCAATAGCTATGTTAGTTTACCAGAGGGTATCTAGGGTACCAGGGTTTTGGCTCACAAACAGTGAGTCCACGTATTGCCAGCGAGGTTGGTCCATAGCTGCCATAGCTCCATGAATTTGGGAGGAACATGGAGGAACAGGTTTTTTCGAAGTGTGTGGGTGTGTTTATATGGGTATGGGTCAATACCTATGAAAATACCATTTTTAATGGGATGAACATCCATAAATCCCAGCTATTTTGATGTGAACTACAGGGGTACAAGGTTTTGACACACTGCCATATAAGTGATCCTTTGTTTAAGTATTAAACACGAGATAGAAGTTCGAAGTCTATGGTACAATGTAGCAGTCTTGAATTTTCTAGTGCGATGCAATATGATAGAATCAAGTTAATTACTGGTTGGTGGTTTGGAACATGAATTTTATTTTTCCATTCAGTTGGGAATGTCATCATCCCAAGTGACTTTCACTCACTCCATGATTTTTCAGAAGGGTTGAATCGAAACCACCAACATCCACCAACCAGATATAATTCAACCAGATTTTGTATGTTCCTTGAACAGATTTTCACACTTTTTCACATGTGTCCGGCTGATTTGTTTCTGCAGATTTCCATCTTAAGCCTGGACAAAACTCGAAGCGCCATTGTTTGCAGGTCCGGCTGAGTGCTTCCGGCAGCGACGCCAAGGCTGAGCGGCGGAGCAACCATGGAACCAATGGAACCAGTCAGAGTAATCCCATACCAACATGTTCCAAATATGGTTCCAAATATGGTTCCAACATGTTCCAAATATGGTTACCAGTCAGAGTAATATTCTATGGTTCCAACATGTTCCAAATATGGTTTCCATTCCCCCTTTTTTAGCATAATTAAGCCATGTGTTTTTGTTTATTTAAGCGCTTACGCGCGACAGCCGGCCAGGGGCCCAACTATGTTGGTCCATCTTGTGGCTATATGTTGGCCTATGTTGGCGTATGGTGGCCTATCTTGCGGGCAACGTGGGCCCATCTTGTGGCTATGTTGGCCTATGTTGGCCTCATGTTGACCCATGTGGAGCCAAAAGATCCGAAAAATGGGAACAGCAAAAAAACGCTGTAAAACGCAGGATATTTTGATGGTCGGCGGCCTATCTTGGGGCTATGTTGGCCCATCCTGAGGCCTATGGTGGCCTATCTTGGGGCTATGTAGGCCCATCTTGGAGCTATGTTGGCCCATCTTGGGGCTATGTTGGCCCCTCTTGGGGCTATGTTGGCCCATCTTGAGGCCTATGTTGGCCCATCTTGGGGCTATGTTGGCCCATCTTGAGGCCTATGTTGGCCCATCCTGAGGCCCATGTTGGCCCAAGTTGACCCATCTTAAACCACAAGGCCCGAAAAATGGGAAAAAATGGGAAGAGCACAAAACACCGTAAAACGCGGGACTTTTTGGCCGGACCGGGTGGTCTGCGGCTGGGGCGGCGGCCCCTCTCTCCTACGGAGAGGAGAGAAACGCCGTACGGCAATGCCACGGCCAGGGGGCCCCTGGCCGGATTTAAGCGCTTACGCGCGACAGCCGGCCAGGGGCCCAACTATGTTGGCCCATTTTGTGGCATCTTGGGGCTATGTTGTCCTATCTTGAGGGCAATGTGGGCATCTTGGGGCTATGTTGGCCTATCTTGAAAGCTATGTGGGCCGATCTTGAGGCCTATGTTGACCCATGTTGAGCCAAAAGAGCCGAAAAATGGGAACGGCAAAAAATCACTGTAAAACGCAGGATATTTTGATGGTCGGCGGCCTATCTTGGGGCTATGGTGGCCCATCTTGGGGCTATGTGGGCCTATCTTGGGGCTATGTTGGTCCATCTTGGGGCTATCTTGGCCCATCTTGGGGGCTATGTTGGCCGATCTTGGGGCTATGTTGGCCTATCTTCGAGCTATCTTGGCCCATCTTGGGCCTATGTTGGCCCATCTTGAGGCCTATGTTGGCCCATGTTGACCCATCTTAAACCACAAGATCCGAAAAATGGGAAAAAATGGGAAGAGCACAAAACACCGTAAAACGCGGGACTTTTTGGCGGGGGGGAGAGGTCGCCGGCAGGGGGCGCGGCCCCTCTCTCCTACGGAGAGGAGAGAAACGCCTTCGGCTATGCCACGGCCAGGGGGCCCCTGGCCGGATTTAAGCGCTTACGCGCGACAGCCGGCCAGGGGCCCAACTATGTTGGCCCATCTTGTGGCTATATGTTGGCGTATGTTGGCCTACCTTGCGGGCAACGTGGGCCCATCTTGTGGCTATGTTGGCCTATGTTTGCCTCATGTTGGCCCATGTTGAGCCAAAAGATCCGAAAAATGGGAACAGCAAAAAAACGCTGTAAAACGCAGGATATTTTGATAGTCGGCGGCCTATCTTGGGGCTATGTTGGCCCATCTTGGGGCTATGTTGGCCTATCTTGAGGGCAATGTGGGCCCATCTTGGGGCTATGTTGGCCCATCTTGGGGCTATGTTGGCCCATCTTGGGGCTATGGTGCCCCATCTTGGGGCTATGTTGGCCCATCTTGGGGCTATGTTGGCCCATCTTGGGGGCTATGTTGGCCCATCTTGCGGCCTATGTTGGCCCATGTTGACCCATCTTGAGCCACAAGCTCCGAAAAAGGAGAAAAAATGCGACGAGCACAAAACACCGTAAAACGCGGGGGTTTTTGGCCCTACCGGGTGGGTCGGCGGCTGGGGCGGCGGCCCCTCTCTCCTACGGAGAGGAGAGAACCGCCGTACGGCAATGCCACGGCCAGGGGGCCCCTGGCCGGATTGGTTTGTGCCTGTGGGTTTGGGGTTGGTAGGTTGGGTCATCTTGGGGCTATGTTGGCCCATCTTGGAGCTATGTTGGCCCATCTTGGAGCTATGTTGGCCCATCTTGGGGGCTATGTTGCCCCAGCTTGAGGTTATGTCGGCCCATGTTGGGGCTATGTTGGCCCATCTTGGGGCCATCTTGGCCCATCTTGGAGCTATGATGGCCCATCTTGGGGCTAGCTTGACCCATCTTGGGCGCTATGTTGGCCCATCTTGGGGCTATGTTGGCCCATCTTGCGGCCTATGTTGGCCCATGGTTGGCCCATGTTGACCAATCTTAAACCACAAGATCCGAAAAATCGGAAAACATGCGAAGAGCACAAAACACCGTAAAACAGGACGTTTTTTGGCCCTACCGGGTGGTCGGCGGCTGGGGCGGCGGCCCCTCTCTCCTACGGAGAGGAGAGAACTGCCGTACGGCAATGCCACGGCCAGGGGGCCCCTGGCCGGATTTAAGGGCTGACGCCCCTCGTCGGCTCCGCCGGATTTCTCGACCCTCCATTTCATCGCAGTGTGGGCTTGAAAGCTTTTGGATGGGGACCTGCTTCAGAAATATAGTCCTTATGTTTTTTGAAAAAAGTTCATGGAATAGGAACTTTGTTGGAAATAGACGGCTTTTTTGGGGAGCACGTGAGTTCCCGAAAGCTCCTGCCAAGGGTTTTTCCCGAAGAACTGCTGCCAATTTCAACTTGTTACTTCGTGTAAAGGCGCCTCTGTGCAAAGACTTCTCTGTGTAAAAGCTTTTGTGTGTAAAAGTTTCTGTGTGTAAAAACCACTTTGTGTAAAGACTTCTTTGTGTAAAAGCTTCTGTGTGTGAAAGCTTCTCTGTGTGAAACGTCTGTCTAAAGATTTCACTGTGTGTAAAAGCTTCCGTGTGTAAAAACTTTCTGTGTAAAGTGTAAAGGCTTCTCTGTGTAAAAGCTTCTGTGTGTAAACGCGTCTGTGTGTAAAAACTCTCTCTGTCAGGCCTTCTTCGTGTAAAAAGTTCTGTGTAAAAAAGCTCCTAGATGTTTGTGTGCAAAAGCTCCTTAGAGTAAAGACTTCTCTGTGTAAAACCTTCTGTGTGTAAAAAGCTCCTTTGTGTAAAGACTTCTCTGTGTAAAAGCCCCTGTGTGTGTAAATGCTTTTGTGTGTAAAAGCTCCTCTGTGTAAAGGCTTCTCTGTGTAAAAGCTTCTGTGTGCAAACGCGTCTGTTTTTTAAAAACTCTCTCTGTCAGGCCTTCTTCGTGTAAAAAGTTCTGTGTGAAAAAGCTCCTAGACGTTTGTGTGCAAAAGCTCCTTGGAGTAAAGACTTCTCTGTGTAAAACCTTCTGTGTGTAAAAAGCTCCTTTGTGTAAGGACTTCTCTGTGTAAAAGCCCCTGTGTGTGTGTAAAAGCTTGCGGTGTGTAAATGCTTTTGTGTGTAAAAGCTCCTCTGTGTGAAGGCTTCTCTGTGTAAAAGCTTCTGTGTGCAAACGCGTCTGTGTGTAAAAACTCTCTCTGTCAGGCCTTCTTCGTGTAAAAAGTTCTGTGTGAAAAAGCTCCTAGACGTTTGTGTGCAAAAGCTCCTTAGAGTAAAGACTTCTCTGTGTAAAACCTTCTGTGTGTAAAAAGCTCCTTTGTGTAAAGGCTTCTCTGTGTAAAAGCCCCTGTGTGTGTAAAAGAGTGCTGTGTGCAAATGCTTTTGTGTGTAAAAGCTCCTCTGTGTAAAGGCTTCTCTGTGTAAAAGCTTCTATGTGCAAACGCGTCTGTGTGTAAAAACTCTCTGTCAGGCCTTTTTCGTGTAAAAAGTTCTGTGTGAAAAAGCTCCTAGACGTTTGTGTGCAAAAGCTCCTTAGAGTAAAGACTTCTCTGTGTAAAACCTTCTGTGTGTAAAAAGCTCCTTTGTGTAAGGACTTCTCTGTGTAAAAGCCCCTGCGTGTGTAAAAGCTTGCTGTGTGTAAACGCTTTGGTGTGTAAACGCTCCTCTGTGTAAAGGCTTCTCTGTGTAAAAGCTTCTGTGTGCAAACGCGTCTGTGTGTAAAAAGCCCTCTGTGTAAAGACTTCTTCGTTTAAAAACTTCTGTGAGTTAAAGCTCCTAGACGTTTGTCTGCAAAAGCACCTTAGAGTAAAGACTTCTCTGTGTAAAACCTTCTGTATGTAAAAAGCTCCTTTGTGTAAAGACTTCTCTGTGTAAAAGCCCCTGTATGTGTAAAAGCTTCTGTGCGACTCCTCCATCCAGCTTTCTTTCGGGTCACGCGGTCGTCCAGTTTCAATCTGCAACATTGTTTCTTGTGGAAGAATGCAAAGAACAGGTAAAAGCATCGCAGGTTAAAAAATTGAACATAAACAGCGCACCAAGTGCTGTAATTTACAGCATTTTGCGCTGTCAGATGGCAAGAACCCGCGTAAATACCACAGTTTTAGTCCCCGAAAGTGGCTAAAACACTGTTATTTGCAGGGTTTCGTTCACGTCACGATCTTCGATTTTTTGAAAAACCAGCGTTTTTTGCGTTCATCAAGGCAAAAAATCGGTTCAAAAACGGAAGAAAATGCTGTAATTTACAGGGGTTTGGCGCCGCTACGGGCAAAAAACTGCGTAAATACTAGCGTTCCGGCGTCCAGAAGTGGCCAAAACACCGCTATGGACAGTGTTTCGTGCCTCCCACGTTTTCTTGACATTGCAAAAACATTGTGAATACCAGCATTTTTTGCGATCAACCCGCCAAAAATGCTGTAATTTACAGTGTTTTTTTGCTTGGCTTTCAAAAACACTGGTATTTGCGGTATTTTGTGCATCTTGGGTCCAAAAAGTATGGGTATTTACAACATTTTCTGCGTTTTTGCATGGCTCCCGCAAAAGACGTTAAAACGCAAAAATGCTGTAATTTACGTGTCAAAACGGTATTTTTTTCCGATTTTAGGTACCCTCCAAACGGGGGGGGGGGCCTTTTGCTCTTGGAGACGCTTATGAGCGACCCGGATTCCGGCCAAAAAGCTCTCCCCCACCCTCCTGAATGATTTTTGGTGTTTTTCGGGGCCCGGCGTCGGAGGGTCGGCGGCTTGGGGTGCGCCTCACCATAGAGCTCTAGTCGCTCTGGGACGCTCGTAGGGCAAGCCACTCGTGGGGAGCCGGCGGAGCCGAATTTAAGCGCTTACGCGCGACAGCCGGCCAGGGGCCCAACTATGTTGGCCCATCTTGGGGGCTATGTTGGCCGATCTTGGGGCTATGTTGCCCCATGTTGGGGCTATGTTGGCCCATCTTGAGCCCTATGTTGGCCTCATGTTGACCCACGTGGAGCCAAAAGATCCGAAAAATGGGAACAGCAAAAACGCCTGTAAAACGCAGGATATTTTGATGGTCGGTGGCCTATCTTGGGGCTATGTTGGCCCATCTTGGGGCTATGTTGGCCTATCTGGAGGGCAATGTGGGCCCATCTTGGGGCTATGTTGGCCCATCTTGGGGCTATGTTGGCCCATCTTGGGGCTATGTTGGCCCATCTTGAGGCCTATGTTGGCCCATCTTGAGGCCTATGTTGGCCCATGTTGACACATCTTAAACCACAGGAGCCGAAAAAGGGCCAAAAACGAGGAGAGCACAAAACACCGTAAAACGCGGGGGTTTTTGGCGGCCGGGTTGGTCGGCGGCTGGGGCGGCGGCCCCTCTCTCCTACGGAGAGGAGAGAACCGCCTTCGGCTATGCCACGGCCAGGGGGCCCCTGGCCGGATTAAGGGGCTACGCCCCCTGCCGCCGACCCCAGGCAGGGTAGCTTGGGGCGGCGAGCGGGGGGCGGTAAACTGCAGGATGGTCCATCTAGCTGCACTTCCATCCCGGCCTTGCCGAAATTTGGTTCAACCCAGGCAGCAGCCGGGCAGCAGGCTCAATAGTTGAAGGGATGCCTCATGAAATCTCAGAGCAAGGCCCCGATTTTTGAGGCTCATAATCATATCCAGCAAGTAATTAATATACAGAAGCAAAACCTCGAGGAAAGTAAGGATGATATATGGGAAAGTAAGCATGATACATTGAATTTAGCAGAATGTTTTGCTGGAAGACTATATACATGTTTGCCGTTCAGTCCCCGAGTCTTTGTTGGTAAAAAGTTTATTCGTAGTAGCAAAAACCACATTTTTTCAAAGCCCAAAGTGTACTTCCTCTGGTCGGCGTTGACCTGATTCGGGAGCGGATCCCGTTGACTTGCGCGCAACTTCGCGGAGCCATGAAGTGGCATTCTTCACTGACGCCTTGCTGATTTCCGTTGGTGGATCTGAGCTGGGAGCTTAGAAGAAAGGGCAAAGTGAGAAAGCTGGGCAGCAAGTTAGGGTGTTGTTTTTTATGACGCATGTTTTTGGAAACATTAAAAAATGAAAATGATATGTATAGAGAAACCGGATTAGTGATTTTCGAAAGGATACGGAAAAGTGTGTTTTGCTTTTAAGGAAGAAATGTCGTTGGGTTTCATTGCTCAGTATAGTCAAGGTAGGTATGGGTCAAACTGACGAAGAACCACAATTGTGAGTGGATAAGGATCATTGAGTATTGCTGCCCATTCTGTCTTTACGCTCTAATTTTGGAGCATGTGAGATGAATATCTCGCTAACTAGGTTGATGATCATTATCAAGTAAAGCTTAATAGTTCAGTCCCAACCTTTATATGGATTTAAGCATAATTTGTACCAGAAGTCGGACAGCATGAGCATCAGCATATATCCGAGTCCAATAATCGCCATACACGACATTGATCGAGTTACGCGATCGGCAACGGTGATGGGATATTACCTTAGGAGCGCACATGGTGTGAACCTTGGCATCCTGGAGTGACCGATGTTGGAAGTCTTCAACTGATGTATATAATATAGGCAGATCAATAATATGAACAAAGAATATAAAAGCCTAGTTATGCATATATACATATAATTACACATCTCATGTTTATATATGTGATTATTGATAGAAATATTAACTGATCATCGGATGAGTATATCCGCATATCAATCCATCAATCCACTAATATATATATATACATATATGTGTATATAAAAAAGGAAACAACTTGGAGCCTTCTGAGGGACAAATTCAGGTGGAGGACAAGGTGCCATCGAGTGGGATTTGGCAATGGCAATCTCTTACTCAGCATCCGATGATATGCTTATATTCTCCCCCGTGCCGCCTACTTGTAGAGAATGACTTGAATATTCCCAAGAATTTGCACATCCATTCCCATGGCACCATTGAAGGTTCCAGGAACAATGTTGTGTTGATTGTGTCTCCCATTACAGTCAATCGATTCCCATTAAATTCCATTAAAGTCGTGTTGGGATATATAATGGGAGTTTCGGGCTTGTAATGGGATAACCGCTGCAATGATCAGTGTCATATTGCTGACGTTAGGTATTTCTTAACGTGGTGTATATCATGGTCTACCGGCAAGATGGCCATTGCAATTTGGAACATAACGATAATATTTTGTGGGTTCTTGTAGTGTTGGGAGTTCTTTTGCCAGAGAGATCTAATTCCCATCACATTTCATCTCAATGATGCTAGTATCCCACCAAAAACTAGCATATTTTTGGTGGTGATATCCTTTTTCTGATTAAATTCATATTTCGATGGTCAAGTCACTTGTCTCCATATCCGTATCTTCCATTGTCTATGCATAGGGTAGTCAGTCATCCAGATGAATGTCTCCGAACGGGAGCTTGGCGACCACTGCCAGGAAGCAAGAAACAGATGGAAGACGTCAAGAATAGCGCTCAGCCAGAAGCTCAGAAAATGGTATGCTCGTCTTGGGTAATTTGGCATAAGCATTGAACATGGGTATGGAAATCGTTTCTCCGGTAGCTCTGTTAGTTTACCAGAGTGTATGACACATCTGAAATCTCCTTGAAATATTGTGTGGGTAAGCTTATCAATTGGCTCGCTGGCATTGGTTTATATCCTGGAGATTCCATAACATGCAGCCAAAGTATGGTGTAGGTGGTCACTGAGCTGCCCGGTATTTGACTTGGAGAGAGGCCAGTAGAAGAACGTCACGTATGTACATTTTGCCAAGGCAAAACTTTTAGAGAATCGTTTGGGTTCCTGACCTCGAAGCATATCTGAATGTTTGGGGCATTACAATGAATCTTGGTTGGTTCCTGATGGTTTCCATCTCGAGGTAGGAACGTAGTAGCTTCCAGCGTTGGATGATAGGAAACATGTGTAGATTTCCTGGCAGCAACGATCAAAATTAATTGGATCTTAAATCCAAATCCAATATTTCTTGCAGTTAGAGTTCAAGTCCCAGCTAGCGATCTCCAAGTCTTTCATCCTGGCTTGTAATCCCGCCATTTGCCCATTGCGTTTTCTCGGGAGTCCATCGTGGTCTGTGATTGTCCAACTTTCCAGCCGGGAGCTGCTTGCGTTGTGATGGGAGAAGTGGAGGATGTGACATCAGTCTCAGATGAGGAAATGAATGAGCAAGGCAGTGGCCGTGGGGATGGACGTAATCAACAGCCACGGGTGCATCAGGTCGATGGTCAGGGTCAGGATCCGAAGGCAGGAGAAGGCGGGGGGTGGACAAAAGAGCATATTCTTATGTGAGATGTCTTGGTTTGGTATGGG
Source organism: Cladocopium goreaui (assembly GCA_947184155.2). NCBI lineage: Eukaryota > Dinophyceae > Suessiales > Symbiodiniaceae > Cladocopium > Cladocopium goreaui. The sequence goes on from CAMXCT020002668.1 coordinate 907,769, forward strand.
GGGAATGGTGTTGGTAGTGTGGAATGTACGAGATGTTGTGGGCAGGCCAAGAGAATGACGTGGAGGAGATGGATCTCAGTGGTTCGCAGCAGAAGAGACGCAGGACAGTCCAGGGGCTCGGATTGCTTGCTAGAGGGTCACTGGTCTACAGGCATCGATTTTTTTTCTTTGTCATGCTGTTCGGATGATCAGTGCTCGGATGATCAATTACGGCATTCCTCGAAGAGCCGTTTTGTAGTTTGTGATCGTACAAGGTGGTGCTTTGACTTGCATAAGGTTGGTTGCTGCATTTTGTCCTGCCTATCTATCACCATTTGTTGGCACAAAAGGATAATTGATCTATTGTTCTCGAATCACATTATGCATTGCCATGTCAAAAATCACAGGTTTCTGGCGTTTGGTGAAAGCTTATTGTAGAAAAAGGCATGAAGCAATTTAGTTGGTTCTGTGTCATGAGTATTATTGGTGTGATGGTGCCTAGTGCCAGGACTTCTGGGTCGGCTATGTCGGCAGTTGGTGGCATGGCAGTTGACTTGCAGAACCTGGGAGAGATCTACGCGGTCGGTGATAAAGCGACGGTTTGCTTCACTGCCAAGTTGGTCCAGATTGGGGAGTTGAAGGAGAGGCCAACGCCGAAGAATCCAGATCGGAAATGTCTAGGATTGGTGGTGGGGAGCACGGATCTTTTGGTGCAGGTGGCTTTGTGGACACCTGTGGCAGAGAAGGTTTTCACCTCATTGATGAAGGCCTATGAAGCATCGCCAGATGGGCAGTTCCCGGATGTGATCTGCAAGAAGATGCAGAAGGTTGTCATCACCACGTTTCCGAAGGTGTTGTGCAAGGTGCAGAGTTCAAGGGACAGTTCGGTGGCTGTGGGGTCGTGCAGTCCATTGAAAATTTACCCAAATCCTGCATGGGTGGTATCGGATTTCCGAAGCATGGTGAAAGATGAGAAGATCGAAGAGGGAGTGCAGGCGAGTTTGCAAGGAAGGATGTACAACATTGAAGATGTGGTGCAGTCCCGAAAGGGAGATTCTTTGGTGCGTTTCATCCTTGTTGACTGTCACCAGAATGGGATCCCTTTGACTATCCACGGCCCCACGGCAACTTCGGCATCCATCTGTGAAGGGCGCGTCCTGACTATCGTGTCGGCACTTGCCCGGGCTCCTTTGGGCGAATCTGAAGAAGGTGGTGCATTTTGGGCCTACGACGAAGACAGTTTCTTATTTGGAGGTCGCAGCCTGAGCCAGAAGCCGAAGTTCCATTGTCTGAGTGTTGCTTGATGGGACGACGGCCACAAATTGAGAAGTGCCACGGCAAGACTTGAGAATGGAAGGGAACCGTCAATGATCTAAGAATTAATCTCTGCATAACAATTTGGTTGTCAGAAGCCGACATATCAGTGGCCAGTGGTACTCAAGTTCTGGCAAAGGCATCCGTGGCACTGGATGGCACAGACATGTCCAGTTGCGGTGTGCAGTGTAAAGATTCATTGCCAAAACTGTGGTCCAGCACAATAGTGCGGAAACCTTTGATCCGAGGCCCTTTTCGAAATTGCCATGACCCATCATGAGCCCATTTGGTTCCTTGTCGATCTCTAAACCACCCAGACATCAGATATCCAAAAAAATCTCATGGCATTTCCGAAGTGCATTTCGTTCATTACATGGGGCAGTCCGTGTCACATGACTTGGATATCATCAGTGAGGCGTTTCAATCCCAGGATTCCTACTGAGCGATCCTAGAACATAGGTCCAGCAAAATGGCCTTGTTTGGAAGTCGGCATGGCAAGAGCGAGGGCTGAGACTCTTTTGTGCAGATGCAAGCATGGATGAAAATTAGGCCTGTCGGCATTTACAGAAAGGGTGACCGAATGTGCCTGCAGCTTGTTGGACCTGTTAGTGTCTAGCTTACAAGGAAAGTGGGTCCATCTATTCTTGAGTCTTTGAACATCACAAAAGGTGATCCACATATTTGCAAAGACATTTTTTTCCAGCGTTCACCGCATCAAGGTTATTGCATTGGTAGCAGCTCTTTGACCCACTTTGACGAGATCCAGGTTAGCGTGGTCCTTGGGGAATGGATTGTGGAGCCCGGGAAATGGTAAGCTGCCACAAAACATTAAGAAATCATGGGAACAAAAAGTATGGTAGTTCATTTTTTTTATTACCTTGGTAAGGCGGGTAATTGATGCAATGATGCAGGATGGCAAGGGTGCGAATAAGCAGCCTTATTCGCACGTTTGGATTCCACTGATTGAAGTCTATTGTCAGACACAGCTTATGCTTGTAGTTCATAAGGGGATGTAAGGGCAGATTTACGTATGTCAGACACCATCTATATGTCATGTATATATTATAAATGTACCTTTTTGTATACGTTATATATATATATATATAGATGTACACACATTTGTAAGCGAGTTACTGGGGGGGATCACCATACTACACCAGCGGAACTCGCAGGTTGGAGGGTGGTGGAAACCCCAAGTCTTCGGTCCGTGAACCCAGTCGGCGGCAAGGCAAGGCAGTGTTGAAGGGAAACCCGACATGGCCAGCACCATATATTTTTGATGGGTTAAAATAGGCGGCTACCACAATGGGTTAAGACATGATGGGTGATGGTGATATTTTGTGACATTGATGATATCCTGATTGCATGGATTTTAAAGACCTTATGGTTTCTTGTGTTTCATTACTGTGTTGAAATGTCTTGATTTTTTACTAGCGTGCAATGTTGAGATACCTCCAACGTGGCAATGGAAAAAATCCTTCTCAAAAGGAAGTCTCGATTTGTCGGGATCCAAGTACCGTCTCAGGCAGTGGTTGGATCCATAGGGAATGGAAAAAAATATCTATGTTCATGGTGGATTTTCCAGCTACCCTCTGGTAATCAAACGCGGCCGGCTAGAAAATCCCCGCGCTGAATGGAGGTTTTAAATGGTTTTAATACGAAAATTAGATTTCTAAATGGTACATTGTCTAGCACGCCATGTTTGACCACCGGAAGGTAACCACAATTTTGTTTCCCATGTCAAACCAAGGATCGGGAGGCACGCCGATGTCCAGGACGTGTTGTGCTTCTCTTGTCAGACTCCAAGTTTTTCGACCCCCGCTTATCCGGCGAAACGATTCAGGGGGTTTTTCATGAATGGCGGTACCTCAAAATGGATGGTTTATAAGGGAAAATCTTATTGCAATGGATGGGATGATTTAGGGGACCTCCATGTATGGAAACGATTCAGTTTCGTGTATTTTTTCGAATTGCAATTACGACCATTCTGAGACACACATATGTAGTACAGACCAAAGATATGGGTATTGCATGGTATTGTCGTATTGCAGAAAACTGGGATACTGATAATAATGTTGAAATATCATGAAATATCTCAACATTGTAAGACGTTCTGCCGTGGCGAATCCCTAGGTCCACACTCCATGCTCGGGGAATCCGTTGGTTGGGAGCTGAAGTGCTGTCGGAAAATCGGGGGTTCCCTGGTTCCCCAAGTATGGACGGCTCTTCTGAGACTTTTTTTGGGCAAAAAAAACCTGGGATATCTATGGAATTGGAATTTTATGGATATCTATGGCATAGATGACCATAGATGTGTTTTTCAAGATGTCAAGCTGATGTCAATTTCGTGGGCAACATCTTAAAGCACCTATGTAGGCCCAAGGTACTGGGTGATCAATGACATGCCGATGACCGAAGAATGATATTTTTCTGGGCAAATATCCTGGTTGAAATTTCCCTTACAAAAAGGGAGACCTTAAGCTACTTACAAAACGAGCATTTTGTAAGAGACCCATGTTCTGAGGTAGCATTTCCTGGGGAATTTCAAGAACGTTAATTTTCAGCAAAGATTTCACAAAATGCTTTTTGTAAAGATTTTACTGGGGAATTTCAAGAATGTCCATTTTCAGCAAAGATTTCACAAAATGCTTTTTGTAAAGATTTTACTGGGGAATTTCAAGAATGTTCATTTGCAGCAAAGATTTCACAAAATGCTTTTTGTAAAGATTTTACTGGGGAATTTCAAGAATGTCCATTTTCAGCAAAAAAATCACAAAATGCTTTTTGTAAAGATTTTACTGGGGAATTTCAAGAATGCCAATTTTCACCAAAGATTTCACAAAATGCTTTTTGTAAAGATTTTACTGGGGAATTTCAAGAATGCCAATTTTCACCAAAGATTTCACAAAATGCTTTTTGTAAAGATTTTACTGGGGAATTTCAAGAATGCCAATTTCAGCAAAGATTTCACAAAATGCTTTTTGTAAAGATTTTACTGTGGAATTTCAAGAATGCCATTTTCAGCAAAGATTTCACAAAATGCTTTTTGTAAAGATTTTACTGGGGAATTTCAAGAATGCCAAATTTCAGCAAAGATTTCACAAAATGCTTTTTGTAAAGATTTTACTGGGGAATTTCAAGAATGCCAATTTCAGCAAAGATTTCACAAAATGCTTTTTGTAAAGATTTTACTGGGGAATTTCAAGAATGCCAATTTTCACCAAAGATTTCACAAAATGCTTTTTGTAAAGATTTTACTGGGGAATTTCAAGAATGCCAATTTTCACCAAAGATTTCACAAAATGCTTTTTGTAAAGATTTTACTGGGGAATTTCAAGAATGCCAATTTTCAGCAAAGATTTCACAAAATGCTTTTTGTAAAGATTTTCCTCTATTTTATGGCTTTTTGTAGGTGTTTCAATGTTTTTCTTACAAAAAGGGGATCGCCCAACCCCTCCCATCTAATTTCAAAGAGGATGGGCAAATTATAACGACCTCAGGTCGCGACCAAACTCTGTAGTGAATGATTGAGAGAAATCACCCCAAAATTATGCTTATTATTCCAGGTGAGTGAGCTACTATAATTTGTTCAGATTATTCTTGTAGTCGCGATTTTTATGACATGGAAAACGCAGCAGATATACTGGGAATTCCTACACGTAGGGCCGAAAATCTTTGACTCCTCACAGACTGTCGATGTCACCCCCTGCTGTCCCTCCGAGTTGTCTGGTTTTCAGCCATGAACAAAGCAGACTTGAGTTCAATTCATTTTTTCACCATCCTAACAATACAGATAGTAATGATAGCAGTTTAAAAACAGGAGATGCTGCAAATACGACATTTCCCGGAAAATGATATTGAAAAATAGCCATAGTTTGTATTATCCCCAGTAATGATGCCTATATGCCACATGTTTATCATGTGTTCATGGGGAAAACGTCCAGAGAACTGGGCCTGGCTTCACGCCCCCGTGGGCGAAAATCGTCCAACGCTTTGAGGTGTGGTGGTGATCCCCAAGGCCTGGTCGATCATATGTATATAATCGATTTGAAATATGACATGATATAGTCACATAACTATCATATCATTATGATATGAATATATATATGTATATATTATATATACGAATATATACATATGTCTATATATATATGTATATACATATGCGTGAAATGGTGTATGACTATTGCATGGTGTCACAATTATTTCGATAGAATTAATTATCATGGAACACTTTTATTGCTACCATAGTGTTATAATATGGGTCGTTGTCCAAAATAATGCGATATAGAAATATACTTGTGAGGTACGAATTCAAGCGGAGGACCAGGTGCCATCGAGTGGGATGGCAATGTCTGGTTTCCCCAGAAGTGGTCGGGGTCTCTTTTTCCGTTATCCTTTGGGTTTAGGTTGTTTTACTAACTTAAATAACTAATGACTCAGCATCGGATCATATGTCTATATTCTCCTCTGTGCTCTGTACTTCGTAGACAATGAATTGAATATTCCCAAGAACGTGCGTATCCATTCTCAGGCAACAGCTTTCAATTGACCAGCTTCACCGCGGTGGGGCGCAGTGGCAGGCCTGGAAGCCGAACTCATGGACAAACATGGGCATGGGCAGTCATGGATTTTGATAGTATTTCTGGCCGGAAATTCTCGCGTACTGTGTTGGAGTTTGATGTGATTGTATCGGATTGCGTGGAATGTAAGTGGGGTGCGGGTAAATTGTATTGGATATCTGAAACAGCTGGTGGCGTTTTAATGAGTTTTGCTGGGAGGTGTGGATTGTAGTGGGATATCTGCTTCAATGATCAGTGTCGTATTGATGATGCAGGGTATTTCTTCAACAGTGTGCCGCCGGAGGTGTGTTTTTCATTCAAATCAAGGGATCAATTGGACAAGCGCCATCGTTTGACAAGGGATTTCATGGGATTTGCCAATGAAAAAAAGTGACTGGTTTGGCATTTGTACTGGGAATATGATGGTGGTGTTCCTTGCCATATAATGGGATCTAATGGGATGTAGACTCTGGCATAGCCACAGGAAAGGATGTAACAGTTCCATGCGATTCATTTTTTTTATTACCTTGGTGAGGCGGGTAATTGGTGCAATGATGCAGGATGGCAAGGGTGCGAATAAGCAGTCTTATTCGCACCTTGTAGAGTGTTATTGAAACTTGACAGTTGATTCCTATTAGGCATGGTGATCTTCCAGTTCCCCATGTTACTTTAGCAGACGGCAATATAGCATCACAGATCGTGATGTACATAGGTAATATTACGATTTGCCATGAAATTGAGGCAAATAACTATCCCAGAGCCTCAGATTTGTTTCAAAGTTGTGTTTGATAGTTGGCGAGGATGTGGGAGCGAGTCCTAATAGGCGAACAATCTCTGAAGGGGTAAGGTTTTTGGCCGTCAAGGAAAGCAGCAGCCGTTGCCAGTCGCAACACAGCTCTTGTGTTGTAAATGCTAGGGTTGGTGTTGCTGTTGTGTTGCTGGTGTCCCACAAGACTTGTCAAGTTATATATACGGTCTGCATATATATATATATTGTATGTATATCTCATCCACAGTCTGACTATACGGACAATATATGTCAATATGACAATAGCACCAGGTTCCTATGAGTCTCCCATCACCAAGCTTCGCAGCCTGCTGCAGCAGATCAGCTGCAAGGTGTGGCTCCCGACGTTTGGGACATGGAAATAGTTATTGGAGTTATAAACCAACTTAGCCAATCATGGGGCACTATCTTGTATATATATATATATCTCTGGGTGAATTTGTGTAGACTGTATACCATTGATTCTCATTCGCCAAAATTGATCTAATGCAGTCAATGCAAAAATATTACTTTTGCTATACCAATGGCATAACTACAATGAATTGTTTCGGACACAAATGAGCTAGGGTCAAGATAATGTACGAAATGACATCAGATCATGAAGTCTCTCAAAGGCGTGAATAAGCAGCCTTATTCGCACCCTTTGAGTGCACGAATTTTCAGAGAGGGTATAAACATCATGAAGGCTCTCAAAGGCGTGAAAAAGCAGCCTTATTCGCACCCTTTGATTGCACGAATTTTCAGAGAGGGTATAAACATTATGAAGGCTCTCAAAGGCGTGAATAAGCAGCCTTATTCGCACTCTTTGATTGCACGACTTGTCAGAGAGGGTATAAACTTTTATTTTGTCGATGTTTATTTCCATGCGGCGTGCAGGTTTCAAATCCATCTATGCCAGAAGATTCGAACTAAAAACCAGGATTTGGAAACGGAAATCCAGCTATGAGAAAACTGTGGAGATTCTAATTTGGGATGCGTTATTTCTAAGAGTATAAGACTTCAAAGATCAGAATGGCCTTCTCGAACAACATTGTGTTGTATGATATGTCTTAAGACATCGGTTGGCCTCTTTGTCTGTGGCCATGTCAGGGCTATTTCTAACATATAAAGTGCTATTTCTAAAATATATAGAGCTATTTCTAAAATATCTAAATCTATTTGTAAAAAAACACATTGGTTCTAGAATCTAGAAAGTGTAATTTTATGTGGCCACTTGCACATCACAACAACTTCAAGATTGCAAATTCACCATTGTTGTTTTTAATGTCTTGGTTTCGGGAAAATATGGTGACAAAACCGCTTTCCAAGAACCATGTGTGTTGCAAACGAAGTTTGGGATTTTTTGGTGGATGTCGCTCGGAACCGCAGCAATTCCAAAGATCAAAAAACTGAACCGTGCATATCAATAGCAATGGGTGCAATGAGCAAGGAAGAGCCTCCAAAGAAGCGTTGCTCCGAACTTTGTGGAAGTTGTTGTTTTGTTTTTTTGTTTTGTTTTCGAATTTCGTGTCTGTGGTTCTCCGTGGCAGGCGCCGCCAAAATATATGAGCATATGTGATTCTGTGTGTGGCAGGTGTGGCAAGAATATATGTGAAGTGTTGCGTGCTTGTGGGCGTGGCAGGTGTGGCCAAAATATGTGTTAAAACAATTAGTGTTGGTGCGCGCGCGTGGCAGGTGTGGCAAGAACAATGTTTGTGTGGCAGGTCTGGCGATAAGGCATGGTGTCTCTGTGAGTGTACTTGTGGCAGGTGCAGTGATAACAATATGAGTGTATGTAAGTATGCAAACTGAGGCCGTCGTGTGGAAGGCCCTCCACAGCCACCTAAGACACAGCCACCATGGCACGTTTTCGCACTAGAGTTGGAGGATTTTGGGCCACCACTGCAGCCCGCGTCTTTTTTGTCTCGGAAACACTGTGCAAAAAAAATGCGTTTGTGTTGTGTGTTTTGCGTGATAAGGTATCCCAATGACCCGGTGAAACGCCACGCGCATGAGCTGTTCCAATGCAGAGTGAACAGGCTCCTGTATTGCACAATGGGCCATAAGCTTACAAAAAGGAGCATGGCTGTGTTTTGGAGATCTGGGATGTTTTTGACACTTGATCAAAAATCTAACAAAGATCTGCATGAGCTCATTGAGCTTCTGATTGAAAAGCGGGTCTTGTTCACAAACACAGACTTGAAGACTCAGTGCTGGCCACTCTGAATATGGATGGATCGGTGAGAACATGCGCGATGACAGGTGTGCTGAGAAAAAATGCGTGTGGTTCGAATTAAAGAACAAAAAATACTTGGATGCAATCCAAAAAAAGGAAAGCAAACAAATTTCAAGTGTGTGATCAAATTCGCAAAGATTGATGTGGAGTGGATCGAGTTGGAAACAGCAAGGACAATGTGGCATTAAACCATAAGATCAAGCATCGTACTCCAGCAAACCTGCACTCTGAGAATCAAATATCAGTCCCAAAGATATCCATAGATCCTGGAGGATCCTGGGGTATATAGAATTTCAAATTACAGTCATATCATATTTAGATAGATAATTGTGTCCAGTAGGCATTCACTGCTTGCAACTCATTCTCGTTTTCTTTGAAATGTGTCGATCAGGATTGTGTGATGATGTTTTTTTTTTTTTAAGTTCCTATGTTTCTGAATACGGGGTTACAATGCAGTGGCAGACGGGTTTTGTATTCCGTACCATCCTTTCCTTTACTTATTGTTACTTTTTGTTAATGAGCTATGGGCTATGGCCCACTAAGATTGGATATGTACTGTACTGTATTTTTTCTTGTTTTCACCTGGCATGGCATGCCCATCCACTTGTGTGCGCATAGCATAGGACCATGTAGTTGGACACCGACTGCTGCACGGCCGTGGCAGGAAGTGGTTTTTCTTTTACTTTGTCAATGCATTTCAAGGGTTGGGGTGGGGTGGGGCATGTTAACGTTCCTTGTAAGTGGCACGCAACGCAACTGAAGGGTTGGGTTGGGGTGGGGTGGGGTGGGGCATGCATTAACGTTCATGTGAACTTGCGGAGAAAGAAAATGCTTCTCTGTGGCTGCCAGTAGGTGAATATATGCACGGGTGGGCTGGGGTGGGGTGGGGCATGTATTAACGTTCATGTGAACTTGCGGAGGACGAACATGCTTCTCTGTGGCTACTGTACGTTCTCTGGAACCTTCCATGCATGCGTCATGCTACGCTACTGTAAGTTCTCTGGAACTTTCCACTCATACATACGGTATATACGTCATGCCACGCTATTGTAAGTTCTCTGGGACCTTCCATGCATACGTCATGCTACGCGACTGCAAGTTCGCTATAACTATCGACACATGCGTCATGCCACGCTAGTGTACATACTCTGGAACCTTCAATGCATACGTCATGCTACGCGACTGTAAGTTCTCTCGAGCTTTCCACTCATGCGTCATGCCACGCTATTGTAAGTTCTCTGGAATTTTCCACTCATGCGTCATGCCACGCTATTGTAAGTTCTCTGGAACTTTCCACTAATACGTCATGCTACGTTACTGTAAGTTCTCTTTTACCTTCCACTCACACGTCGTGCCACGCTATTGTAAGTTCTCTGGAACCTTCCATGCATGTGCATGCTACGCTGCTGTATCGGGATTAAGAACATGTAGTTATGATTGCACATGAAGTGGATGCTACGGGTGGGTAGGTGGGGACGTTAACCAGATATCTTAGCTGCAGCTGCTGACGATCTATATGATGTTGACGATCTATATGGTGTTGAGGATGCTGATGATGATGATGATGATGATGTGATGATGTGATGATGATGATGATGATGGTGATGATGATCATGATCATGATCATGATGATGATGATGATGATGCTCATTATGATGATGACAGTGCAAATAAAACAAGTAGTTTTCTGAAACGACAATGATGCATTTTCACATGCTGGATGTGCAAAAATATTGTTTCGCTATAGCGGCGTGCTTATTTTCTATTCACACCATGGACATGTTTACCACGGCCGCGAAACAATCGTAAACCATGTAGTTGGCAGTGTCATTGCCAGCCAGCAACAAAGATCCATGACCCAGCTATCATTTGTTGTGAGGCACCAGTCAAAAGGTCAGCCTTTCTTGTTCAGTTCATGTGACCTTTTTGGATGATGACATATTGGGCACATGACCGCATGGCCCTGGATTGCTCATTAACCCTTTAGTTGGTTCTTATGATGGGGCTTTTCTTGGGCTGTCCCAAGTCCGTCGTTGGGCCGTTGGGTCTTCCGTGAGGCCGTAAAAGAAAAAAAGAAACAAAACTAATTCTAAATCAATCCAGGACTATTTCTAAATCAGTCCAGGACTATTTCTAAAATCAAACCAGTACAATACTGTTTCTAAATCAGAGCAGGAAGATTTCTCAACCATTAGCCGAGCCAGCCAGACCATTCCCAAAGCCCAACCAGCCAGGATGGTGCACGTCGAGCTGAAATTGTGAGCTTGGCGAAGAAGATAAAACGGGATTTGAGGATGGGGAAGGCAAATGGGCCAATGGTTTTTTCAAAGCACCATGACTTGTCTGGCCTCGGCCTCAATGGCCGAGAGATTGAAGCGTTGGATCTGAACCATGCTTCACTTGAAGTGGCTTGGTTCAACCGTCTTCTTGGCAGCGGTTGTCAGTTGACTTTGTCAATTATTATCAATCATTGAGCCATTGATGATGAATTATTTATGTTTGTTGTTCTCATATTTTTAAACTATGTTTTTATATATTATATTTTATGTTTTTGATGTATTTTTTATGTAGGCACTTTGGGACGTGCCAGAAGCCGCTCTAAACCATTGAGAGCCGTTTCAAAGACATCTGCGAGGAATGGCTCTGAACCGCTCTGAACCGTTTAGTTCTTTCTCTCATTGCCCAAACACGGTTCCAAAATCCATGAAATTTAGAAACCGCTCGAAACCGCTCTAAACCGCTCTGGACTAATTGGGAAAATGGCAGGCGATAACTAAAAATAGAACTAAACCGTTTAGAGCCGCTTGGCGCTATTTCTTACTTGATTTTATACAAAGCTCTGAACCGCTTAGAGCCATTTCTAAAACAACCTCCCATAGATAGCTCTGAACCGTTCAGAGCCGCTTCTCGCTACCTCACATCACATATCATATCATCATCATATCAGAGCATTGTATATAACATACATTAATCATAACATGTTCTTTATCATGTAATACTGTAATAGCAATAGCAATAGTAATGGCAATAGTAATGGCAATAGTAATAGTAATAGTCATAATTTCATAAGATACCATAACATAAGATGACTTCGCACAAGAGAGCATAGCATAACATACTTTAACAAATCATCATTTACAAAGAATCCAGTTGTGGGCCTTGACAACGCATGTTTCCGAGATGTTTCAGTGAACTTTTGATTCAGCAATCACCAGCCCCCAAGGAGCAATGAAACAGTGGCACTGATGTTATCATTTTGATCATCAACATGAGCATCACCAGGTTCATCCTGTTCATCATCACTGCCGCCATCATCATCATCATCATCATCATCATCCATCATGGTGTAGTTTACACAAACCGCTTGCTTAGGTGTCTGTTGGCGACCCTATCACGAAGCAGTGCTTTACTGATGTGGCGCGTCAGTCACTCAGAGGATTGCCGGCAGGCACAATGCGCGTGTTAGGGTTTGTTTTGGCCGAGTGCGCTGAGCGCGTGCTAGGGTTTGTTTTGGCCGAGCGCGCTGAGCGCGTGTTAGGGTTTGTGGAAAGGCAAAACAGGTGTAAAGCAATATTATGTTCTGAACTTGAAAGCATCTCTGCAATACTTTCCTTTTGCAAAGTAAAAGTTTCAGGTTTTGGTTTTAAGCTGTATGGACGAGCGCGCCGAGCGCGCTGAGCGCGCCGAGCGCGCCTAGCGCGCGTTAGGGTTTGTAGAAAGCAGGAGGCAGAGACAAATTTGGATGTTGCAATGATCCTTTGAAGTTAAGACTTGCTTTTGGGCTTGTTTGCTTTTCGTGAGACACTAACACGCACGCTCGGCGCGCTCAGCGCGCTCGGCGCGCGCTCCGAGCGCGCCGAGCGCGTGTTGGAATTTGTGAAATGCACAAGACCAACAGCAAGTCACATTCTGACCTTCAAAGGATCTCTGGAACATTCTGCTTATGCAGAATATGCAAAAGCAAGCTTAGGGGTTTGGGTTTAGGGTTTGTGGTCGAGCGCGCCGAGCGCGCGTTAGGGTTTCTGAAAAAGTAAAAAGCCAAGAGCAAGCTTGATTTTTAAAGGATCTTTGCAACACTCTAGTTATGTAAAATATGCAAAAAGCAAGCTTTGCAGCACTCTAGTTATGTAAAATATGCAACAAGAAAGCTTAGGGTTTTGGGGTTAGGGTTTGTGGACGAGCGCGCTGAGCGCGTGTTAGGGATGTTATAGGGTTTGTTTTGGCCGAGCGCGCTGAGCGCGTGCTAGGGTTTGTTTTGGCCGAGCGCACTGAGCGCGTGTTGGGGTTTGTGGAAAAGCAAAACAGGTGTAAAGCAATATTATGTCCTGACCTTCAAAGCATCTCTGCAATACTTTCCTTTTGCTCAGTAAATGTTTCAGGTTTTGGTTTTAAGCTGTATGGAAGAGCGCGCCGAGCGCGCCGAGCGCGCGTTAGGGTTTGTAGAAAAAGCATGAGGCAGAGACAAGTTTGGATGTTGCAATGATCCTTTGAAGTTAAGACTTGCTTTTGGGCTTGTTTGCTTTTCGTGAAACACTAACACGCGCTTGGCGCGCTCGGCGCGCTCGTGGCAGTTTGAGTTTTGTGGACGAGCGCGCCGAGCGCGTGTTGGAATTTGTGAATAGCACAAGATCTGATGGTTTGATGCGACCTTGGTGATATGATATCACTTTTGCGCGACATCACAGTATCAGTATGGGTGCATCACTTCATGTTTTCATTTGCATACCATCACATACAACACACCCCATTTGACATTTGTATACATTGGGGACCACGTTCTGGTGGCATGTCAGCTCACCCAGGGTTCTATGCCACAGCTGTCAAGTACATGGCCAGCTTTGGCATGGGGAAGCAGGATCTTCCAAAGCTCTTGGCTGGGAAGGTGGAAGAAAAAGGATGGTCAGGCCAACAGAGCCAAAAAATGGGGTGTGTAGATGTAGGGTGGAGGCGGAGACCACCATGAATTGATTGGGAAATAAATTCAGCCATCTTCAATTTGAATTTCTGAAAATCAGTTAGGGAAATGACTCCTTTCTAAAGATCCCGTAAATTCGATATGGTGGGCTCATTTTGGCTTCTTGCCACAGTGTGAACACTGTGGGATTTACCATGCGCAGTTGGGCAAAAAAAAGGCCGCAGCCTGATGTGATCATATCTCAGTTTGTAGAATCTCATTTAGATCATTTAGTGATATAAAGTTATATAAGTCATATTAGGGTATATATATATACATATTTTAGGAATGGTCCTGAACACATTTAGAAATAGTCCTTGAAGTTTTAGAAACAGTTCTGCCAAATTGACAGAAATACCATTTAAAGAGGCCAAGGGACCTCTTAAGATATGTCAGGTTGATTGGAGCAGCATTTGGCTTGCAGTGTTGGGACCGGGTGGACAGGCTACCATATCGACCATGAGGGTCATTTTGCTCCAATTGAAGGAGAACGCCGATGAGAGTCTGCAGAGAGCGTGGAAGAACGGAGCTGCTAAAGTTCTTCAATCGGCACTAGCAAGAATGGGATGCACGTGTGCCATTGAGGTCAACGAGGGCAAGGATGGTCGTTGGATGGCAGAAGTGAATAGCCAGACCACCGGCACGATCTTGGAGACACATTTCAATCTTGGACAGGTCGATGAGGATGGTGAGGAGAAGCAACTGGAGGTGAACGCGAAGGCAAGTGCGCAGGATCCTTCAGGTGCAGTGGATGCTGGAAATGGAAGCCGGGATGTTTCTATGCCACCAGTTGAAGGTGATTCGAAGCAACTGGTGCATATGTTCTATGTGCGCTTGCATGTGCCAAAGTATATGGAAGGACGGGATGGTGCCAGGAAGGTTTTGAATCCACATGTGTGACTTGGTTGCAAATACAGGGGCGGAAGTTTCAGGCAGCAGGTTTCTGAAGAGAATTTGATCAAACTCTGGAGGATTGAGAAATAGGGGTTCTCTGTCGAACATGTGAGACTGGAAAATGAAGAACCAGGGTCAAATTAGAGAGTGTAGCAGTTGGTTCTGGCTGTTCGTATCTAGGTGCAGTTGGAATGGATGCAGCAGATGCTGGAATCAGTGTTTTGAACGGTTGTGCACCGTGTGGCTGAGGCCAGAAGGATGCCGTTTGTTGCGCTGCGTGGCCTTGCAAAATGGTGGCGGTGTCCGAGCCGATTTGCTTGCCTCGAGGAAGGACTATGATGTTTTTGTCAAGGAAGTGGCAAAGCTTGGACGGGTGCAGCAGTTGGAGACAGGAGATCTGAACAAGGAAAAGGAAGCCTGGGGGCATGTGGGAGGGAGAGTGAGAACAAATTTGATACGCGGATCGGTGAAACTGGGAGTTTGGAATGTAGGAGGATGCAGGTCAGTCTGACTGGAAAACGGCAAGGCAATAATCTTGTACAGGTTCACAGGGTGGTCTAGGTGAAGGTGATTTGGTAGGCAGCAGCTTCGTTTGAGTTGACCTTGGCTTCTCAATTTTGGAAGTGAGCAGTTGTAGTTGCCGTCTTTTTTGATATCCTCGTTTGTGATTGCAGTTGTAGTCGAAAAGATTTCTGGGGCTGAGCAGGTTCGAGCGGAAACGAAGCGCAAAGCGGAAACCCTGGCCCATGCGGCTCAGTTTGCCGAGCGTTTGTTCGAAGCATTTGGTTCTGGGGGCAAACAGAGCAAGCGCCGGCAGGTGGTGGGCCATTTGAGTGAGGCCTTCGCCACAAGTAGCTTGGCTATTATCTAGAGGATTGTTTGACCACTTAGCTCTGTTGGATTGGTATGGGTTGTGACGTCTGTAATGGAGTTTGAGTAACCAGTGGTTAGAATTTGTGATGTAGTTGTGGTGGTGGGTTGAACGGCTTTAAAAGACTGCAGGGGAACAATGTAGCTTGCTTCACTATCTGCAGGCGTGCGTGTCCAAGCATCCCATCTTGGCTCTGCGCAAAGCTCGGTCATGGACAACAGTTCCTGCGGAGAGAATGAGGAGGAAGAGGTGGGGAAGTGAGTTGGCAGATCTTCGATGGCTGTTGCCCGAAGTTCCATTGGCTGAGTGATGCTTGATCGAATGACATCCATAAATCGAGAAGTGCTATGGCAGGATTGGAGACTGGAAGGGAAGCCTCAATCATTTACGAAGTATTGTTTGAAGAACAATTTGTTTGTCAGGAGCCGACATATGATGTCTAGTGAGTATAGTGGTTGCAGCTGTGGCACTCAAGTTCCGGCCGAGGCAGCCGTGGCACTGGATGGTACAGACATTTTCAGTTGCGGCGTGCAGTGTAAAGATTCATTGCTCACACTTTGGTCCAGGTCCAGCACAATAGTGTGGAGACTTTTGATCCCATGCTGCTTCGGAAAGGATGTCGAAAGAAGATTGTAGATTATTGAATGACCATGAAACGATTTGTTTGATTGTTGAACTCTAAACCACTCAGAGAAATATCCAAAATATTTCATGGCATGCCAGAAGTCCATTTCAATCACCCGGAATGACATCCACAAATTGAGAACTGCCATGGCAGGATTGGAGACTGGAACGAAACCGTCAATCATCTAAGAAGTATTGTATGGAGAACAATTTGGCTGCCAGAAACCAACATATCATATCTAGTGACTATAGTGGTTGCAGCTGTGGCACTCAAGTTCTGGCAAACGCAGCCGTGGCATTGGATGGTACAGACATTTCCAGTTGCGGTGTGCACTGTTTTCGGAGGCCCGTTTCGATGGCCCTGGGTCCAGCAAAATGGCCTTCTTTGCCAGTTGGCGCATGAAGAGCCAGTGCTAAGACGTCTTTTGTGCAGATGCAAGCATGGATGAAAATTAGGCATGGGGGCATTTACAGAAAGGGTGATGGAACGTGCCTGCAGTTTGTTGGACGTGTTAGTGTATAGCCACCGGTTCGTTTACAAGAAAAGTTGGTCCATCTATTCTGGAGTATTTGAAGGTAACAAGACCTGATTCACATGTCTTGGTTCGAGGTTACTCCATCGGTAGCAACCCCTCATGCACTTTGACAAGATCCAGGCGTGGTTCTGTGGGAATCGATTGTGGGGCCCGGGAGATGGTTACTTTCTATCTCTAGGTTGGCATATTTCTATATTTGGATAGGTAAAATTCTAGGGCCTATAGGGTGCATGATCGAACCTACATTTCACTTGGAAAAAAAACAGCTTGTCCGATGCAAAGCAGAACTGGGTTTCGATTTGTCCAGTCGCATGAATGGGGGTGTCGACGGTGCAGTCATCTCGGATTGAAAATCATGGGAAACATAGGTGTGTGAAAAAAGTTGTGACTATTTTGGAATTGTAAGCGGCATTTTATGGCCATCTATCGTATGTGCTGGTTGCCCAGCGATGTGCAGTTCCCCCTAGTAGGTCCCACAAAGAGATTGACGAAACAGGATTGCATATTGCCATGGTCTCTTACTTACTGGTCGTTCGCCAAGCCTAGGTGATCATACATTAGCAACAATCGTGGTGCATTCAGGTGCAGATGTCTATCTATTTTTTACGTACATGAGATAAGAATATTACCCCTGGTAGTTTAACACGGCCACTAAAAAAGAACGATCGAAATAGTGAGGTTTCTGATCGGAAATGGTGATTTTCTAATAGTTATGTTACTTTACGAGAGGGTTCCAGAAGGTGTACCCATCAAATCCCAGAAAACCACCATGAACCCTTTTAAGGCACCATTCTCCTGTGGCTTTCCAACAAATGATGATTCTACAATAGCAGGCACTTGGTTTTGACATTGGTCATACCTTCCTATCAAGATACACGCTCAGGGCTGGGCACAGGCGGTCGCGGAAGCCAGACAGCGCACGCCAACACAGGCACGGGCACTGAAAGCCGAGGGTCTGGTGGTTGAATAGCTATCTATCTATCTATCTACCTACCTATCTATCTATCTATCTTTCTGTCTATATCATTGTACTATCATTGTAGTCATATATCTATTTATATGTGTATATATATATACATAATACACATGTCAGTACATGTATATGTATTCCTTTTCGATTTATATGTACATGTATATCCAGATGTACATGTATAATCATGTATATGTATATGTATATGTATATGTATATGTATATGTATATGTATATATACAAACACGTTGGACAGCACTCATCCTACCATCACATGGTCAAGGTCATAAGCAAGACAAGACTGCGGGATACAGCACGACTGTGGTTGTCGTGCCGTGCAGTTTGTGTTTTTTGTCCTGGGTGAAACAAAAGGCTGCAAGGGAGCTTTCTGGAGCAAGTTTTTTATGTTTGGGAAATTCAGCCTAGGGTTACAGGCTCTGGACCAGCTCTTTTTCAAAACCATGATTTATATCTTCCATTGATGTAGAGGGGTACCACTACGATACCAGAAGCTATAAAAGGCACCCGACATGAACCAAGCCAACTTGGAAAAATAAATCCCATTGAGTCCCATTAACGCCGTACATTCATCGTTGAACGGCTGTCCTGTACTGGTGCCGGGGAACGGAACATGATCAGTTGCCGATGTTTTCAGGCACCTTGGTGGATAAGTTGGACCTGGAGGGCAGATCAGTCCTACACATCGCACCACTCAGTGGGGACACCGAAGCAGTGTGACCCTGGGGCAAATCCAGGAAACTCTGGAAATATGCCACTACCAAGAACAGTAAAAAAACATCATCTACATGCAATAAAAACATTCCAAGATATAAACTTACATATTTATATAATCTCAAAAGATATGGATCATAGATGATCTTATATCGGTTGAAGGGTGGGAAACCTGATTACCGTCTGGTAAACCAACATAGTTTTGGAACATGTCTCATTTATATACATTTTTAGGATTTTATAGGTGCTGTGTTAGAATCGATGATGATGTATAGATATATGATCTATGATATATCCATTGTTACCTATTTATTACATATATATATATGGATATATATGGTAGGTGCCTCCAATTTAGGTTCCTGAAATTTCCATTGATTGGACACCTGGAAAAGATTCGGGACACCCTGTTTTTTTTTTTCGAACGACCATGCTGGACGTTTGTGCATAAACGAGACTGGATTGATGGATGTGCATCCATAAAAAAAGATACTATGCTACTGTAGGGTTTTGAAACAAGTCCCCATATTGTACACAGCTTGTTATGATATTTTGAAATACTCTATATATATATATATACATATTATGTACTAGACATATTGTAGTGTATATCTTGTACAGATATAGCTGGATAGATGGTGTTGCGACCTCACGGCGGTAAATACGTAAATGGCATGATCGTGGATGGATTGGGGTAACTGTCTCCTATATTAAAAGTGTATGTATATATATATATATGTTATATATATATTATATATATATTTTTTACAATACATACATTGTCTCCTATCCGGACAAACTCACACAACCGTGGCGGAGCCCGGATGATGCTCCACTTGAGGCCCAAGCATTCTGGTTGCGCTGCAGCATAGTTTTGAGGCGCTGATGGGATTTGGCATGGCCATTCCAGCAGACTTTCGACCACCGGGCACTGGATCGTTACAGGATCATTTTACAGGATCATAACCATACCCATATGATCCATGCATAGTGTATCTATATATTTACCTACAAAACTGGGTCACTTATCGGGTAAATGCCAGTAAATATGCCAGACATGGAGTATATGAGATAGGATCATACCAGTTTTGGATGATCTATTCAATTAGAGTAGGAATAGAATGTTATAATACTAGAGATTTATCATTTTTCCATAGGATCATCGCAATCTTACAGGATCTACAGGATCTGATCCTGCCATGAGGCATGATGCTCACCATTGCTGCCATAAACCATCCCCCAGTCGTCATGGTAGTTGCGGTAGTTGCATAATCCCTTCGCCCTACTATGAAAATAGAAAATATATGTTGTTGTAGGGAATCCATTCGGGGGATGGGACTTCGGCAGGTGGCAGGCCACCGTCAACCGTTGAGGCCTGGAAAGTCCTGGGAGGAGGATCCGGAAGGTAGGGCCATGGATTTCCCATGAATTTGAATGTGAACTATCTATAGCCATGGAATTGCCATAGAATAGCCATAAAAAAATGATGTGGGATTGAGCATTCCAGTTGTTTCAGTTTTTTTAGTTGCAAGAAACGTCACGTAACATCATACGTTTTTGGTGTTTGTTGACTTAATTTACCATGACAAGTAGATGATATAGATCCAGGAGTCACTTTACACCTGATCTAATAGGAGGTTTTTTTTACCATGACAAGTCTATGGCTAGATCCTTTCTGGGAGGCGACCCATTGACCCAACGGTCCCCCGTTATGAACGGTGCTGCGCAACGGAGGCATACGCTTCGAAGGTTTTGATCGAGAGAGTCCCTTGCCCTCCCCGAGATATTTCCAGGCCTTGGTCCTCAGCGGGCACGACTGGGTGAGTCTGGCTGACCTTGAGCGGGTGATTCGTTGACCCAAAAAAAACCATGGAAAGATCCAGCATGCGATTCATGGGTAAATCACACTATTTTTTATGGGTCAATCACCATGCTATCAATGGGTGAATCAACTATGTCTATGGCCATAACTCATGATTTTCACCATGATTTTAACCATGTTTGATGGGAATACTCACTATAAATGGCAATTTTCCATAGCAAACTGTGAGTCATGACCAGAGGGCAAGGCGGCTCCAACGCGGGTTTCCAGAGTTCCCCTAAAAAAGTCTGTGCTGGGTGCAGCGGGTTATCATTAGATCCTCTGGTAATGACTGACGTACCTATGGAAAATCACAATTTTTAATAGGAAAATCACTATAAATGGTGAGTTTCCATAGCTATGTTTGTTTACCAGAGGGTAATACCATTGTTTGATCTCCAGTCCCCAGCTCAATGGGAGATCTCCAGGATCCTAAAATGGAGGTACGTTTGTACTATATAAGGCCATGTTTGGTGACTATATTCCCTGACATAGGCCTGAAATATTGGCCAAACATATGTTAGGTAGGTAGTTCCAATCAAATCTTCATCGCTTCCGCGACTCATGGTCCAGTTCCCAGCTCAGTTCCCAGCTGGCTTCAGGAGATTCTTACGATCTTCTCCCAAAAGCTCTGGCAATTTCGACCCAAGTTCGATGGCCCCACCAAACGTCGCGGCCCTTCGATGCTGCAGCTCTGAGGCTGATAATTTACAGAGACACTTCTGAGGTTTTTTCTAGCCGGTGAACTAACAATAGCTATTGAAAAAGTCACCATGTTGAATAGGTAAACCAGATAAATCATGATAAATCACCTCTTTCAATGATTTCTATGGGGTGAAAAGTCAATTGCTATGTACACACATTGCCAGAGGCTATGCGGCTATTCCCCCGTTTCCATGGATAGACCTGGGCTGAAAGCCCAGGTCGAACGGACTTCACCTATACCAGTCCTGAGTCGTTTGGGCATCTCAGAAGCGGCCGTTTACCGAGCAGAGATGGTGTTTTTACCCTCTGGTTATGACTACCATAGCTCTTGAAAACGGCCATTTATAGTGAGTTCTCCCACTAAAAAGGGTCATTTTCCATAGCTAAGTTAAATTACCAGAGGGTATATGGTGTTGATTGGTGAAAAAATACCACACATGCATCAAAAACATGGCTAAAACATGGCTGAAACATGAGGTACGCATCGTTATTCATCCACTCTTTTGGGGAAAACCGTGTTGCATTCATTTTGCATCTTGACGACTGAACATGATGATATCAAACTTGACTCAAAATGTACATACTGCGGCCAAAATTCCAAAAAGGAAACTTATGTTTTTTTCCTAGTTCAAGCCCGGTATTGTCCCTGGTTTTAAACATGTTTTCCCTGAAGAAAAACCAATCATTGATTGATAAACCTTCAAAGGGAAACTACCCCAAAAAGTGAGTGAAATGGACTCTTGATGAATTCCCACAGCATTTTCCCCCACGGTTCACCACTGCGCAACAGCCCCGACGCAAGGTTTGTCAAAGAAACCCTTCGGTCGATGGACTTGGAGCGTCAGGAGCTCCGGAAAATGCTGTGAAGCAATGGTTAGGGATAGATTACCCTCTGGTTCAAGATGGTTTAATATGGTTTAATATCGTTTAATATGGTTTAATAGGGTCAATATGGTTTAATATGGTTTAATATGGTTTAATATGGTTTAATATGGTTTAATCGGGATGATAATGGGGTTGATAATGGGATAATGCTTGGATATTAATGGATATACCCTCTGGTAATGACTAACAGTTTGCTATTGAAAATGGCCCTAGAAATAGTTGATTTTCCCGTTAAACATGGTGGTTTTCCATAATTATGTTAGTTTACCAGAGGGTATAGTAAATGAGGCTGGGTTATAAAATGTTATGAACCCATTTTAAAACCTGATGAGGTAATAGAATTTAGGGGTACCCTCTGGCAAACATACGAAAAACTATGGAAAACCACCACTTTCAACTATAAAAGGACCATTTTCAACAGCTATAAATTTATCAGAGGGTTTTACTTGTAGATTGTACAAGCTCTTTTGATGTGAACAAATGGATACCAGGCTTTTTGACATGTGTTGACCCATGGGTCAACTTTTGGTGACTTTGGGACTTGACTCTTTTGCTGTAAAGGGTTATATATGTATATAGGGTTACATATGTATATATATATAATGATATATATATATAATGTTATATGCCCTCCCGTAAACTAGCATAGCTGTAGAAAATCACCATTTTGAGCGGGTAAATCAACTATAAATCAGCCGTTTTCCATAGCGACCCTCCGGTAATCAAACCTGGCAATGGAAAATACACCATTTATGGGTGATTTTCCAATTGAAACCTTCATTCATAGGAGGATCTCCCATTGCCATGTTTGATTACCGCAGGGTATGTTAGTTTACCAGAGGCTACATTATTATAAGCTAAGCGACATTTTTCCCCGGGGCATCCAAGATTGACCATGAGGTGAAACACCGGGAACCCCACGGAAATCACACATGGTTCGATCTAGATGTTCCTAGACCCTCCGTTTAGACCCCCAAAATAGTCAATGATGAAGATTCTACAGTGAAACAACATCATTTGTGCAAAATTATGGGCTAAAAAACGCAGATGTTTCTGCCAAATGTATCCAAAGTCTAGGATCTCTTGATTTACCTCATGAGCAGTGTTCAAAACCACTGTCGGTTGATGATTATAGAGGGTTATACTGCCCAGTATATTGGGGATTAGAATAATCCAATAGAGGAATCCCTATATAACCAACCAGTATCATGGAATAACCAAGGGGTTTTGTAGTGATAATCATAATAGCGATAAAAATATAAATAGTAACCATGTATACATATATAAGCAAAATGATGGTATATAAATATGTTCTTATTTATATCTGGTGTAGCTATGCATATAAGATATCATGTTACATTCTCATGAAATCCCACCAGGCTGTGTGAGTGGCGCAACTGGCGCAACCCGCTCCGGGCCTGGTGGACGTGCGTCAGTGCCAGGCTCAGAGAAAGATTGCAAACAGGCGACGGGTCGTTGTTCTTTCCAAGAGTTATTGACTATGTAATGTATATATATATATATATTTAAGTTTATACTGATGATGGGAGACCGCAACTGATGTATATAACAGAGACACATAAACTATATGCACAAAGATTACATACGTGTATTTATGCAGACATATAGACATACAAATGATGTTGATTTATGTGGGTATGTGTATATAACCTCAAGGGCGCGAATGAGCAGCCTTAATCGCACCCTTTGATTTCCGGATTCTCAAACAGGGTATAAACTGTTCTGCTAAGTTGTCGATGTTTATTTTGTGCGGTGTGGAGTTTTAACATCTATCAGTGCCAGAAGATTGGACCGAAAACACAGCATTCTGCTTGAGATAGTCTGGATATATGTGCATGTAAGTGTACAGGTCTTATTCTATGCTCAGACCTTCCCATTCTTTAGCACTGGAATGCATCTCTTGAATTGCTCAGTCAGTAACTGGGGTCGGGTCTTTCCACTGGGAATTTGAATGTAATATATTATAAGCCAATGTGACCCAGACATGTGGGTGCCCTCCAAAACCACGGGGCGAAGGTGGCAAGCCACTGACGATGGTCTGGATACCACCCATGGGTTATGGCACTGGATGCCTAACATTCACATTTGAATGTCAACTATCTTCTTGACTTGCAAGCCTTGCCTGGGTTGTTTTTGCTGGAAAACATCGACTTCGAATTTGACACGAAACTCAGTGCGCCAGATAAAAGTTTCATGGATATTACGAGCTAACCTCCATCTTCCCATGATTTTCCCATGACTGTCCCATGAAAATTCTAGTTTTCCCATGGTTTTCCGAGCAAAGCCCAATGGAAAGGGCAATTTTTTTCGGGCTGTCCAAGGCAGTGGGCCGATGCGCTCCATGCTGCTGCCACTCGAAAATGATGGGAAGATCCATGGGAAAAAGCAAGGAGAAACGATATATGATCAGATATAATCACAGACGTATATGTATATGTATATGGACATGTGTATGTGTATGTATATGCATACGCATCTGTATTTGTATATGTGTATGTGTATATGTATCCCCATAAGGTTCCCAGTGTCAAACATCTGCACTGAGGCGGCTGAAGGATGCCAGTGAACACAAGATCTGGAAGTTGAAAAAAGCTGCACAATCGGTGTGTTGGAAGCGTGTGGGAAGCTGCATGAGGGCATGAGCAGTTCAAAAGATTCCATGTGTATGACCCTGGCAAAGGGCGACTCGTGTCCACCTGGTATGAAGGTTACATGCCCAGATCTGGTTTGTAGGTGCGGTGTTAATATCTAATACCTCTGTTAGGCAGAGTTATTATCGAACCCCCTTGCGGGGAAAAGATCTCTGATGGTGTCATGCACAAATTCATTTAGACATGCACAAGAAGGAGCGTGCGGTGCATGTGTGTGTATATGTGTGTTAACATAGTGAGTTCGATTTGAGCAAGCAGATGGAAGCATATTGTTCACAGCCGGACGGCTCATGACGCCATGCCCGCAGTTTGAAGGCCCAAGAGCATCATACGCGATGCAAAGTTGGGGGCCCGCTGCAAGTTGCCTTCCGTGCGGGCACAAAACGCACGCGGCCCACCATGCAGGCGTTAAAGGCATGCGGCCCTCCGTGCAGGCGGTAAACGCACGAGGTGCAGAATTGCGCATAGCGGGCTTGGCCCGTGCCCTCCGGGGCGCTCCTCTGGAGCTAGATTTGAATGAGATGGTAGTTGTTGTGTTTGTTGTTGTTGTTGTTCTTGTTCTTGTTGTTGTTGTTGTTGTGGTTCAGGTTCTGCTTGTGGTTGTCGTTGTAATCATGGTTGTCCTTCTCGTGCTTGGTTTGCTTGTCATGCTTTTTGTGCTTGTTGTAGTTATTGTGGTTGTGGTTGTGTTTGTTGTGGTTGTGGTTGTGTTTGTTCTCGTTGTGTTTGTGGCTACGGTTGTGCTTGTTGCGGTCGTGTTGGTTGCAGTTGTGGTTGTAGTTGTAGCTGTGGTTGTGGGTCTGGTTGTTGCTGTTCTTGTTGTTCTTGTTGTTCTTCTTGTTCTTGTTGTTCTTGTTGTTCTTGTTGTTGTTGTTGTGGTTGTACTTGTGGTTCTGGTTGTGGTTGTTGCTGTTCTTCTTGTTCTTGTTGTTGTTGTTGTTGCTGCTGTTGTTGTTGTTCTTGTTGTTGGTCCTGTTGGGGTTGCTGTTGCTGTTGCTGTTGTTCTTGCACCTCGGAGAGCACGGGTCAATCCAATGCTGCGCAATTCTGCACCCGGCACGTTTACCGCCTGCAAGGAGATCCGCATGCCTTCAATGCCTACTTGGTGGGATGCCTGGAATGTCTGCCCACAGGGATGGCAACGTGCAGTGGTCCCCGCACTTTGCATTGCTACTGATACACTTTTTCTTGTTCCTGTTGGTGATGTTCTTCTTCTTGTCGTTGTCGTTGTCGTTGCCGTTGTCGTTCTCAGTGTCGTTGTCGGTGTCGGTGTCGTGGACGATGGTCTATCGCTTGGTCGTGGAGTGGTAGCACGCAAGGAAGCTTTCCCGGCCCAACGTTGGCCGAAACGATTTTGCGGGGGTGGCCCGCCACCAGAAGCCAAAGAACTCGTAGCTGCCATCTGCTTGTCGGTGTTGCAAGACGAGAACCGCGTCACTGCAGTGCTGAGCCAATCCTGGGTGGAGACTTGGCACGGGTGGGAAGACTTAAAGGCGGATGGGTCGGACACTGTTGCCCTGAATGTCGCAGAGCGTTTGCTGCAGATCGCTGGGGTCAATGTACCTGTAAAGATGACGACCAACGCATGTCGGTTGCAGGAATTGACTGCTCGCGGCTTGCACCTCAAAGTTGCATCGTCGCATGGCGTCAACAACTGCCTCATCGATGCACTCCTGCTGTGCCTCGTGCAGCAAGGTTTGACTCCACAAGAATACACCATGGCCGAACGCAAAGCGCTATGTGCCACGTGTCGAGAAGACTTGCATACACGACACGGGATTCCCCGTGGCGTGTACCTGGACGGTCATCGGGATACACCACGTATCCTCGATTTCTTTGTGCGACGACTGTGGAAGCTTGACATTTCTGTCCGAGTGTGTTTTTATGATTGCATGGATCATGGTGAGTTGGGCATGGCAGGGACAGATTTGTCGCATGTGGATTTCACCTGGGGTGACCGCGTCGTGTACGAACGCCAGACGCTGCACGTATACAATCACACCGATCCAATGGGAAGAGGTTACCATTTTGACGCGCTGGTTCATGCATGTAATCATAAACATGCATGTAATCATAAACATGATGTCACATTTCAGTGGCAAACTAGGTAATACATCTCGCATGACTCCACACACTAATGCATGAAAAATAAAACGCACATGAACACATATATCTACACAACATTGCATCCATAGAAATGTAACATACCATAAAACCACCAAACATCATAGTTATGGAGTCCTGGGCCTTCCCCGGAAATCTCTGACATTAGGAAACTCTTGAACTAGCAAGCAGGTTGTGTATACACACGTATATATATATATATGTGGATTTTTGGAAATAAGGGAGCTAAATTTAAAAACAACTAAGTCAAACTTGAATATGTTGGTGGGTTTTGCATTTGTTTTGTGAGATACCCAGGGTAAATGGGGAATGCCAAGATGATGGGAAAATACTCTACCCTCCCCAAGGACCCCCTTACAATTTATGTTCGTATGAAAAAAGAACGATTTGCTATGCAAAAATCCTGGGTTCCAGGATTCACCCATTGCCATGTCAAGGACATGCAAAATTGCATTAAAAGCCCCCTTAGAAGCCTCATACAGTGCATTAGCAGGTTAATTTTGTTTTGGTAAACTACTTCCTGTAGCAATAGTAAAACAAATCCTGGTTTGGCAAATAGTCTCAATCAAAACTATGTTTTTCTTTTAGTCAGTGTTCATTCTCCTGTGTCCTGGACACCTCGCTTGCTCACAGGAGCCTGGATCTCAGTTTTTAAGTATCTACTGCACAATTGGAAAAGGAATGATGCATTCAATTACGTTTTAACTCTCGTGCACTCACTTGCGTTTGAAGTTCTTAATTTGCAGAATGGAGAAACTGTTTGAATAAAGTGTCCAGTCATTTCAAGAGGTTCCTTCTGTACATTTTGAGGGAAGGGGAGCGGGCAGAGTCATTGCTTGAGCACAGGAGCATGGTCCTCAGTTTTGTATTGTTCAGCTTCGGGTTTTTAATCTAAAAACAATTTGTTCACCAAGAGTGCATTCAACTGTGCATGAGATCACTTTGAAGCTGTCAAGTGCTGGAATCAAGTTTTTTGTTATGAAAAAATGAAATCAACTAAATGTGATCTGTAATGTTGCAAGACGGTTTGAGGGGAGGGGATCACTTTTACTTGTGCGCAGGAGTCTGGAGCCCAGCTTTCAATGCCGAAAGGCATTTCCTATTAAAGTTGGTTAGTCCTGGAATCCAGGACTTTCTTCATGTGAAAGTGGTGTATGAAGATAAAAAAATCCTAGCATTGCATAAATACATTAAATATAAGTTATGTTGGGAAGAGCAAGGTTTTATTTCACCATTCTGGCATTCCCCATTTATCCCATATAGCCACCTTGGAATCTTACTACAGTCACCAAAAATGTCCAAGAGTGCATTCAATCTTGACTTAGCTCTTTTTGATTTCAGCTCCTTGAGTTCTGGTACAAAACCTGTTTCCCAATGTCAGAGATTTCCAGGGAAGGTGGCAAAGAGTCTCAATGATTTTTTAAGACAGTGTTCCTTCTCAGGTGTCCTAGACCCCTTGTTGGCTCAGAGGGGCCTGGATTTACTGACTGTTCACTTACGTTCTAACTCTCGTGCACTCACTTGCATTTGTTTTTTTTGAGTTCTGGAATTCAGGACAAAGTTTCAATAACAAGTCATTTCAAGAGGTTCCTTCCCCAAGGGCTTTTTTAAGAGGAGGGGAGTGGGCAGAATCAGTGCTTGAGCACAGGGCCCCAACTGCGCTGTGTTCAGCTTTGAGTGCCAAACTTAAAGTAAACTTGCTCCACTGCCTAACGTTGCTTTCTGAACCTACAAGAAAACTAGCTCTCTTCCAGCCGTCAAGGCTCACAAACGGCGCCCTCGCCACAGCAAAACAGCAGGGCCCTGAAGGACGGACCGAGCCTCCGGGCAACGGCTCCCAAACTAGCTCTCTTCCAGCCGTCAAGGCTCACAAACGGCGCCTCCGCCACGCCCAAACAGCAGGGCCCTGAAGGACGGACCGAGCCTCCGGGCAACCGCTCCCACTGCCTAACGTTGCTTTCTGAACCTACAAGAAAACAAGCTCTCTTCCAGCCGTCAAACCTTCAAAAACGCGCCCTTTCCGGCCGTCACAAACATTCAAAAACGGCGCCTTCGCCAGTCTCAAAAAGGACGGTCCTGAAGGACGGGCCGGGCTTGCGGGCGACGACGGACCGAGCCTCCGGGCAACGGCCCCCAGTGCCTAACGTTGCTTTCTGAACCTACAAGAAAACTATAGCTATAGCTCTCTTCCAGCCGTCAAGGCTCACAAACGACGCCCTCGCCACAGCAAAACAGCAGGGCCCTGAAGGACGGACCGAGCCTCCGGGCAACGGCTCCCACTGCCTAACGTTGCTTTCTGAACCTGCAAGAAAACTAGCTTTCTTCCAGCCGTCAAGGCTCACAAACGGCGCCTTCGCCACAGCAAAACAGCAGGGCCCTGAAGGACGGACCGAGCCTCCGGGCAACGGCTCCCAGTGCCTAACGTTGCTTGCTGAACCTACAAGAAAACTAGCTCTCTTCCAGCTGTCAACGCTCACAAACGGCGCCCTCGCCACAGCAAAACAGCAGGGCCCTGAAGGACGGACCGAGCCTCCGGGCAACGGCTCCCACTGCCTAACGTTGCTTTCTGAACCTACAAGAAAACTAGCTCTCTTCCAGGCGTCAAGGCTCACAAACGGCGCCCTCGCCACAGCAAAACAGCAGGGCCCTGAAGGACGGACCGAGCCTCCGGGCAACGGCTCCCACTGCCTAACGTTGCTTTCTGAACCTACAAGAAAACAAGCTCTCTTCCAGCCGTCAAACCTTCAAAAACGCGCCCTTTCCGGCCGTCACAAACATTCAAAAACGGCGCCTTCGCCAGTCTCAAAAAGGACGGTCCTGAAGGACGGGCCGGGCTTGCGGGCGACAGCCCCTAGCCAGTCCTCCTCTAATGCGCTCCCCCTGCTGGCGGCAGGGGTCGGCGGATTATGTTCATTTTTTCTGGGAGAGATGTATACAATCTTAGTGGGGTGGGATGAATAGCTAGTCAAATTAACAATCCCATATGCTTAGTATATGTACCTACAAAAGCTGGGTGTTTTATGGTGTAGATGTTGTTAAATATTCCAGCTCACGTAAGCTGGGTGTTTTTCAAGTTAAGAATATGGAAAATTGTCTGAACATAGTGTACTCCATCCATTGGATTATCATGAATTTCCCGACATTGAATGGCGAAAAAATTGGGGGTATACCCTCTTTCCAGACACATTCATATGTGTCACAGATGTTTTACCCTCTGGTAAACTAACATAGCCATAGAAAATCACCATGTTCAATGGGAAAATCCACTATAAATGGCCATTTTCCATAGCTATTTTGACATAACCAGAGGGTACATGTCAAACACCATAGCGCTTTCCATAGAGGTTTCACTTGGCACGCTAGGCCTTCTGGACATCGGATCAGTTGGCCACCTTTTCCAGGTCCAAACCTCAGAAAACGACCCATTTTTGGGCGACCACAGGGCTTTCACCATAAACCACATGGGTATGTCTGAAAATGGGGTATACCCCCAATGAAATCGCCATTTAGTAGGGATAATGATCATTAACCATTGGGTGTAGGGGTACACTATTTTCAGACAAACCCACATGTTTGACAGAGGGGGTTCTCATGAAAAATGGCGCTGTGATGATAACCATAACGTCGTGAATAACCCGGATTTGGGTCCGAGAAAAGTCCGGGAGGTTGCCAAAAACGTTTC
This sequence comes from Cladocopium goreaui, assembly GCA_947184155.2. Classification (NCBI taxonomy): domain Eukaryota; class Dinophyceae; order Suessiales; family Symbiodiniaceae; genus Cladocopium; species Cladocopium goreaui. The sequence goes on from CAMXCT020002668.1 coordinate 938,136, forward strand.
AGGAAGCCGATGATCAATCAACGGATTTAGGGGCACCAATTTTTAAATAGTCCATGCCATACCCATAGGATCCATGTATGGTATATATGCTAAAATTGGGGGTATATTGATGGTATACGTAAATGTTACGATATATAGCATACATGGATCCTATGCCATATGGTTCCCTTTTGGATTCGTTTGAGACTTTATCTATTTGTTGGGCAAATGCCCAATGAATCCAGGGGATCCCGTTTTGCTTTTTGCTCTGGTTCCTTCTGATGGAGCCCGGACTAGCCATTTACCCATCCCTGATTTACCTGTAATGTTTCAATTTGGGGGTAGCCATAGCCGATTTTCAGACAAACCCAAGTCTAGGTTGATCTATCCAACCATGTTTTTTTGCAAGAAGGAGATTGCATCACCATAAACAATCCATATTCCTCACCGGTTGGAGGCTCTCAAGTCTAAGAACTGGTTAAAGGGAACACTACTTAGAAAAGCAGTTACAGTTATAAGTGGAAATTAAGTGGATATATACATATATAATTGTTAACCATAGTTGCAGGGGATATATCCCAACTTGTGGGGGTGTTAATTCCATGGTCATACCCGTTTTAGTAACCCTGTAAAGAGAGCACCCCGAAGTCTATCGGAAATCACCATTTTTGGATGGGGAAACAGCTGCAGAATTTCCTTTACCCGCCAGTAAACTAACTATAGTCATGGAAAATGGCATGGAACATGGCCGAGTTGTAGACTGGTTGGTGGTTTGGAACATTTTTTATTTTTCCATATATTGGGAATGATAATCCCAACTGACTATATAATATTTTTCAGAGGGACTGAAACCACCAACCAGTAGATGATTTTTCGATGAAACATGTGATTTCCATACCAGAGACGACAAGTCGCTCCCAACAGCTTCGAAACGTGCAGCCGGAGGTGTTTCGAACAAGCCATCGGTCCGGTTGCCCGCTGCGACTGGAATCTTGGCAGATGGCTCAACTAGTTGGGGGAACGCGGTCTCCTCTCATGCCCCAGCCAGTAATTTGTATACTCTCTGGTAATTTAACCTAGCTATTGAACATGGATATTTATAGTTGATTTACCCACTATAAAAACGGTGATTTTCCATGTAAACGTTTACCAGAGGGTACATATTTCAACAGGGAAAATGAATCAATAGATGACTGTAACATGACTATATATCTGGTGGGTGGTTTGGAACATGAATTTTATTTTTCCATATATTGGGAATGTCATCATCCCAACTGACTTTCATAATATTTTTCAGAGGGGTAGGTATACCACCAACATCCACCAACCAGATATAATTCAACCAGATTTTGGATGTTCCTTGGGTGTTCTTTGGTTGCTTGGTAGTTCACCTCGATGGAGTGGAAGAAATATATGGGGCATACGAGGAATTTGATGGGATGACAGGGATGACATTAGCAATAGCTCCAAGGTTCTCTCAGAACTGGATTCCCTTTGGTGCTGAACATTTTTCGAAAAAATAAGGTGTCTGCCAACCCGAGCCCTCTACTCTAGATCTCCCCCCAGATCCGGTGTTTTGCATCCTATCGCTTGAGCAGAGTCGTAGGGGTTCTTTGTTATGCGTTTGCTGTATTCCGTTCTTTCTTTTTTTTTTTTTGTTTTTTTTCTTTTATTTTTTTGTTTTCGTGGTGCCAAAAATGCCTGCATTCTGAAGATCCAGAGCAGTATTTTGATAGTATAAGAACCCATCATTTTGGATGTCATCGGCCAATTGCGGTAGCCACCCACCAAGCAAAAGCACGAAGGATTTTTCCTGCCAGGTATCCACTGCATTTGATGAGGATCGGACCATTCAAAACCCCTTTTCAGCTGGTTGATGAATATCACCGTTTGTGTATGTTTCTGTTGGGTACCCTCTGGTAATTTAACATAACTGTTGAACATTGCCCATTTATAGTTGATCATGATTTACCTCTTAAAAATGGTGATTTTCCATAGTTATGTTAGTTTACCAGAGGGTACTATCCCCAATGTTTGGTAATGGGTCTATAATTGCACACCCCCAATGTTTGCCGTTTTGTGTGGTATCCAGTTTTTCTTGCCATGATACCATGTTTGTTTGTTCCTACCTTTTTGTGAATTATTCTGACGGTTTCCTCCTAAGCAGCAACCCTCAGAAACCCATGGTGAATATAGAGATGGAACCTGGCATTCTTTGCAACCAATAAGTGATGGTGCATGATACAGCAAAGGGGCGCTGTAATAGTTTGCTCAAAAGGACACAACAGTTTCTACGTAGGTGTTTTACAGAGATGGGTCTGGATTTCATGTATATATATATATATATGTTTCCTTACCCGGTCTTTACCCTAGGTTGATTTATTTTCGTTCCCATGTTTTTTGCCAAATATTTTAATGTGTGTTTCCCACACGTATAAGCCCAGCAATGGTGGATCTTTTCATGGTGTTGCAGGGAGAGTCTCTTTTGGTACTCAGCACTGACACAAGACCCCCTGAAAATTATAGGTACACAGAGGTCTAACAAATCCATGATGTGACATTCGAGTCATTCTCGTAATTTTGAGCCAACCATTACATTTTCTGTCAAGATAGTCAAGATGTGCCAGCCCCCGCTGTTTCACACCAATTATTTCCCACAACGTGCTTGCTACATCTTGCGACCTAATTTCTCAACATCCCCATCCTGATGCTAGTCCCAGAACACCCCGCTAAAGCAAGCAGCATGATGCTTAGATATTGCCAGAATTCGTGAGTTATAACCCCTCAAAAAACCAAAAGGTGTTGGGACCTTACTCTCCCAGCACATTCTATTTGCTCACTGGCATTCTGGCTGGGAGGTCCGGGGGGTTCAGGCAATCAATCTCTGAGCAACATTATGGGTTAAGCTGGGGGAGCCCAGAGATGACGTAGAAGTCCTACTTCTGCGGCACGGCATGGCACGGGCTTTACTTAGCTTTGCTAAGCACCGTTTTCATGGTGCCAGATGATGGGGATTACCCAGCTTTTGTATGCTTTTATGCCAGCTTTTGTGAAAATGGGATGTTGATGGGATGTCGATTCCAGTTAGAGATGGGTGAACTGAGCACCCTCCGGATTTCAGTGGGGGGAAGATCGAAAACTACCAGCACAAGGATTAACTGATCCATTGCCATATGACAATGTTTGCAAGAGTGGTTCTCCCGTGTTACCCTCTGGTAATTTGTTACATATCTATTGGAAATGGTGATTTATAGATATTTATAGTTGATTTAGCCATTAAAAATGGTGATTTTCCATAGTTATGTAAACGTTTACCAGAGGGTAACATGTTTCATGGAGAATCTCTCATCGCTTCCCTGAAAAATCTGGCTCAGCGGGCGCCGGGATTAGCGGAGAGCCAAACGTTGCGCGGTTTAGCGAGCCGCTGAACAGTTGGGAATAGTTGGCACCAGTTCTTGCAGGGTTTTTGCAAGAACGACTTCATCAAATTTGAAGATCTTTTATATAGATTTATAGCATTTAATGGTTTAGAGTGGTGAAGAACTTGATAGACTTAAAAAGGACTCACAACTTTGACCTTCTCCCGGGATTTCTGGACCCGCACCAAGATGCGATTGTGCAGAGGTTTTTGCGAGAAACCTGTAAGACCCAGCACCGGAACATTGGAAGGATGCAAAACGACTATATAGAAGGATACTGCATACTGAATCTGCACTATCCTACAAGTAAGTCTCAAGTTCTCTCTTGTAAATCCATTTTTTATCCCTTGTCCCGCATTAGCACAACAGGCAATTCGGAATCGAAGAAAGCACAGCCGCCCCGCACAGAAGCACCGCGATGAGTCGGGTGCAATGGCCAGACGATTGGTACCGATGGCCCGCAAGAGGCTTCCGAATCGGATAGTGGAGTCCGAGCCGTAAATGGTACGCTCCAGTAACAAATACCCTCTGGTTATGTCAAAATAGCTATTGAACATGGCCATTTACAGTGGTTTTTCCCATGAAAAATTGTGATTTTCCATAGCTATGTTAGTTTACCAGAGGGTATTAAGCACTGCCAAGAATTTGGAAGATGATTTTCCACTCTTTTCATTTTCATTGATGATCATACAGGTTCTTTTCTGACCCCTGCTTCTGACCCCTGCCCAAAAAAAGCTCCCCCGTTTTGCAGGTCATAGCCAACGTGGCGAGGGTGGTCGTTGGGCCCGCCCCGTGGGTCGCGTATGGCTTGGGCGAAGCGACCGAGCCTTGGGGGCGACATCAGTTGACCGGTTTTTTTTGGGATGATTTCTGGGTGTTGAACATGAATGAAACATTTCAATGGGATTTCTGGGTGTTAAACATGGCCATATTTTGTGGGGATCTTCCGATCTTCCCTGAAATTTGGGCCTGATATTAATGGCCTAAAATATTAATGGTAGGTACCTCCGTCCTCAATCGGATCCTGGAATGGCCATTGAACATTTGGATATATCTGGATATATCATTGATATTTAGTTGACGAATGATGTTTGCTTCGGTTTTTTTTTTGGATTTTGGGGATTTCAACGATCGAAATTATGATAGAATAGTGGTTGGTTGATGGTGAATATCGAAAAATTGTGGATTACTGGATATTACTGGTATGGTTTTATGTTTTTTTTTATTCCCATGAATATGGGGATAACTGGTAATTGATGGTTGGTTGATGATGTCGTTCGAGGATGAGCTGCTAAGACGGAAAGATGGCCAGTTCTTCATTTCACTGTTGTTTCTTTTTGCATCCGAAATATGGAGATATGAAACGTGGATATCATTGAAGAATGATGGTTGATGATTATATGTAGGGGGATTAGTTGCTAACCTTACCCACCAATATATTGTGGGTTGATCAAATTCCAGTATGGGAATCCCTAGTAACCAGGCAGCATGAAGGGACGTGAGAGGGTTTTGAACATTTTTTGATTGACTATCATTAGAATATGATATGATGCGTATAGATGATGAGGAATAAACATATGATAGTGTTGCTGTTGCTGTTGCTGTTGCTGCTGTTGCTGCTGCTGCTGCTGGTGTTGTTGTTGTTGTTGTTGTTGTTGATGTTGTTGATGTTGTTGATGTTCACGTCTTTGATCATGTTCATGTTTATTTATGATGATGTTGATGATGATGATGATGATGGATGTTGGAGTAGTTGGAAACCACCAGCCAATCCCCTGGGTCAGTTCACCCCGGTACCCAGTTGTCGGCCCGTGGTGAGTTGTGCAAGGCCGAGTTGTGCTGGTCAAAACTGGCGGCCAGAGCGTGAGCACAAACACACATCGGGTCTGGTATCAATGCAATTAACATCATGAATCATAAGTGTTTAATGAATGATATCTGGTATCAATGCTAGGACAAGTTTTGACATCTGGTATCAATGTCATTTAAGGTTGGTCTGTCAAAACTTGTCCTCCCACACAATTTCTCCGACAAATCCTTAGAACTCCCAACAAAAATGACTCCGAAAACTCATCCCAACAGGAATCCACGTTTTGGTCATTTTTGGTCCATGTTTTTGTAAAAATCCACCATTTCCCCACCAAGTTCTCTGCCCAGGACACCCCGGACACTGGTGGAAGGATGAGGCCCCCCTGAACGTCGCAGCCGGCGTGGGCGCGTCCTTCCATGATCGATGGCGTGGGGCAAATCATGTGGAGCAGAGCCTGGGTGCGGTGGATTGGGAGATATAAATCTGGGTCAGAACATGATCGGATGATAGTTGGATGGTATATTAATGGTATAATCAACAATAAATGGAAATCTCATTCAAATATAAATTGGGGATAATTGTAATTAAATTAATGGTTAACAAATGGATTGGATATATATATATATATGTATATATATATACGTATATATATATATATATCCATTAATGGTTATATTTTCCCATGTAGGAATCAATATCCCATATATCCGGGTAAATTTGATCACGACCGAAACCTGTTCTCCCGAACCCTGGAAATCATGGTTTATTTTAGGGGAATCATCCCCAAATGGCCGAACGTTTGGTAGGTTAGTGAAATATGATATCTCCAAAAATATGGGGGTTTCCTAAGTCATGGGGAATCCCCAAGTTATGGATGGTTTATAGTGGAAAATCCCAAAGAAGAATTGCTGATTTTTTGAGTTACCTCCATGACCTAGGAAACTAGCAAATGCACCATAGATGATGATTCATGTTGGGTGAGTGATCCCAACGTGACCTTAAAAGTTTCAGGTTAGTGAATTAGTCCTGGTTGGTGGTTTGGCACATGAATTTTATTTTTCCATTCAGTTGGGAGTCATGATCCTAAGTGACTTTCATATTTTTCAGAGGGGTTGAAACCACCAACCAGAGTATAATTTACCCAGATAAATGGGGTCTATAAATAGATGGAGGTTTCCTAAGTCATAGGGGTACCAACAAATCATACAAATTATATAGTAAGTTTTTTTTGTATTGAAACCCTATGGGGACTTGGGGTTTCCCAATTCTTGGGATATATAAATGGGGTATATGAATGTATTCAATCAATCATCACTAACATGGGAACGTTATTGCACTTGTCACATTCTATCTACTCCAGGATGACTATATTAATCTATATTAGTTGACTGGAGGGTAGCATCCTAATTTTTGTTGGTTTATTTCCTTCAAATTTCATTAATATACCATTAAAACTCACTAAATTCCACGAAATCCCATGTGTTGATTGCAAATTTCCTCCTGTTGAATATGAAATGGGAAGGGATTCATGGGATATATAATCCTAGTATATCCCAATATCCATTAAAAAAATGGTTGATAGATGTTCCGTTTTGGCGACTTTGAACATCACTTTCGTTTTGATCTGTTGGCGAGTATATTGCCAATAGTTGGGTGGTGTTTAATAAAGACATTTACCCTCTGGTGAACTAACATAGCAATGGAAAATCACCACTTTTAATGGGAAAACTCACTATGTCTATGGCCATTTTCAATAGCTTTTTGTATGTTTACCAGAGGGTAGATCTATTAAATCACCATTAAATCCCATTAAACCACCATTTTCCTATGGTTTTTCCATATGGTTTTCCTATAAATGGCAATTTTCAATAGCTATGTTAGTTCACCAGAGGGTACCAACCCCTGTATTTGAGGTGGCAGCGCCCCTGGCAAAGTCTCGGGGATTCTGTTCTTAACCAGCCCATAGCTACGTTAACCACAGGGTGAGTCATAATCAAGCCAGTTAGCTATGGAAAATGGCCCATTTATAGATGATAAAAATGATGATTTACCGAAAAAAAAAAAGGTGATTTCCGGTGAAATGGAATGACAGAGGGCTTTGAACGCTGCTCAAGAGGTGGGTTTGGAATGCTCGGACGATCCTCAACTTTGCTGGCAAAACCGGCAAGTCTTGTTTGGGAGTTCTAAACCCATTCAAGCAGCTTATGCCCAAAAAAACCTGTCGAAACGGCTGCTGCTTCAGCTCTTAACAGCCCAGCCTTAGTCCCGATCTACCATGGGACTAGCTCTAGAAGCATCCCATTGATCAGAATTGATACCAGCCAAGTCCCTGATGACTGGCTTGATTATGACTTACCCCGTGGTTATTTAACGTAGCTATAGGAAATCACCATTTTTAATAGGTAAATCATCATAAATCGTCTATAAAATGGGCCATTTTACATAGCTATGTCAAATATCCAGAGGGTACATTACGAACTATTTGCTAAGTGGGGTGACCCGCCAAGTAGCTTTATCCCATCTAGAAGCGGGTGCACAGTTGTAGTTATGAACTATACCCATCTTGGAAAAGAACCCCCTCGAAAATTGGACCACCCCCAGTACTAAAATCATCTGACCTTTGTGTGGAAAGTGGACAAAGTGGACAAAGTGGACACCTGCCTTTCCATGACTTTTTTTTTTCAACTGGCCATTTCTTTGTTGGGATTCCCTGATGCCATCCTCTTGGGTGACACAAAACGCCACGCATTGTAACACTCGGCCGCCGGCGCCTAGGATCGTGGCACCCGCGATCTCGCAAATTCCATCTCCGCAGTTTAGAGGCGAAAAAATCGTCCAGCATCTAAGAGGGTTTTTGTATATATTATAGTATATCATATCATATCATATCATATCATATCATATCATATCATATCATATCATATCATATATATTGTATATATATATATATTGTATATATATATATTGTATATATATATATACAATATGTATATATATATACAATATGTATATATATATATACAATATGTATACATATATATACAATATGTATATATATATTGTATATATATATATATTGTATATATATATATATATATTGTATATATATATATATTGTATATATATATATATTGTATATATATATATATTGTATATATATATATATTATATTGTATATATATATTGTATATATATATATAGAAGGGTTTTGTGTGAATCTGTAGCTTGGGATGACAATTTGAGGTTTAACCGGTTGACCATGTTTGACCGAAATGGAAATTTACAGATGGGCTATCCCCAATGCCCAAAGGATTATCATCATTTTGCCCGAATGGCCGTGTTAATCTGAAATTTCAGGGACGTTGTCTAGGCAAATTATTCCGGAATCTAACTGGCCTCTAAATGATGGTTAGCAAGGGGAATCATCTCAAGATGGATTCGCTTCGCTGCAATTCGGTCTGTGAATTATAATTTGCCCAGATCGACATCATTGAAATTCATTGAATCAGGGGCAACACCCAAATCAATGGTTTTATCATGTTTTATCCACGGTGTCGTTGAAGGATTTTAGACACATCATACAACATCCCCGTGAGATGACTCATGCAGATCTCCGCTTGGTCCAAAACCTATCGAGGGAACCGCGCAGAACTTGCCTCGCCCCAAAACGGGCTGGAACCAGGCTTTGCCCCATTGAAAAATCTGATTTGTTCGTTTTTTTTTTCGATCTGGAGATGGTCATGTTATGCCCCTTTTCCAACTTGAAGCCTCCAACCTGGAACGGTGATGGCCCTTTACCAGTTTTAAGTCAGTTACAAGCCCATTTATGGAATGATAGCCCCATAAAAATAGCCATTTATAACTGGTAAAATCCCATTCAATCCCATTAAATGACCATTAAATGACCAATGAATCACCATGAAATCACCATTCAAAAGCTGGTATATATGTGTTTTTTGGCTAAAACGGGCGGTGTTTCTCGGTGAAATTTGCAGGTCAAGCTGTGACCACAAAGAAACCAACTTTGAGTGCCTTGGTCCATGGCTCCATGGGGATCCCGGGTCGTCACCATCGGTTAACCTATACGAAGAACCCTGGTCTGACGACTGGATGATTTGGGGGTACCCCCATGACTTTGGAATCACACATTGACATGTATTATATATATATTTATATATACATATTATGTGCACATTCTTATGCAGATCAGGTTCATCATGTTCCCTGATGGATAAAACGTCCTGCAAACGTGTGAAAGGCTCCGCACCGAAGCAAGCATTTGTCGAAGAAAACCTTCACCAGGTGGTGCCCCATAACTGTTCGTTGGCCTACGATTTTATATTTATCATAAACTCGAGTTAGACCGAAACATATTGTAAAACCCATCGAACTAAAATCCTACCCGAACCATATATATATAATCATATATGACGATCAATGTATATTGGACCCAATGATTTATATATTACTAAACCATATCATTAATTAATTATATTCTCCTAGTAACCATCTTGTTCTTGGATCATTCTGTCTATCCCTCAGGTCTGGCGGGAGGTTTGGCAGGATGGCCTCAGAGTGGTGGACATTGTCTGCTGCACGATGTCTGGTCCTGGAACTTTCAATACGAGTGGGAGGTGGCCCGGGGAGAGCTGGTGGGTGATGATAAAAAAGATACACCCGGCCTGGTAAACATACATAGATAGCTATTGAACATGACCCATAGAAATAGTTGATTTACCCATTAAAAAATGTGTTTTTCCATAGCTATGTTAGTTTACCAGAGGGTAAGCATCAGAAACGAAGATGACACTGCCACTTTTGTGAGGAACATGATGATCAACCAGTGGCTTTTTGGGAACCATACGTTCAAACATGTTCAAACAACCCCAATGATTGGGGAGTTGACCATCAAAAATGGTGAAACACATGAGAATGGGAGAACCATTTGTTTGGATTTAGCCAATTTAGCCGAAATTTAGCCTATGTGTATATCACTGTATATGTCTATACCGCCCCAGTTCATTAGCTAAGTTGGTCGAATCAAGTTGACTAACTAGGCTTTATGGTAGATATATCGGATTTAATAATCCCATCCCCCTAATATTAAACACCCCCCCAAAAACCATGGTTCAGTGGGTGATTTACACATGTTTGGGGCCATTTAAGGATGTAGTATCAGGATGAGGGGGATGGGGTAGTTATAAGCCAACTTCTAACTGCGGGGAACCACCTAAAGAAGCTATTTGGGTGTCTGTGAAAATTGGGGAGTGACCACGATTGACCCCCAATTCATGGGGGACAAGTATTTTTACCACTTATAGATCGAGATGCCTCGAGCATCCTGGAATCCTTTTCCGAGAAATTTTGGGAGCATTTCTGGCTTTCGAATAAAGTTCAGAATTTCAGTGACCTGGCATTCTAAAGGATCACTTCCTAGAATCCCAAGAAGAGATCCTAGGATTTGGATGGTCCTTTGGTGACTTCACTTCACAAAAGGGCACGGAGTCATCAGTTCCATCATGTTCCATCGCTGGAAATTCCGCCATGGGAGGTTTCAATACACAATTCCCGAGCAACGAAATGGGGAGTTTTCCCGCAGCCTTCGGGATGATCAGCCGGGAGAATCAAACTAAACTGGTTGGTGGTTTTAAACATTTTTTATTTTCCATAATCCTTCCCATTGACTTTCATATTCTTCAAGATGGTTAAAACCACCAACCAGTAAATAGTGGCTTTTCCAGCAAACCATGCTGCTAGAATCGTCTTTCTGATTCTGGAGAAAAGGGGCGAAAAATCACAAGACATTGTGGAAGTCTTGATGTCCATGTTGAGCATGTCTATTTATATAAGTATCCAATCTATTCGAATCTTATCTTATCTAAATCTAATCTAATCCAAATCTAATCAAATATAAACCTAATCTAGTCTAAATCAAACAAATCAAATCTAGTCCAATCAGGTTGTACCTAACGTTATCTTATCTGATTGGCGAATCACTATTTCACCCTCTCAACATGCCATATCTAGATTAAATTAGATTCACATCCATATGTTTGATGCTCAAACCATTTTAAAGCACCATTTTGATGGTTAAATCATACTTAAATCATCTAAAATCCCTATACTTTGATGTTGAAATCCCGAACATATAGATGACTATCTAAATGATTTAACCACCATCAATAGTTCATCATTTTTATGAACTATACTTTTATGAACTAAGATGACTATCTAAATCCAGGCGTTTATGTCCATCTTGTCCGAGAAAGCCCATCCAGAACGACCCGTCATGGTGGTCACCCGGCGCACGTTTCGGCACGTTTCAACATGGTGGAAAAAAAAACCTGCACAAAAGGGGATTTCAATGGATTTGACATGATTTGACCATATGTGACCCAAAAATAATGAATAAGAACCAGGGATTTCAATGGATTTGACCATACGTAATCCAAAAATAATGAATAGGAAACATGATGACACTCAAATAGGCCAGAAACAATGGGGGACGTCTACAGGTTTCATGACTTTATCCACGAGGGAAAACGATGAGAAGGCAAAATTCTTGAGCCATCGGAATGGTCAAAGATGGCTCTTTAGAAACCAAACATGGGGATTTAACATGATTTACCCTCTGGTTATTTAACATAGCCATGGAAAAATGGCCCATAGAAATAGATGGTTTACCTATTAAACATGGTGATTTTCCATGGCTATGTTAGTCATAACCAGAGGGTAACTATATGTTTTACCAAGGAATGATTGATTTGTGTCCTTTGAATGGGATGAAATCAGCCACTGATGGTCCATTTATATCATCCACTGGTGCGGGCAACTTGATGGCCGCGGGGGAACACTTGATGGATTTCTGCTTGGTGGTGACTGGAACCATGGAATTTTGAATGACTTTCCATATTAATTGGGAATGTCATAAAATCCCAACTGACTCATATTTTTTCAGAGGGGTAGGGTTGAAACCACCAACCAGATATTTTTATACTTCTTAGTATAGCATTTTTCTTCCTACTTAGGGTGTTGGTAGCAACCCTGAACCATGGGAAATTCCAATGTTCAACATGTTTGCAGAAGAGCATCCATATTTTGATTCGCAATCACTATTCCGATCCCCATCCACATGTCAAGAAGTCTAAAATACAGGATGGATTATTTGAGTTCAGGAAATCAGACAATGCAAGGAAAAACAGACAATTCGTTCTATATTCCACCCCAACAAATGGGATGAGGAGATCCCTAATGACACACATATATAATTAATCATATATATATATATTATATTATATATATAGACCATAGATATTCAGAGGTTTGCTCAACCACCACCAAGCGTACCTGGTCGAGTTCCTCTTGATTTCTGGACTTGGCCCGGCGCGTTGCGCACCATGACCAATCAGTACAGGAAGAGGCCCCCTAGATGGGTAAGCTGATGTAAGTTGCTTTACAACTTGGCTAGTTAGGATTTATTCTGTACATATCTCGGGGTGTATGGGTTTACAAACCGGCTCAGAACTGGGGGGGCCTTTCAGTAGGGGTTTCTGATATTTGTTTAACCAGTTTCTGGGGCTCCGCCTTAGGTCAATTTGATTCAGCTCCAAAAGCATTGGAATTAACTGATCCCACCCCCCGAATGTTCGATAATTACCCCCCATATGGACCCCAAAATGAATAGATCCAATACTAAACATTACCGAGCTAGGGTTTGAAAGGGTGATATTTCAATATCGGGAGGAAGGATCGTAGCAACTTCTGAGCCATCATCAAGTACTGGTACCTCCCAGTAACGACCTAACTGTATATGTATCGATCTAACGAAAATGTGGAACACCCAATTAATCCGAAGTATATCGAATTATATACCTACCATTTTCGGGAGGGTTTATAAATGTTGATATATACCCACAGAACTGGTGAGATTGGGGATAGAACTGGGGATAGTTGATGAAACATTGGGTGAAAACACCACGTTTTCACAGATTTTGGAGGACCAACGGACATCCAGCCTTTCCTCAGGCGTTAGATACGGAGTTTCCGGGCTTTCTGCTCGAAGATCATCCCTTTGCGCCCAGATCGGCCCGTTCCTTGGGCTTTTGCAGGAAACATGGGGGGAAGACATACCTTAAGCGCCTTAACCATGGAAGATATGCTGGGAGATGGGAATACTTTAAGACCTGATCTGCGACGAAATTCAGAGTTTCCGAAAGTTGTGGGAGTTCGACCATGTTTGATGTGATTTTTTCAATGCATGATGAATCAAATTTGGAACATGCTTCAAAAAGCACTGACAACTATAATCACTACGTGGCTTGAGGGGTTGAGAGGTTTTGGAAGATGCTTGGAGTTGGCCAATTCTTTCGAGAAGTTTCCACTTTGTCATTGTGAGTTGGTCTTGGGATCACTTGGATCTGGTTCTCCATTTGTCGCGTGGAGGCAACCAAGAGAGTCATCGAAGATCTCCTATGCAGATTTTTTGGAAGATGGATATGACTAGATATGACTAATCCCAACCAACCAAGAGCTTGTGGCTGTTAGAGTTGATTTCATCCCCTTAACGTGGCGAGCAACATTTCAGCCCCTGCTGAAACCGCTGGTTATGTTTGGTTATGGTTGGTTCACTCAACCGACAATTTGGGTGAACACCACCATTCGCCTTTACCCTCTGGTAATTTAACATAGCTATTGAAAATGGCCATTTATAGTGGATTTACCCATTAAACATGGTGATTTTCCATAGTTACGTTAAATTACCAGAGGGTAGTCCTGAGTTGATGGTCAGGTTACACTGCTTTGCGCGAAAATGTGGACTATCTGTGGCCCATCCAATTTGGTTCCTTGGACCGGCCCCGGATGGATCCGGATGGCCATCCCCGTTTGATGCGTTTGTTGGAGAGGATTTTGGCATTGGAGGAATCATCCCACTGTGCGGTTTGTACATGTGCATACATGTACAGTATACTATATATATATGCACAGTATTTTTACAGTAATATATATATTTACAGTATGTATACTATATATACACACAGTAACTATATATACATACATAGATATACATCGCATGACATCATGACTCCAATGACAGAACAGCCTTACTCTGGCAATGCTTCAGGATCTCCAATGCTAGCCCAGCACATCCTGCGCATGACAGCACTGTTTGTTTCAGGTGTAAGTTGGCCGCACCATCATTGGTTATAACATGTTATAACAGAGTGATTCAAGCCTAGTGCTATTTGCAGTTTTGGCGAAAACCGGAAAACCGTCTACACACAAAGTAACCACTGTTCGATTGGTAATATCATGTGGTAATCCCAACGCCATAAAGCATACCCAATAAGTACCCATTAAGAAGCCATCGGGGGGAGTTAAAAACCAAGCCAAGCTCCCAGAAAGGTGTTGCATGTTGTTCGAAAATCCACCATTGAAATTTGGGAAGGATGCTTTTCAATAACTCTTAGATACGCGATATATATATATATATATATGAACACTCCCCAAATGTTCCGGGTGTAAATGCTGGTCTTCTAAAACTGGGTAACTACGTGTCATCCATTGCTTCGGGACATTGACCATCATGACCATCACGATGAATCCGAAGAATCGACCATAGTACCATAGAAACCCTTGTATGACCCTTGTTAGTTGTATGGGGGGTTGTCGACCTGATTTATTGGGCATATTTATGAAGCATCATGAACCATATGAACCATATGAACCATATGAACCATATACACTAGGTCACCAGAGCAATATTTTTTCGAATCAACTTTCATGCGTATCCCCAATCGGTGGTGCATTCCACTTCGTAATGAGTTATACCTCTAGTTACATATGTAATATACCCTATTACATATATATATACACACTATATATGGGATGATATGGCTTGTATATGGATTATACAGCACTAAGTGGGGCCCGCATATCCAAGATGATCTAGGTTTAGCAGTGGCTGATTCCGACGGAGCCCCGTTGGGCGCCTGGACCTTCAATCTTTCCTTCAACTTAGCCACAAGTCTCTACTCTGAGGACGGGGATTCGGGATGGGCGTTTCAACCATCAACAAAGGATGAAATCAGGGAAATTCCATGGGAATAGAATGGTATACCCAACATTAGTTTATCGAACATTGGATTTCATGGATTTGAATGCGTTTTTTTTTTTCAGGGATATTCGAACAGTGGATTTTTCAATTGATTTGATGGGAAAATGATGGATTTCCAAATGGTGATTGAATGGGGTATTCATGGGCATATCATGGTTAGAACTGACCAACTGTAGTTTCAATAATGTGCCTCCGATCGAAATGAATAATTCCAATACATTTCCCCAGGAATTTCTAGTGGGATATTGAATATTGATTAGGGAGATAGGATGATGAATCAATGAATCAGATTGTAAATATAGATTGGGACATGGGTATAAGTGGGAGTCAGTTGTCAGTTATCAGTCAATTATCAGTCAATACAGATATATGATACAAGTACAAGTGAGGACTTGGATGAAAGGTAATTGATTAAGTGAGTCACTTACGAATAACCTTTTGATTAATCTTGAGATATGGGGGTGTCTGAAAATGATGGGTTGCTTAAAGTGACAGAATTTATGGGACAACATGGACAATGCTGACTGAGCAGTACGTTGAACAAGATCAGCCTCCCAAGACATGGTGTGGGAAAATCTCACTGCAAGCGAGTTGAGATTGTTGGTGAATGATATAGATCTGGGTAAATTATAACGACCTCACTGTGACCTCACTTGAATCATGGTTAGTAAGGGAAATCATCCCCAAATGGCCTTATTTCAGGTTAGTGAAATATTATAATTTACCCAGATAGATTGGTTTATATTTGGTCACCCAGATATTTGCAGTGCGATACACCAATCGCTGGTTTTGAAGCCAATAGAATAGAATTGCTGATAGAGATGGGAATAGCAGCAAAATGGGAATGCTACTGGGTGAAAGCCCTAAGCTGTCTCAGCACTTTGTCGTCTCAGTGTGCCAGATGGAAGTGGCGAAATAAACACTTGATTGAATTAACGTAGCTATGGAAAATCCCCATTTTTCATAGGTAAATCAACTATAAATGAGTCATTTTTCATAGCAAACTGTTAATTTACCAGAGGGTACATTGAAATTCTAAATGACTTGCCTCTTGGTATGATTTGTACATCACAACGCATTGACACGAAGGGTTCATTGGTATTGCAAACCATCCTGGATCATATATGTGCTATGTAGGGGTACCATGTGGAATGGCATATCAAATCAAGTGCTTATTCCTATGTTCAACTATACATCCATACCAAACCGCGGCACTCGTATCTACTTAGTCTATGCTAGTCTTCAGAGTGGCTCTTACGCCTTACAGCAATGAAAAGCTACATAGACCAGTCTGCGGGAAAGGTCAAGACGTGAAGTTGTGGAAGCTTTGGCTATTTTTGGGCGTCCCCTCTTGGACGGTCTGAAGGGAATTTTGAATACCTGGCAGACCTGGCTGAGAACCTGCTACATCTGACCTAGCAAGAATCCCAGTTTGGATTGTTGGGATATAGCATGAGATAAATCTAATCGTATCCAACAGTATAAGTTGATTGGAAATCCCCGTTGTTGTTTGAATTTCACTTTGTTTTTTTTGCTGGAATTACTGCGGAATTCTTAAAACTTGATTACAGAACCTCATCCATAAGCTTCAGATCTTAGAGCCCTCTTACTGTAATATTACCAATACATCCGTTTTTGGGGGCACATTTATAGATAATTTTCCGATTAAAACTTCCATTTATCAGTGATTTCCCATACGTAATCATCCCATCCCCCCAAAACAAAAAACAACTCCATTCTATGGTTCCAAATATGTGATTTCATCCCCTACATCCACCATGGTTTCTGCGGGGTGTAAAAGGCCTGGAAGGGGTTAACTAGAAGTGGCCAGTTCCAAACTTATATCCCCTCCAATATCCCATTAAATTTACACGAGAATATTTTTTCACCATTGATACCCTATTAAATCACCATTGATACCCTATTAAACATCATTAAACCCCATAAAAAATCCCCATTTTCTGACGGGTAAGATCTTCAGTTTAATATGAACAGGGAAGGGGGATAAATGGGATATATATATATATACATATACATACATATATATATATATATGTATACATGATCCTAGCATCAAAAAAAAGAAGATGATATTCTCTTCATATCCAATATATATATACACACACACATAGATAGCCCGTCACACATCAGAGATTGATAAATGCCCGTTCTGGGGGTTTGCTGCATTTTCAGAGGTATCTGTCAGAGATTAGATCCCCCAATAGTTAGGTGATGTGGAAAAATAGGACATGTTCCAACCCCTGTATGTGCTTTGGACAATCCATTACAACCTTCATTTATAAGGGATTTCACACTAAAATCACCTCAACTAGGTTCTATTTCCCATTAAATCCAAAAACTAACATAAAAAAGCCAATCAAATGCAATTTATCTCCACTACATCCCAAAAATTACTATTAAGCCCCCATTTATATTTCAATTTCATAGCTTCAACAAATTCCTCCAGGACAGCGTGAGGTTCCTCCAAGCCGCCGGTGTCGATTTCCCCAGACATGCCGTGGAGGGCATCGAGCCATCCACCCTGGCCTGGAAGTTTCGCGGCGGACTTGGGACGTTCCAATGATTGCCACTGGCGGATGTCACTGGAAATGCTGGGAATTATACCCTCTGGTTATTTAACATAGCCATGTAAAATGGCCCATTTATAGATGGTTTACCTATTAAAAATGGTGATTTTCCATGGCTATGTTAAATAACCAGATGGTAAATGTAGCTAGTCCAAAATGGACTTATTGATCTTATTTCAGGTGACTTATGAGTTCCCCATAAGCATTTGCCCAGATAGGAAAACCTAAGAGCTTCTTCATCAGAACCAAAGGTCGGGATTCAGTTCATACAAGCGGATGGATTTCACCATAGTTACAGGGCTCAAATTGTTACATCCCAACTCATGGTGAAATTCCCTTAGATTTCGAAAATCACAGCACCAAGGTATACACACCAGGCTTACATACCTTGGATCTCCGTTGTTTTTCCCGTTGTTTTTTTGGGGTTCCGGTCCTCCGAACCCCTCGCCGGCCCTTGGGTGAAGCTCTCCGTTCTCCGTCCAGGTTGTCTCGGTCGCCTCTGGTGGGGATGCATCGCAACAGCCCTGAGTGGGTCACCTTCTCGGGCTGGTATGATTGGGGCTACCTCCTGAAGCTGGTGCCTTGGATCCCTTGGATCCGCAGATCGGCAGATTGCCGGCGGTAGATCGAAACTGATCCACTGGAAACACAGGAACTTAAATTACCCGGCCTGGTCAACGTTGACACAAGGAACTGGAAAGATCCACCATGGCGTTTTTCCATGGGAAAATCAATGAACATCAACTATTTCGACTGGGCCATTTTCATCCATTTTCAATAGCTATGTTAAATTACCAGAGGGTAAGTGCAACGGCTGTCAACGGGATTGGACATGGGGTTTTCCTCTGTGACGATCACCTTTTAGTGGGCTTCAACTAGCGTTCTGTGACCATCAACAGATTACCAGAGTGGTAAACGTTTACATAGCGAACTGGAAAATCAACCTTTTTAATGGGTAAATCCACTATAAATGGCTTCAACCCCAAAAATACCCTCTGGTAACCGTTTACATAGCGAACTGGAAAATCAACCTTTTTAATGGGTAAATCCACTATAAATGGCTTCAACCCCAAAAATACCCTCTGGTAAACGTTTACATAACGAACTGGAAAATCAACCTTTTTAATGGGTAAATCCACTATAAATGGCTTCAACCCCAAAAATACCCTCTGGTAAACGTTTACATAACGAACTGGAAAATCAACCTTTTTAATGGCTATATAAATCAACCATAGCAATTTTCAATAGCAAACTCTAAACGTTTACCAGGCCGCGTATGTTGAACAGCTCCCACATTGGGATGATACTGAGACTGGGTAAACTTCGGGGATCCATAAATGGCATACGGTATATATATATATATATTTATTTGTAATATAGTGATAAATATATATATATATATATACATATGATGATGATGATTATTATTATTATTCTTCTTCTTATTATTATGTATATATACATACCTAGATATTTGTTGTATTACACTAATATATTATTTGTATACATTTCAAACCAGCTCAAGGCAAAAACTGGCAGGTCATCTAAGATTGGCCATTCGGACTCACAGGTGACAGGCAACCCGATGCCGTACGACATCAATGCCTTTGTCACTTGACGTTTTCCAGGGTTTGATCAAAGATGGATCATTTTTCAAAGTAACTGCAGCTTAAAGTTGATGCTTAGTTTTTGGGGTAACGTTACTCCCTTAAATGGCCTTCCGGATATGGTTGAGGAATTCGAGTTATTATCCAGAAAGACGGGGAAGTGGGGATGAATCAAAACCTATGCCATATTTGAAGGGATGAACATCCATTTACGAACAAAAGACCCTATGGTGCAAACTACCAGGCATGCTAACTTGACCCACAAAACCAGCGTTGGATCAAGAAGAACATGGAGATTTGTCGAAAACATGAGGATCTAAGCGTTACATTCGACGGCGGAGGCCTCTCCCAATGTTTTTTTCGCGTTTAGCGTTGGTTCCACCAAGTTAGGTAACCCCATGTGGAGTTAACTGTGAATCACAGCAAATACTATGGAACATGTCCAACGTTGATAAACGTTTTTAGCGTTTAGAAAATATCAAGGGGCCACGGCTTTCTATATTAACAATGTTAGTTTACAAAAGAGGGTTTCTGTGTCATGAGGGGCCATCCCATGTCAAAACTGGGGTAAGGAATTCAATGAATCGAAATTCGTTAAATTTGGTAAGTCTTAACATCGGTTGGTGGGGAACATGAATGGAGTATGACTTTCCAGAAACAGTTGGGAATAATCCCAAGTGACGAACTCACTCCATCATTTTTCAGAGGGGTAGGTTGAAACCACCAACCAGTATAATATCATTCCATAGATGACTACTTTTACAATAACATACCAGACTGACATTCATCCCTTGTGGGTTAACATATTTTACATTATTTTTTCGCCACTCCCAGAAGTGGTTTCACCGAGCAAATCAGCTTTGGATGGGTGACCATATTTTACATTCAGAAAGGGACGTTTGCTGGAAAGAGCCAATCAAATGCTCATTGTTTTAATTATGTTTGGGATATTTGTAACTATTTGGCTTTTTGTATTTTGAGACAAACGTGCGATTGACAGCACCTTGATGTTATTGTACCATTTGGATCCATTTGGAATGATGACAACAATTGTAACAATGCGTATTATAATTTATAATTGTCGGTGTATACGAAAAAAATAGACAAGGTGAACATCAAATTAAATTAGCTGTTCATAAACATGTACAGTATTAATACACTCTGATAATTCAACGTAGCTACGGAAGAATTTTTCAGAGGTTTTTCTCATCATTTTTATCCTCCATAGCTATGGTCCAACTTTTCGCTATCTGAAAGAACCAGAGGGTAATACCTTTACCCCAAACTAAACTACATGATCTTCATGGGGGTGGAGCTAGTTGACTGGTTGTATCCCCAAGATATTTTTTCATCATTCGTCAAAGATCATGTTATGAGGAAGTTTCCCGAAAATTCTTTCCCTATGGATCCACATACGGGATGTTTTTGGAGGGATAGCCCTGGGATGATTGGGCATGATGAATTGGCCCATGGCCCAGGGGTTTCCTTATCAACCGAATACAGAAATCCAATGAGATGGCGGATTAATTATAAGTTTCATGATTCAATTGTGAAAAAAACATAAAAAAACTACGTTGAATCACAAAGAAGTTCGATGATTTCCTATGCAATCCTGCTAATTCCCCTTTCATCTCCCATTAAACCTCATTCAACTCCATTAAGTCATATTAACTCCCCATTTGTTGAAGCTTAAGTCATCATCATCATGACACACCAGGATGAGTTGCTGTCCACCTTGTGTCCCACACGTAAAGAGCTGCGGGATCTCTTGCCACGGGGGTCGTTGGAGCCTTGGACCAGCAATGGTCGTTTTACTAAGGTAATTACCCTCTGGTAAACTAACATAGCTATTGAAAATGGCCATTGATAATGGATTTTCCCATCAAAAATGGTTATTTTTGTTAATTATTGTTGATTATTGGTATATTATTGGTTATAAGATGGTTTATAAGCCCCAGTAACATGTTTATCAGACTGTTTCCTGAAATCTCTTCTCCATCTCCACCGGGATTGGAGCTTTTTGCCACTGCTGTACATTATTGCTCTTTCCCATCATATTGGGAATTTAGATATTTATTTATTTATCGGTTAATTATTGTTGATTATTGGTAATCTGGTTATATCTGGTTGGTGGTTTGGAACATGAATTTTATTTTTCCATATATTGGGAATGTCATCATCCCAACTGACTAATACTTTTCAGAGGGGTTGAAACCACCAACCAGTTATTGTTGGTTGATTATTGTCGGTTGATTATTGGTAGAAAACTCATTATATATATATATATATGTATTATATTCTAGTAATCAGGTTCTAGTAGGGGTCATATCTCTGTGATCATGATATAGAAAACACATAGGCAAACAAAACCAACTAGAAAAGAATGGAATGATGGGCTAATTACTTTTGGTTGATTTTTAACGATAGTAACATTTTTTTTTAGTAAAAATACGGTTATATATTTATAGATTCTAGTACTTAGTTCTAGTAGCAATATATAATAATATATATATATATATATTCACTATAATAGTAATATCAGGTAATATATGAGAATACCCTCTGGTAAACAAAACGTTTGCTATGGAAGATCACAAGTTTAACAAGAAAATCAACGCACGATTTAGCTGGACCCTTTTCAATAGCTACGTTAAATTGCCAGAGGGTATCTTAGATTGTTATTTATCTGAACTAAACACCATCAACACTATATTATATTATATATATGTATAGAATAAGCAATGCATATATACATATATATATAATTATTCCTACGCCAAGGCATTAGCGGATTCTATATTGTATCTAGAAGTACTAATAACGGCAATATCCCACTCCTTAGATTTGCCCTTGCTGTGTGGTGGTTTCCTAAAAATAGTGGTACCCCCAAATCATCCATTTATAGATGGATTTTCCATTACACACCATCCATTTTGGGTACCCCCATTTATGGAAATCCCCATATGCTGGCAGTTGAAAGCCCCAGCTGAACCTCTGATTTCAGGGCTTCCTCAGCTGGAACGATCCATCGTTCGCCCCAAAGACAGCGATGTTTACAAACGAGCAGTAGCTGCTAAAGCCCTGGCAGGGCTGATGATTAAGTTCGGGGATTCTACTACCCAATATATATATATGTATATACGTATATTATATATACGTATATACGTATATTATATATATATATATGTATATATATACATATATATATATATACATATACGTATATATATATATATCTGTATATACATATATATGTCTATATATAATAATATACATATGTATATATATATATATGTATATTGGGGATTATGATAATCTACTAGGGGCATCCCGTTCTTAAGCAACCAGTTTACTTGACGATGTTTCAGCGAGAATTGTGTGGATCAGAGCTTAGAAGCGTTCGTGGGTTCGCAGAATTTCTAGAAGCCGCGCTCGGGACGTAGCGACCCATGTGTTTGGTCTTGTGGAGGAAGACTACCTCGAACATCGCACGTCAAAGACGTTCCATACAAGGTGGTGCCCCCAAGATAGCTAAGTTAGTTTATATCTCCGATCACTATGGTTTATAGCTGTTTTGACTATAGTTCATGGGCTTTATAAACCAATAAATAAACATAACGTTCGGGGCAGCAGCCTTGTACTCCACACGGCGGAGGGTATTTCCATGAGGCTTCATGCAGGACTTGGGAACACAGTATCCCATGAAAATGATGAGCAATAAATCAGCAAATGTCAAAATTTATACCCAAGGTATTAGCTGATTCTGTTTTTTTTTTTAATAGAAACATTGTAAGTTCATCAGCTATATCCATACATTAACTATCATACAGCCTTGGGTATATTCTCTGGTAATCTAACACTTTGCCATGGACATCCATCACCATCTTGACTCGATACATCACCGAACTCTTTGTCATTTTGTGTCCATAGCAACATGTTAGTTTGGAGAGTAACATCTCCATATATGATATGGATCCAGTCATTGGATTGAGGGAAAATCTAAACCGGAAACCATGGTTTTTACCATTAAATATCGGGGTTTCCGGTTCAAATTTTCCCTTAAACCAATCCATTGAATGGAGAATGTGTATTTTAATGAATGATTATGTGAACGAATCGAATTTCACTTCTTGATCGGAGTCATCGACCGACCAATACTGGAGATAGAATCCAACCTCGGGGCTCCACACACCAATCATCAAGCAACACAGGTTTAGCATGGTTTAGTAGCCACTGCTCAAAGCCTATTGATCCATGGCCACTGTCTGAGAAGGTGCTTCCTAAATCATACCCCAGTCATACTTCCTAAGGTATGGCTGGATCCATATAGGGAAATATATAGTTGAGCCGCCGAAAGTATATCATCGACGGGCTGTTCCTCACGCTCGTTCCAAAATCCGTACTAAGTTTCTAGGGCCTGGCCTCGCCCCAAGACCACTGCTTCACCAAACAAAAGCCGTCACATATATATATACACTGTATAAGACTGTATATGACATGGGTTTGTCTGACAATCGGTTACCACGCAATTTGATGATTTCTCATCAATCTCCCACCTTCAATGATCATTTTGATGGTGTACTAGTGCTCCAAATGCCCTCAATTCGTGGGGCTTATGCTACCAGCCACAATGCTACTATTTTTGGGGAGATTGCATCATCCATGAACTGGAAATCCTTATGAACCAACCAATATATTTGAATGACGGAGAGTTTTGAACACTGCTTATTTATATATAGACTAAATTACATGTATATAAAAAACATATAAACATATTTCTTATGTAATCTATATACATAAATTTTATTTCATCTATAATCTATCATCTATCTATAGTGTAATATAACATAATGTAGTATAGTATAGTATAATATAATTGATATCAAAAAAAGTATAATATATAAACATAATCTATAATATATATATATATATACTGTATATACATGTAATCTATATAATATCGTGATATAGAGAATCTATGTATTCGTTGGGGAAGCCCAGAAAAAAGCCATCCCGAGGATGCTCTGCTGGGCTCGCACGGACTGAGACGCCTCGGCCCGGCACATACCGCCGGAAGCGCGGTCCTGGTTTCGATGATTGGGATTGGGATGGTTGGGAGGGCCAAGAATCATTGGGATAGTGGGATGTTTATACGTAGGATATTTAGAGGATATTTATGTTTTTTTTTTTAAAAAAATGGGATATTTATGGGATATTTTTTTGGATGGATATAGTAACTATAGTAGGATATATATATATATAGAATATTAACCGTATAATGATGGGATTATCATGGATGATTATGGGAGAACTTTAATCTCAACTATCCCCAATTGGTGTTTATTTTTAAGTGGGTATGCCGGGTATACCCCTAGCAATGGGAGGATTTAGAAGTGACCTGCTTAAGTGGTTACTAGGATGGTTAAAACCATCCAGATTGGATGATGGATTGGATGAATTGGATGATGTTATTTTCCAATTTTGGATATAATAATTGATTAAAAATTTATATGATTCAATTTATATGAATAGTATGAATCATCTATAATTTATACTAATTGGGATTTAACCATTCAGATTCATCCATAATTTCCAAGATTTCATCGTCCCAGAAAGCGTAGATTCGTAGATCCATCAGGTGGCTTCAGGGAGTTGGACTAGTTGGACCTGACTTTTGGAGATGGCGTTTGAAGAAAACACGTCGAAATTTGAGAATGGGTGATTTTTTTGGTTTTGGACCACATCGAGTACCCTCTGGTAAACTAACAGTTTGCTATGGAAAGATCCACCATTTTCAATGGGAAAATCCACTATTTCTATGGCCATTTTCAATAGCTATGTTAAATTACCAGAGGGTATCCACTGCTTGATTGCTTTGCACAAGAATTTTTCATGATAAGTCTGATAAGTAGGCAAATCAGTAGAAAATGGATCCCACCTCCACATGTTTTTCTATTTGGGACGTGCAATGTTAATCAGAGTACAACTGTTAGCTGATGTTGACCCATGGGCTGTGGATCATGGGGTGTCCCAGTTTAACAGATGACATCACTATTTGAGATTAAGGAACTCATCGATCCTGACTCAGGGTCTAGCAATTCATCTTGGAGACATCCGAAGTGCCTAGATCCTGGATCTTGGAATGCTGAAAAAACACGCTAAGTGTGATGGATTTTTGCACAATTCTAGAAGTGGATCAAGGGAAGAAACTGAGACAAAGCAGCTGCATTTCATGATTTAAACGTATTTAAACAACATGTTGTTCCAGTCGAGTAACCAATCCAATTAGCCAGGGGTTTTGAGCCAGCGGGTATGGATCAAATTTATTGAACCGCCCTTTTATGGAGATTTCCTAAGTCATAGGGGTACCCCGTTAAAATCATCCATTTGAATAGGATGTTCCATTATAAACCATCCATTTTGGGTACCCTCTGGTAAACGTTTACATAACAAATCACCATCTTCAATAGCAAACTGTAACAAATTAATACAAATTACCAGAGGGTACCCCCATGACTATGGAAACCCCCGAATGAACCAACCACTTGGTGGGTCCCCAGACATCCCACTTTGCTGTTACCGTGGCGCAGGCGATGCCCTTGCCACGCTGGAACTCTTTTTGCACGTGCGGATGAACGGGACGAACGAAGAAGCTGTTTCGGAGCTGAACGGCCCGGTGGGTTACCCTCTGGTAAACTAACAAAAAGCTATTGAAAATGGCTATAGAAATAGTGGATTTACCCATTAACGATGGTGATTTTCCATAGTTATGTAAACGTTTACCAGAGGTGTGCGATGTTGATGACTATGTGAGCAGCGTTCAAAGGCCTCTGTCATTCCATTTGTTGCTTACTGCCAGTTACAATCACCAACCACCAACAAGGGTTTTGAACACTGCTTGTTAGTATCCTTTGCAATGAGGGTATGGATCAAAAGCGAATAGTACCATAATTTTGAGGGTGGTGAACATTCATAAATCCCAGCTATTTTGGTGTGAACAGAAGGGGTACAAGGTAAACTGACCCATACTTGCAGGATCATCCACGAATTATATATATATATATCAATATATATATATATTATATATATATATCTATTATATATATATATCTATTATATATATGTATACAATTATATATAGAGGTGTTTTGTTTGTGCCCAGCAAATCCCAATGATCCATTTTAGCACTGGGACAATGATTGATTATCACTTCCATGGTGGGTTGAGTCATGTGGCTTTCATTATATGTATATATATATATCTATGTCGCTAAGCATAACACCTTAAGTCACCTATAGTGAAATGCAACTTAGTTTTCAAACTCGGGCAACACCTCTCGTATATCTCTTTAGATCCCTTCCAGACATGTGTGGAGTGCAGTTCCAGTGATAAGTGATGTTTTTTTCACCATAGTTGAACAGTTGTGCCCAATATCCCACTTTATTAGGGGCTCCGCAAAACTGCCCAAGTTTTGTTGTCTCCTCAAAAACTCATTTTCGATGTGAGTGATCCCCGTTCAAACATATTTTTCAAACCTTAGTTGGACGATTTTCCCAGCTAGAAACCTCCTTCTTCGCTCGGGATTTCTGAGCGATCACCACATGACACCGGAAGGTATATCCGCGTGAATATCACCAGTATATTTCATTAGATATCCCTATAATCTCCAAAATCTATCCATCCATCCATCCATCCATCAATCCATCCATCCATATATCTATCTATCTATCTATCTATCTATCTATCCATCAATCCATCCATATATCTATCTATCTATCTATCTATCTATCTATCTATCTATCTATCTATCTATCTATCTATGTATCTATCTATCTATCTATCTATCTATCTATCTATCTATCTATCTATCTATCTATCTATCTATCTATCTATCCCATGATATTCCATTCCATATATTCACCCCCTCCTTTTTTTACCTAGTTCCATGACTTTTCCCATAAAACCTCCATATTTTGCCGGTGATGTCCCGTATATTTCCCACGTTTTCCTTGTGGTTTTCCCATTAAAACATCCATTTTTTGGGGGGATTCGCCACACGGACTAAGGCCAAGGCCTTGACATTGGCCGACGGTAAAGCCTTGATCGACCCCGTAGCGCCGAGCGACGACATAGCAGATGCGGAGAACTCGGGGACAAGCACCGCCACAGGCGGAGGGATTTTACCATGATTTCTGGGGGGTGTTTAATAGAAGGGCGAAGGGATTATCGTGGAGAATCATCCGTAAATGGCCTTAAAAAACAGTTTTGGGAATTACCCTCTGGTAAACAAACAAAAAGCTATTGAACATGGTCATTTATAGTGGATTTACCCATTAAAAATGATGATTTCCCATAGTTACGTTAGTTTACCAGAGGGTAACTCTTATAAGTAAACCCTAGAACACCCAACAAGTCTTGTTGAAAACTATTATCTAACAAATTTGGTTGAAACCTTAGAAACCAGGTATTTTTATAGCTTTAAATTCCATTATGACTGACTTATAATTGGATTATAAATGGGAATTAGAAACAGATACAGAGCTTTATAGTATTGCCCATTACTTATATTTTACTGCATGGATGACATTGTAAATGGGGTTTATCATTCCATAAGTGGGATGACTTACTGACTCATGACTGGTAGTGAACTGGATGAATGGTATAAATTATCAAAACTTAAGAGCACCGAAACGCATTGCTTGAGGGAATGACGATGATTTTAGATGGGTACTGATGGTAGGTTGTAAAGTTCCCCACCAACACGAGGATTTAGGCTGGAAAATACACCAGAAATGGGTGAATTTCATTCATCATTAGCAGAAATGAAAAAACACATGTGATTTTTGATAGGGCATGGTGGGTGATACGGTTGAATAGGGTTAGACCATGAACAATGATCAACGATTGGTTGGAAAATGAGATTTCCCCCTACCATAAGAAATTGGGCTTTATGTGATGAACCGTGAGGATCTAACAATCTGACAAGCAACAATGGGACCTTTTTATTCATGGGTTTACTTGGGGACTTTGAAAAGAACTTCTTTTTCCGCCCAAAAAGTAGATGTATCCCGGCAAAATTCGGTCCATAGGAGATGCCCAAGTTTTTTTTTTAATATCTGTAGTTGGGAAGATGACGATTGAACATGTAGCCTACCGACGACAGTAGTTTCCAAGACCCCGGGTGGGATGAAACTATGTGGAAAAATCATGGGAAAACTGGGATGCACAGGGAAGAGATCATCAGCAAATTGACCAACATGAAAATTTGGATCTTTTTTTGCAAAAACACCAGAAAACTGGGATGTTTAGCATGATTTACCCTCTGGTAAACTAACATAACTATGGAAAATCACAATTTTTAATGGGAAAACTCACTATAAATTGCCATTTTCAATAGCTATGTTAGTTTACCAGAGGATAGCTATGCCGGTGGAACTTACTCAATTTGAATTTCGTTTGCAATGTTGATTTCATCATGAACACATGGGGACGTTGATTTAACATCTATGAATTAGGATCTAACGTAAGAGTGGATTTCACTAACAAGAAATTTGTTGATTTGACCAATGCACACGGCGATCCTACCCCACTTTGGTGCAGGTACAACTGATGATGCTCAAGCGTCCTCAAGGGATGTGAGCGCTGATGTTGAAAATGAGCCCTGCGTAAGTGAAGCGGGGAGCATCTCAGCTGCAGTTCTGAGTGCGGATTCATCTGTCAATACCCTCTGGTAAACGTTTACATAGCTATGGAAAGATCCACCATTTTTCATGGGAAAATCCACTATTCATGGCCATTTTCAATAGCTATTTTGACATAACCAGAGGGTATCTGCTGTGACAGGGTTCCTACCTTGTGAGCCTTAGCTTTGCGAAAACCGCGGTGGATTTCTTGGCAACAGAGACATGCTTTCCACATAGCCATGGTATAGATGGCCCATAGAAATAGATGGTTTACCTATGAAAAATGGTGGATCTTTCCATGGCAAACTGTTAGTCATAACCAGATGGTATATACATAATTATTTATAAATATACTACATACATACTACTATATAACTTATGACACAATGTAGTCACAAACCGAGAAAAAATGAAGCTGTTGAAGAAGTATCAAAAGGCGAACGGCTCATGTCTGAAAGAACCCTACCAGCTGCGTGCATCAAGGTCATAGCGGTAGTGAACCATGGAAGCAGGCCGGGCTGTGAAACCTGGATGTGCCAGGCATCGTGGTTGTGGTTTATGACCCAAATAATTATATATATATATACATTTATATATATATATATATGTAATAATAATAATAGTAATAATAATGATAATAATAATAATAATATATAAATAACATATGGAGGTTTCCTGAAATGGGGGTACCCCTAAATCATCCATTTGAACAGGATTTTCCATTATAAATCAACCATTTTGGGATGCACCATTTATGGACCCCCCCCATATATATATATATATATGTAACGCCAACAAAACGGACTAAACCATCAATCATTTGGGCATACAATTACAATGTGATAACATGAAGACATGATGTTCATCCCAGGAATCGTATATACCTGGTCTACACCCCATATAACTGTTTTTTTCCCCATACATTGGGTTATGCGATCCTTATTTACCGAGTAAACTGGGATACTTGAAAAGGAGTACAGCTATCTCTTGGGTCATTCCCCCAAGCGAAGCAAGATTTTGGTTGAACTCTGCCATCTTCTTGTCGGAAAATCGACGGGATGTTCATAAAGATCACTGGGAGATCATCTCCCCTTGCCGGGCTTGGTGAGGGGAGTGACGGTCAAAGATGTGAAAATTCGCCAATGAGAAAAAAACCAACCCCACGATCAGATATTATACATACGTAGGTATACATAGGTATACATAGGTATACATAGGTATACATAGGTATACATAGGTATACCCTTATTTGGGCTGATATAAAATGACACCCAGTCATGGTTGGTGAATGGGTTATGGCATTGGGTTTACCTCATCAGCACCGCCACTCACGACATTCGACTGGAGAGCTGTTGTGCTTCGACCGTCTGATGTTTTTTTGTTTGTTTGTTTCTTTTCTCCCCAAATCCTCAACCCTCAACTGATGATTTACCATCCGTTAATCAAACATGGCTTGAACATCCACGAATGAATAGTGAATAGATGTTTTCTTTCCATGAAATCATTAGAAATCATCTATAAAAGGATGATTTGATATGGATTTAATGGGATATTAATGAGGATATTAATGGTTAATAAGTGAATGACTAACCAGTCCATCTATGGGGGATGTACCAGCCAGCCATATTTGATGACCGCAAGGTTAATGGGTTTCACCAGTATGGCATTCCTATGGTATGAATCTGGCATCACAGGAAGGAAGCGCTTAAAAATTACCATAACCCACATACAATTCATATAAAACTGAGGATATTCCATGTAAAAAAAAACTGAGGTATCCCAAGGAACCCAGTTTCTGAAACAGTTTCTTGAATATTTTATTACCATTTATTACCATTGTAATTCCGCATATTTAGCCCATATATTCCATATACTACTCAGTTGATTAACCACTTTCGAACTGGGACATCACCCTCCCGAAACTGGGTCCAGATCTCCGACGAAGAACCTGAACTGTGCCTCGGATGCCTCTAGGGTCCGGCGTTCGGCTTGTGGCTGTGTAAGCCGTCTGGTTAGTGGTTGTCAATTAATGGTTTGGTAAACTAACATAACTATTGAACATCACCATTTTGAATGGGTAAATCAACTATAAATGGCGATTTTCCATAGCTATGTTAAATTACCAGAGGGTAATGGTTTTCAATGGTTTCTGAGTAGTTGTTGAAGGGTTGTTGAATGTTTCTTCTAGCATGTTTTAGCCAATGATATAAATGGAAGCATGTTATATTCCACTCTGAGATACCTCAGGATTCGAATGGTTCAAGGGCAATTTGCCATCAGCTGCCAGTGGATTGTGAAGCTTCTGAACTCGGAAGAAGTAGAGCGGTGTCCGACACAAAATTACCACTCTGGTTGGTGGTTTGGAACATGTTTTTCATTTTTTTCCATATATTGGGAATAATCATCCCAACTGACTCATATTTTTCAGAGGGGTTGAAACCACCAACCAGCACTGCATACCATCCGAAAATCACACATCGCCCGAGAGGAACTAGAATCCGATAGAAACTCGCCATTGCTAGCTGGAAAATCATTAATGGTGGATTTTCCAGCACACCATGTTTGAATGTCACAGGGTAATTCTGAAGTAGGTGACGTCTTCCACGTCTTTTTTTGTATTTTTGAAATCTGCTGGTGCCAATTCAAGACATCGATTGCAGGTCGAAACACCATGCTCGTTGCCCGCAAAAATAGGGGTTTGCTGTAAATTTCCCCTTCCACGAATTCCAGGACTTTTGGGGTTTCTAAGAATCTAGGGTAATTATTCTCTGAACTACTGGATGATTAAAATTGTGTCCCCCATTTTGCCAAAATACTCTATTTAGCATTTGTACGCAGATATGATTATAACATATATATATATATTTATACAGTACACATGATATATCAACAATATTGACCCTCGAATCATCCAAGACTATGTTGCGATTGAAACAACCATGGCTTCAGGGTACCTCCCCTTCTGGAAAATCGCAAATATGGGAATGGGTCAAATTTTATTTTTCCCATTTTTTTGGGAATAGACATACATTAACCAGCTATCTTAGGGTACCATCCGGGTGCCAGGGTCTTGACGAAAATCCATGTCAGGAGGTTTCCTAAAATGGACCGCCACATCATCCAAAACTAGCTTCAGTTTTAGTATTGAAACTTTTTTTTTTGGGATCCCTCACTTTTAAGGAACCCCCCGTATCTCAATGGATTGGTTTAAGGGAAAATCTTAACCGGAAACCATGGTTTTTACCATTAAATATGGGTGTTTCTGCTTTCAATTTTTCCTAAAACCAATCCACTGATTCTTGTCTTACCCAACTATAGGATTTACCAACATTAATACGAAAATGGGCTGAGTCTACCAAGTTTACCCATCTAATCATATATAATTCCCTACAGGATGGGCCCCCCCAGCTATAAGTTGGTTTATAAACCATGAACCCATTGACTATATCTAGTTATATCTACCCTAAACCCAATCGAATTCAGCCACCTTTTCAGTTCGGCAACTGAACGCAACAACGAACGAACGGGGGGCTCCGGGGATGCTCCGCTCCGCTCCTGTCAGGTGGGAGGTCCCCCACCGGCACCATCATCGCTTGGAACTCCGGGGGCTCAGACGCGTGAGGCTGAAAAACGGAACGAGGAGTTTGATGATTAAATATCCTATAGATACAGTATATAGATATAGATATATTATATATCATGGGAATATCATGGGAATATCATGGAAATATCTATATCCCATATGCAACCCATGGTGCTGGTATATTTAGCTACAAAACTGGGTGATTTTGGACAAGGGCAAATGTTGGTAAATATTCGAGGATTACCATCTGGTAAACATACAAAAAGCTATTGAAAATGGCAATTTATAGTTATAGTTGATTTACCCATTAAAAATTGGGATTTTCCGTAGTTATGTTAGTTTACCAGAGGTTAAATATGGGGAATTGTTAGATTGATATAAGTGGATCTAACTGATTTGCATGACGGTTGCTGAGTTTTTTGAACATTGATTTATTTGGATGAGTTTCGGAATTCTTACATTGGGACTTATCGAAGAATGTCGGGGGATTTACGAAATCTACTCAACTTTTGGGCATTGTAATCAGTTTGGGGATTTGCCAAATCTACCCAAGGATTAAATATGATGTGTATTGTCACAAGCTTCCAAACCAGGTCATGTTTTGTATAACATGTTTTCCCACTGACCATTAGTAAATCATGCTATAGCTGTACCATCATCTCCCAGAAATTTTTGGGGAATCGCTGAATCCCTGAATCCTGGCTTTGTCTGAAAATAGGATACCCCCAAATCCCCAAATCCCAACATAGCCGTGGCCATGGGGGTACACCCTAGTTTTGGACAAACCGATTTTCTTGTCGTCGGATTTTTTCTGTTGATGAACTCCGTAGAAAATCCAATTCTTGACGGCTTAAAGCAAACTTTCGAACACCCAGCTAAGTAAATCCATTCATATCCCAAGCCTTGCTAACGAAGCCAATTCTTAGGGTAATATTTCCCTAGCTTCCACTGCTTTTTTTGGGCTCACTATGGTGATATCATAAATTGCGATATAGCCTCTATGACCCGTTGCCCACGATAGGCATCGACATCGTGGACCTCGCCATAGGCCAACAAAACTCACCGTATTTCACCGTGAACGGTGTCGATTTCTTGAAGCAACATCCTAATATCCTACTCGTTTTTTTTTGGATTGCCAACAAACTTGGAATTCTTTGCCCATGTGGCGCCATGGATCGCCACCAAATTTAAGTGACCCAAAAACCTTCGATGGTCGAAAAACCATGGTCGAATCATGTCCGGATGCCCGTTTTCTGTGGATCCATGCGTGGGAATTTCATATGGAATAATCCATGGGCGGATTTTAAATCCTAGGTCTAGAAGGGGTTTTTCACAAATGGGGGCACGAAAAATCTGAATCTGTGGATCTGTGGATCTGCCAATCTGGGTGTTTCCGGAAAAAAACAACCAAAAAACACATCCCCAATCATCCCCAACTGAATTGGAGTGCGTATATTTTAGTGTTGACAGGTCCCGTGCCGGGTTTGTGGTATCCTCTATTTACCATATGGAGGTCTCCTAAAATAGGGCTACGCCCAAATCATCAGTTTTTTCATAGGATTTTCCATTATAAACCATCCAGCTATTGGGGTATCTGCAGTATCCCCCATTTATGGAAACCACCATATGGTTGTCAAGATTGTTGACAACTGGTTTTTGGCTGGTTACGGCAGATGCCAAGAAATTACCATCCAGTTTTTGCATATTCTATCCGACTAATTATCCAATTATCTGTATATTATCAATGTACTATACATATACCGACCCTATGTTATTTGCATATTATTCATATATCACATGCTAGTATGTATGATATTGTGTAATATATGTACTCTACATACATTCTATTATTCATATAATACAAATATACATACTGTACACATGATATTCACATATTTCAAACCATATAGCACATATAATGTTGGTAAAACAATAATAAAACATGCCCAATTTCACAATTTTATAGGTGGTATGTTTACCATTCCCAGTCATGGGTGGTTCCTTATTGTTTTTCCCACATTACATATAGTATATATATATACATACCCTCTAGTTATTTAACATAGCCATGGAACATGGCCCATTTATAGATGACTTACCTATGAAAAATTGTGATTTTCCATGGCTATGTTAAATAACCAGATGGTATATCCCATAGGATCCATGTATGCTATATATGGTAACATTTACCATCAATATACCCCAAATGTTAGCATATATACCATACATGGATCCTACGGGTATATATATATAATATGCACACTGCTCAGCTTCTCGTTTGGTTTTCCAAGCCTTTGCTTCCGTCAGATACGTGGACGACGGCCCACCCTTTCCGGTCCCTCACCGCTGGCACTTCGACTCCACCGTCACGGTGCCATGCGGGGACGTCGTAAATCGGCGGACGTGGTTGATCATGCCCAGTCATGGTAGGTAGAACTCATCTATAAATGGTGATTTCATATGGATTCAATGGGATTTTGAAGGGAGGATATTCATGGTTAATAAGTTATTATAACTAACCAACTATAGATGTTCTCCCAACATATCCCAACTATGATTGGGTTTACCACATATTCAGATACCGCGGGCGTATTTCGAAAAAACACAAGCTATCCCCGAACTCGCCATGGAGGTCCGATTACTGGTTGGTTATATCGCCATGACTGGTTGGTGGTGACTGGAACAAGAATAGTGGTTTCCCAATATAGTGGTTAATAGTGGTTAATAGTGGTTAATAGTGGTTAATGAAATATCTGGTTGGTGGTGACTGGAACCATGGAATTTTGAATGACTTTCCAGAAACAGTTGGGAATGGAAAATCATCCCAACTGACTATTCATGGTGTAGTACATGGCTGTAATTGGATATAATGGAGGCGTCATGAAATGGGGGTACCCTCTGGTAAACGTTTACATAACTATGGAAAAATCCACCATGCGTTTTTCATGGGAAAACTCACTATTTCGAATTTCGACTGGGCCATGTTCAATAGCGAACTGTTAGTCATTACCAGGCCGGGTTAATATCGGTATATCTCCATGATCTTCTGTGGAGAATCCCATGGGATTGTGGACAAATCGTCGGTGATCTTACAGTATTTTCATATCCGTTTTTCAATCCAAGGGACTAGCAGTCCACAGAAATCCATTGCGACCTCACTGGAAATCATGGTTAGTAAGGGGAATCATCCCCAAATGGCCGAACTATTCAGGTTAGTGAAATATGATAATTTACCTGAATGTTTGAAGACATTTGAAACCTGAACGATCCTGAACGCCTTCCGACTTGGTGGCTTCGCTTCTGGTGATCACGGTGATCACCTGACATTGTGCTGCCAGGAGCGCTCGCGTCCACTGTCTGAGAGAATCCTGGAGTTCATTGACATTGCCTCTTGGGCATTTCTGCCATGCTGCTGAGAAATGGAGTTAACTATAGATTCTAGATATATCATTACCCATATGCTCCATGGTGCTGGAATATTTACCACCATTTACCCCATAAATGGCCCAAATGTTACCATATATAGCAGCACCATGGATCCTATGGGTTCTATTAACCCTACTCAAAAAACAGTGACGTTTCACCCAAAAGACGGCATGACACGATACTCTTACCCATCAAGATGAGCAGTGAAGGTGGTGCAAATACTAGTAGGT
Organism: Cladocopium goreaui; assembly: GCA_947184155.2. Taxonomy (NCBI): domain Eukaryota; class Dinophyceae; order Suessiales; family Symbiodiniaceae; genus Cladocopium; species Cladocopium goreaui. The sequence continues at coordinate 974,575 of CAMXCT020002668.1, forward strand.
AGATGGAAAAAAAATCAAAGCCCACAGACATTTACCAAGTAAAATCCCAGACCCCAAATTTCAATGTTGAACAAAAGTCTATCTAACTTCCTCTGTGTTCAGGGTTTGATTTATTTTGTCCACCGGACCCAAGCGCGCAGCTCAAAGAACACATTGAAATTTGGGGGTGCGGGGGTTGACAAGAATACAGCAAGGGTTTGATTTCATCGTCCATCTACGGTAGTATTCTAGCACCAGCAAGCGAGTAAGGCTCACGAAATGGAGCAACAATTTGTTTTGAGGGGTTCTGTGATGCTACCGTATATCTAGAAGGCTATCATGGAGCAATCCATGGGAATCTCGCAGGCAGTGACCGAGTCTAACGGTCATAAGACATAATGTTGACCCCTAGGTTCTGTGTCCCGCGAAAGATAAACTCGGTCTTCCAGACAGTTTTTTTGCGAGAGTGCCGTTTTATGTCGTGAAGAAAATCCTAATTTCCAGAAAGAATTTGGATAGACAACCACATCCTTTTTTGATGCTATATACCACCCACTTCGAGCAATGTCGTGGATGGTTTTATCCCTCGGATTGTGAATCTGGAAGACCAACCCATTGGGATCTGCCCGTATGTTAAGAGACCCGATAGAAACGGATAGGCATTGCCTGGCTTTTTTTTGGCACAAGGCTGTTGTCTGACCACTGGCTTCAGATGCCTACTTCAAATGGACTTTCAGACATAAGAGTTTCTTCCAAGTGATTGTTTCGCCTACTTCAATTGACTTGAATCGTTTTCAAGCGGCGTTTTTCTCCACCAAGAAACCAATGAACATATATTGTGTCAGCTGCTGGGCCCCTAGCAAACTCATGGAGCCTTCGTTGGCAACGTGGTGATCCCTTTTTTTGTTTGGTGATATCATCGAGCCGTTTGGATGGGCCACATCCAGTTTTTGATGGGTGAAAAATCACGAGGAGGGTGTCCATGTGTCCATGGGGGTGCCCCCAAATGGTTAGTTGAGTTAGTTGTTATACTTGGATGTTTTTCAGTTTTTCAGTGGATTTTTCACAGCACACAAAAAATTCTGGTCTCCAGTCTCCAGCATATCCAGCATCAAGGACAACGAAGTTTGGGAGCCCGTTCTTAAGGCCGGCGGCCGTGGAGGGGTGCTGGTTCGAAAGCTATCGAAACATGGTGTTTTGATCACCTTCTGGTAATTTTACGGCAATTTTGGTGTACCAAATGTGCCTTTTTTTGATCCATATGTCACGTAGGCATATTTCAGATGGAGTGAAACCACCAGCAATCCTCAACAAATGAAGAGAGAACCATAAAAGTGGTGATTGAACCAACATAAAAATCCACAAAACATGGTCAACACTGGAGTCAACACTGAGATAAACAAATGATGAATTAACCAATGAACCGTTGGATATTTATATATCTGGGTAAACAATGGTAAACATGTATCATGTGTAAGATCCCGAAGAGCGTGGTATTTCTTCGCAGCCGATATCATGTATACCTGGGATGGCCCTTTTTTATCGCCTTGATGCTTTTGGGTGGATTCAATTAGTAAAGATGGGGGGAGATAGATCATGATAGATCACCAACTGTATCTCATATGTATAGTCATGCATAATATTTAATGTATAATCTAATGGAGGATGCTCGAAAGAACATTTCGATATGCCAATCATGAACATAGACCATGAAGACTAAACGATGAGGATTTGGCCAGCCTGGAAAAAAGTACATACACAATTTATCAATTTGAGGTGCAAGCAACCATGGGAATATACACCAAACATCCGGTGATACAAGCAACAACAAGGTGAACACAAACAAGTATATTGTCTATATAATATATATATATAATTATATAATATATATACACACAGTACCACGTGTTCAGACAAACCCGAATATATGGGGTCCTAAAATAGGGTACCCCCAAATCATCCAAAATTGACTATATTTAGTATTGAAACCCATCATTTTGGGGATCCACCATTTTAGGAAACCTCCATATAGGGAAGGTATTCTCTTTACTCAGAGCCGTTGTCAACTGCTCATTGGCTAGGTCATTAACATCGTTTGTTGGTCAGACTTGGGAAGCTCCAAGAATAGCCTATGGTTGTTCAACATAGTAGCATAGTGACATAGCATGTATGTAAGCAACATAGAAAACCACCATATTTTTTTTGGTAAATATACCATCTGGTTATTTAACATAGCCATGGAAAATCACCATTTTTAATAGGTAAACCCAGGTAAACCATCTATTTCTATGGGCCATCTATACCATGGCTATGTTAGTCATAAACAGAGGGTAGATACATCATCCATAAATGGATCATTTCCCATAGCCAAACGGTCTGTCTGTTTTTTTTTTTGGAGGCCAAGCTGTGGTTTTTTTCGGGATGATCCTCAATGACTTGACCAGCCGCAGCTAACAGTTCGATGGCCAAGGTCAGCCAAAGTAGGACGCAACTCAAATTAACGACCGTAGAAATGTATATACATGTGTATTTATGAATAACATGATACAACTATGCTAAAGAAGGTAGTTTTCTGAATACATTGCATGAAATTGCCCTGGTCCCAATCCTATGCCAGGCTGCCAGGGTTTTTTCATCACTGTAAATCCAGGTCTTTCACGCGACTGGTTACACGAGCCTTTTCTTCATCATAGCGATTTTCACCTTGACGGTCTTCAGTGCACTGTACTTATTGCTGTGAGGGTGCCACAAATTCGTGTCTCGAGTTTCCGCCGTGCCGCAAAAGGCCGCAACGGTGCAAAGTTTTAACTTCCTGCCAGATCTCGCATAAATCCCAACAGGCAGGGATGTGTTTTCACCAACAGTAGGTTCCTAGCAAATGTTACCTGTAGGTCTAAATTGTCGTGCATGGTGCAACGGCGCCTAGGGGAAAAGCGGTCTCCGGAATTGCGGGGTTGGCAGTTTGGGCCACATTAAAAAAAACCCAACAATAAGAACCCCCCCCTTCGTATGGTTTCATTTTATCAAGCTGTGTTTAATGTCACGATTTCTAGTGTCAATGTTTCAAACGCCATGCAAATTTTGCGCCTTGATCCTCAGCGTATGCACCAAGATTTCAGGGTACAAGAAATCATTCGTATCGGTATATTGACAGTATTCATACATCGTATTTTTATAGCTCGGAATTTTATGTATGTGTTTCATCAATCAGAAGATTTGCCAAGCTATCTCGTTGGTAGAATTTCAAAAGTAATCAGGGCATGTTTAAAGTTGGGTGATTGATTCGTGTGCCATGACTCGCCGGTTCAAATCCTCATCTTGACACCTTTTGATGCAGTCAAGAATTTGACTTCTCCAAATTTTCAGGATCATTTCTTGACTTATCCCCCAAGCAATCCAGTCACTACTCACTACCGGAGTCAGAAGCCATTTCTAGTATTGTCCCCAAGAACAAACTTCACTAATCAACTCTCAGGGGATTTGTTTTTACGGGATAACCAAGATTGAATCCAATGGCTTTCTCCAGTTTCTAGGGTTGGGATTTCTTCCGCCATCAGAAACCAATAAACCATAATAAACCATGATTTTTCCCGATGTTTCCCGCCATAAAGCCATCATTTTCCAAGCATTTTTCACAGCCCAGCCACGTTTCTTGCGGCCGTTTTTCCTTCACTTCGCCGAGGCTTTTGGCCGATGGCTCGGAGTGTCAACGATTGTGCCAGGGACCTGAGGGTTTTCCAATTCGAACTGGGGATCTCCCTAGGGACGCGAAGCGATAAAGCGATGATGTCTATAGACATAAATCCCATAGGATCCATGGTGCTGGTATGCTAACATGACTGGGGTATATTGATGGGATCCATGTTACCATATATAGCAGCACCATGGATCCTATGGGAATGATCATAAATGATCTATACATTGATATAATGATTTTTCTTTAGCTTATGTGAGCCAATCTCGCAACAAAAAATATTTCAGATACATCGTAACTCCCATGGTTGGCCGAAGAGGGGTTCTTCAGCAAAAAATGCCGTTCTCGTTTCGCTCCCCTCTGGAGATGATCTGGAACTGGACCCAAGGTTAGGACCTATTTCTGAATCTATCCAGAAAGATCAGGTGCTTGGCCACTTTGAAAACGCATGGCCTGATGGCATGCCTTTCCCGATTTAATTCTTTCTAAGAATGGGAGACAGATTTCAGCAGATGAAAAAAAAACCTCCGGTAATTTGACATAGCTATGGATAATCGCCAGGCCATCAATTACGGTAAAGCATGAAATCTGGGTCATCTGGACATGGAGCATTTTCCGGCATCTTTTAGATGGATGTTTAAGTAACCAGAGGGTGCATTCTTGCTACATCCAACTGCTCCGTCCCAGAGGGATCCAGAGGGTATAAAACACAACTGTTTGTTGCTTCAATTCCATGAAAAAAAACACTAAAACAACCATTGAAATCCAAAAATCCCGCTCAAGTCCCATGAAATTGCAACAACCTAGTGTAAAATCCAATGAACTCTCACTAAATCCCAGTATAAATCCCAGAAAAACCAACCGTGACATAGATTCCACCAGTGATTTTTTGGGCTGAACAATATGCTCTGTCTGGAGTCTCAGTGACTGTGAAGATATCCACTACGACCACGAACCTGGCGGTGAATTGGCGTTCTGAGTAGGATAGAAATTCTTGCGTTTGTTGAACCCAAATTAAAGAAAAAAAACGATAGAAGACGATAGACAAGTAAACTCCTACTAAAATAGTGATATATTTAATGATAATTATAGTGGTTGGTGGTTTGGGACAGTTTTATTTTTCCATATATTGGGAATGTCATCATCCCAACTGACGAACTCCATCATTTTTCAGAGGGGTAGGTCAACCACCAACCAGATTATCTATCTATCTTTTTGATTACTATAACTAAACACCATGTTCGTGATCCAAGTTTCCAAACATGTAGACCCTGGATGTTTGACGGATGGTCACCTTTCCTGGCGTCCAACAAATTACCATTTAAGAATTGGCTTGGAATGTCCTCCCCAACTAGATGCCCCTAAGGCCCAAAGCACCAACAAATCGATCTTTGGAGGTCACTTTTTAAGATTTTTGGGCTAACCCCAAGGCATATGATGCAAGTCATGGACTCATGAGACCATGACTTAGGCGAGGCGAAGCCCCAACCATGGGAACTGGCGGATCTCCCATGAGAAACCCCCCACGACTTGGCATTGCTTTGGTTCCCCACGATCTGCACAAGGCAAAGGCTTGTTGCCGATCAGGAGGGACTTCGCACAGGGACGGGTCGTGCGGATTTTTTCGGATTGAACGCGGCCATGGTCCGGCACGATTTTTATGGCCAGTTTGAAGAGATTTTTTGGGAAATTTCAATGGCCCCATAAAAGAGACCAAAGAAATGATGATTTGATAGCCCAAAATAAATGTTTGACAAATAAACCATGGACACATCTAACATCATTCAACCGCAAAAATGTGGATTGACGCCCCAAAAAATCACACAGATTGATAAAAAGAGCACGGTGGCCACTCCATGGTCAACGCCAGGATTCCTGGTCATCACCACCTCCCAGGTATCCCCAAAACTCCAATCGGCTGAAGCACCAGTCAATGATAGTGGAAAAATGTGGAAAATCACCGTTTTGCATATTTTAATAGGTAAATCATATATATATATATTATGTATATATATATATGTATATATCTTTTATTTATAACTGGGCAATCTTCCATAGCTATGTCAAAGTGCCCGAGGTAATTTCAAATCGCAGGAGTTCACCATTCATTGTTCCTGACGAAAAAAATCATCAACATCTTCGCTCTTTGTCACCCTTACCCTCTGGTAAACTAACATAACTATGGAAAATCACCATTTTTTATGGGAAAACTCACTATAAATTGTCATTTTCAATAGCTATTTTGACATAACCAGAGGGTAGTTGTCAATGAAGAGGACTCATCACCATCGTGAATCTCCATGGTCATGACCCATGTTTTCTTGATCAAAGTGCTCACAGTCTTGCTCACGTAGAAGCTGGCTGTATATATATATATTATATATATATATTTAAATATAATTATATATATATATGTGATAAATCATAGTGAACTCACTGTGATGTCACTTGAATGAAGATTGGTAATGGGAAAGAATCCCAAAACATCCTTATTTTCAGGTTGTTTAATCTTATTTAGTTATATGTTCAATAGATTATCCACTATATATTTACATATGTACGCATTGTACTGTACATTGTATAATTATAAACCTAACTAGAACTTGGGTTCACCGCCCTGTACGGTAGATATATCTGCGGTGAACATCAACCAAGACAGTCATCATTTTTGCAAGGCCCCAGCTTGCAGTGATATGTGACATGCTCAGAACTTGGGTAAGTTGAGTGATGTGTTCATTATATTGGCGAATGGTCATCAATTCATGAGGTTTTTCATAGCCATGCTATCCGTTAATATCCCGTGGATGGACCTTGCCAGGTGCGGATTGTTCCCTCTTTCAATTCAATGAGGAAGAAGGTCCCGGGAGTCGTGCCGTGGCTTCCGCGAAATGAAGCGTAGCTGGGAAGATCATCGACTTACCATTGCCAGGTTTGAGGCTACTAGGCTATTCAAACACTACGTTTAATGGATTGGTAAAAAAAAGAAACATATTTCAGAGATCCGCATGGATTTTGACTTGCTATTTTGGGGTTCCCTAAGATTTCCCAAAACCAATTTCATGAACCGTTGCTTGATTTGGTTGGACCTCTCACAGGAAACCGGATTGCCCAAAAAAACACGGACTCCTCATGTTTTCCACCACTTTTTCCTGGAAATCGTGCACCAGTGCACCATGGAGCATAGGGGTATCATCATTGTTAGATATTATATATATATATGTATACATTATATTCCCCATTTCACTTATATATATATATATGTAACATCAACAACTTTTTTCCGCCAGTACCAACAATGGGCTTCTTGCAACAGAGCAGGCTGCTGGCTGGGCTTGTTGGAGTACAGCCAGGCATGGAGCGAACGATCAAACGATCCAAAGGCGTTTTTTTTCTTCTGCGGTTTCTGTAGAAAGTTCAGCAACAAAATTCGGGATTGATCTATCTTAAAGAGGTGATTTACGAAAAAAAACAATAGATGATAGGATTTTTACCAATAGATAATGTCCCTAATAGATAATTCCTAAATAGATGATTGGTACCAAACATAGATGATATAACTAGTGATTTTTACCAACAGACAATAGGGATATACTTGGGATATAGCAGCAGCAATAGAGCAACATGGACATGTTGGTGCCCCAGTTTGTTGGCTAAGTTGGTGGAAACAAGGAGGTGAATTCGGGTTTATAGTGATTCTGGAAACAACGAGGAAACTGGGATTTACTGTATAGTGATTCTCACTATAGTTGGACAGGTGAATAAGCCAACCGGCAAAAAAACTGTAAATTTAAGCGGGCAGTTGGACCTTCCACACCAAAGATGCGAATGTTCTATCAATGGAGCTAGAATGGATCATCAGATCATATGAAATTCTCGAATTGATCTATTTGAGGCAAGTATTTCTCGACCTTGCTGACCTCACTGTAACATGTTTGAAATCTGATCTGTTTAACATCCATTGACATCTCTATTTAGAAAGATGAAACCAAGTGACCACATGACTTTTGCATATTTCTTTGAGGGGAAGTCGAGACCGAACCAATATATGCCAATTCCACCTTACAGTATTCAGATTTATTCATCTTTGTAGGTAAAGATGCCTAGCTGTGTTTTTTTTTCCCCTGTTTCTTGGTTTCCATCCTCCCAAGTAACATGAACTAACAGGAACAGCGTCGAGGTTAGTTTGGGGCCACCAACTTTGGTCTCGTTAAAACCACCAGATCCGGATCCTCCACATTTATAGATCCGGTTCCTTATGAAACAACATGATTTTTGGGTTTCCAAGTCTTTTCTCTCAATTTACCACATAAAAAGGGTATCCAACATTAGGGTAAAGGTTTACCACATTAGGAATGTGTCTCAATTAGGCTTTCCAATTTACTAGTGGTACTACAACTATGGAAAATCACCATTTTTCATGGGAAAACTCACTATTTCTAAGGCCATTTTCAATAGCTATTTTGACATAACCAGAGGGTAGTGGGTAAAGACACCAACACCCTGGATGCTCTGGCTATGTGATGTTTCAGCACCGTTCCCAGGCGATCCCAAGCGAGAAGCTTTGGCACGGCGGCGTCAATCGGCCGAGCGATTGTTATTGCGAAATCGGCCGAGTGGGGACCCCTCAAAATGCCCTAAACTTGGTAAACCTTTGGTTGAGTATTTTGTTCTCTTACATTTTTTGGCATTTTTTTAAAATATTATAACATATATATATTATGAACTGGCATGAACTGGCAAAAAATAGCTAACAAACACTTTTTTTCCGCTGTGTATAGGTGCAAAGTGCGCGCTTTGGTTGAGATTGAGGGTGATCTATGTCATCCTCGTCTCACAATCCCGTACTCCCGTCGTTGGGCCCCATCAGCTGAACATGGTTCCACCGGTTCCACCCAAATGAAACCTTATTTCAGTGTGAATCACGAGAAATAACCATGATATACTATGATTTATAGATATAAGATAGTATAAGTATCGAAATATATAACTTATGTAAACATGTTTTGTTTTGTTTTGCCGTGTTTCTGAAAAGTGGCGAATCCAAACCCCCCAACAAAAACACCCCAGCAGCCGATCACCTGTTTGGTCTGTCGACCCTCCCATGGTGCAGGTTGATGGCGTTTGATGTCATGACTTTAATGCGTCTTTTTTTAATGATGTGAAACCATCATGCCTAACCCAGACATACACATATATCATATATATATATGGTACGGATCATTGGCCATCATATATTTTACATTAGCTATTGACATATATGATCGATATGATCATGTATAGGGAGACAATATCATCATCGGTTAATTATAGATAATAATTGGTTAACCAACTAGAATAATGTGAGGATATCATCATTGGCTATATCCTATATTATCGATATGATCACAATATCACCTCACATTATTCTAGTTGGTTAAACTGTGAAACCTTCCATTCTCGGTGGGCAAAAACATCTCCATGAATTCTTGGTTGCTTGGGGTTGCATCTCAGTAAGTGGACAGCCCTAATGTGCTGAAGACGTATGTTATGTCATTAAACATAACATATAGTTTAACTATAGTAATAGTAATCATTATTCAAAACTATTTTTGTGTAGCCAAAGACATTATAACATGATAATAATATAACATGATAATAATATAATACCATAATAATACTATTTGTATTATTTTGTAATAACCATTATCTTAGTCAATAATCATTATTCATATAATTTGTGTTTTTTTTCCCTGTGCTATTATAACACACATAGCCTGGGATGCAGCACCTGGCGCCAGGTGAAACTCTGAGCGCGGCGCAACACAACTTTTCGTTGTCAAAACAGGGGAGCGATTTGGCCGTGGTAGGAGTGGTAGGAGTGGATGTGCATTGTAGAAGGAGTGGCAATTTCATGTAATTTCACATAGCTATGGAAGCCATGGATGAACATGGTGAAAATAGTGAGTCAACATATGGATATAAAGTATGAACCATATATTAACCATCATTAACCATATATTAATCATCATTAACAATATATCACCCATCTATTACATGATTACTATAGTTATGAAACACGGATGAACATGGATGAACTAAGAAAAACTAATTTTTATCGATGGAAAAATGATGAAATTTCGGGTGAACTAACATGGGATTTCAGCGACAGAAATTGGTTTTTTTTGCCTCTGGTACTGAAAAAAGATAGGGAACTGGAAGATATGGGAAAATCACCATAGTCACAATAGGTAAATGATCGAAAAAGGGCCATTTTCAATAGCTATGTGAAATTACCAGAGGCTGAACTTTATAATGAGCCATCTCCAAATGCAGACTGTCAATTCTTGAGTCCTTTGTGAAACTATCCACGAGAAAAGGAGCGTTTCTCATTCTGACTTGATTATACTCGAACGATCTAAAATGCCAAGAAATTAAACTTATGACAATACCCGTGATGCAAATTGAGAAAAACACATACCCTCTGGTAATTTAACATAGCTATTGAAAATGGCCCATTTATAGTTGATTTACCTATAAAAAATGGTGATTTTCCATGGTTATGTAAACGTTTACCAGAGGGTATCCATTGATCCTCGCTGGTTTTGTGATTGTTTGTCTCCAAAGTGGTGCTTTTTGTCGGACCATGGGAAGGCGACGCGAGGGTCGTAACCAGGGTCGTCACCCCTGTGTCTATTTTTGGTCATATCACCTGATGTAAGTTGGAGATGCCAGTTGGGCATTTTTTACCATTTTTTCTTGAACAGCATAGATTCTGGAGGTTGCAATTGTCTTACTTAAGATAGGCTCCAAAATTTCATGGCGAATCAACATTTTATGATGAGAGTCGAATCAATTGGGGCTATACCGGTATACCCTATTTGCAGTCACATCCGTCAACTTACGGAAGTCTGGAGACTCGCGTTTCGATCCCTTCAGCGTTTCCTGGTGGATGAGATATGTATGGATACAAGGTGGTGCCCCCAGCACGGCTAAGTTCTGAAAAACATAACTCCAATTAGTCAAAAAAAAATGGTTGGTGGTGACTGGAACATGAATTTTACATTTCTATATATATCTTGGGAATGTCATCATCCCAACTGACGAACTCATATATTTTTCAGAGGGGTAGGTTGAAACCACCAACCAGATATGGTATATATATATATCTGTATGGGATCAATAAACCAACAAACATAATTTATGTGGTGAATTCACATTCAGCGTCATCCTCACATGATTTATGTTTTCTGCGACACCTCGGCTCAGTCACATCCAAAAGCCAGGCCAGCCGCGGTAGTCGCGGTCAGCCAACCGCCACCGGTCAGGAGGGGATTGAACATGCGATCGGTGGCCTATCATGGGGAGATTTTCATGGGAGATACCCTCTGGTAATTTAACATAGCTATTGAAAATGGTGATTTATAGTGGATTTTCCCATTGAACATGGTGATTTTCCATAGCTATGTTAGTTTACCAGAGGGTACCCTCTGGTTATGACTAACATAGCCATGGAAAATCCCTAATAAATGGAGGTTTATAGCTGGGAAAATCATCTATAAATGAGCCATGGCTTCCATGGCTATGTTAGTCATAACCAGGGGGTAACTATGAGATGCCATACGTAATACGCCAATTCTATCCAATTATTAGATTTGGATGAATATATTTATACTATATTTATACTATATGAATATACTATTAGATTTATTATATCATTATGTGCTATATGACATAGATGAATTTGATTCTGACCTCACGTCGTGACGTCACTGGGATGATGATGGTTAGGATGTCATTGGGATGTGGTGGGGATTTTTTAGCCATGTATATATCCATATATTTTTTTGTACTATAATTATAGTTCATGGGGATATATGTGCTATAATGTAGGGATAATCCAGATCATGCGTTTTGTAATGTAGGACATATGTATAAAACGCATAAACTACAAGCCAGTTGTGAGGGATACACACTTACATACAGTTGTACTTACCATCCCCAGTTCTCAGTGAACCAACTCCATGTCAATCTAAGTCGCACATGCAGCCTAAATTAATACGTGACATGGTATTGGTTCCACAAGTACTTTATAATGTTTAGGACCTTTGGGTGCACAATTTTGACCCATGCCCACATACCTTTGTGTTGAATGGATGATCTTGCCAGTGGACATTGTCCAGATATGTCCAGATCTTGCGCTAGCCGGGGGTGATTTGTTTGGTACATTCGAGATTATTGAGAGTGACAGCAAAATCTATCACACAAGGGGGCATAATATGGTATAATCAACGACACATGTGAATATGATAGAAGTAATGGCACAGTGGGTGGATTGTACCTAACTGCGATGTCACTGGAATGATGCCAATCGTATGGGTTAATATCCCAGAACAGCCTTAATTCAGGTGAGTGAATCAATATATACATATATATATATTTATAGATCTAACTTTAGCAGATTTATAGTACTGTAACTCACCAAAAGATAGCAACGTAATCTAGATATGCCACTATGCCACTATTTGAGCAGGATTTTACTGTTCTATCTTTTTGACAGCGTAGTATTGTAACTACCAAGACAATCTGTCTGTGAACTTGTAATTCATAGCTGTTTCAAACATGTGTTGATGAATATGCCAATCAGAACTGAAAAAAACATTCGCCAGTTCATGCAACAAAGTTGGAAAAAGGGCCACCGTGCGACCAGGTCTGGATATTCGGCATACACACACGTATGTACATATGATTATATGTGTATACTGTATAATGCTGTCATATGTATTTATATATATCTATCATGATGTATAATGTCATAAGGTCAAATATATTTCTCTATCTATCTATCTATCTGTCTATCTATCTATCTATCTGTCTGTCTGTCTATCTATCTATCTATTTATTTATTTATCTATCTATCTATCTATCTGTCTATCTATCTATCTATCTATCCATCTATCTATCTATCTATCTATATATATATATCCATCCATCCATCCATCCATCCATCTATCTATCTATCTATCTATCTATCCATCTATCTATCTATCTGTCTGTTTGTTTATCTATCTATCTATCTATCTATATCTATCTATATCTATCTATATCTATCTATATCTATCTATATCTATCTATATCTATCTATATCTATCTATATCTATCTAGATCTATCTATATCTATCTATATCTATCTATATCTATCTATATCTATCTATATCTATCTATATCTATCTATATCTATCTATATCTATCTATATCTATCTATATCTATCTCTATCTATCTATCTATCTATCTATCTCTCTATCTCTATCTATCTATCTATCTATCTATCTATCTATCTATCTATCTATTCATCCTATCGGATCCTATCTACACATGACTATCTAGGGCATGGCAAGAAGCAATTGATCCATTTATTGGTCATTGGTCTTCTGAATTGTCGTCCACCATCCGCAATTTCGGGATGTCCAGTATTATTTAAGGAGACTCATGTATATTAGTTCAGACACATGTTTCTTTGAGCGAAAACTGTTTTCAATGGGAATGATTACTTTCAGCAGTGTTCGTTGGCATCCGTTGAGTTTGTCGCTTTTCTTTGTGTTTTTTTGGAGAAGAAATTCAAATGCTAAAATCATGGATTGGTAAACTAAGTCAACTTCATCACGTTGCTAGGAGGCATCTTTTAAAGGTTGTTGTACTTTACCCAAATTACTAGGTTAATCTGTATGAATATACTATTTATATTTATACTATATGAATATCCTATTAGATTTATTATGGTTGGTGGTTTGGAACATGAATGTTATTTTTCCACAACCAGATATTATATTATATTGCCTATTGAACAGGCTAAGTCTGAATAATTCAAAGTTTTCCTGCAAACTTCGAGCTGAATTCTAAACTGCTCTCAGGTCCATTCAAGTATGCTCAGGCTATTACCTGTGCCACTTCTGGCGGGTTCTGGTGTGAAGCTGTGGCAAGATTTATGGCAAGCGCTCTCTGTTCAGCTTCCAGGTATCAGTGTATTTCTGGAAGTCCTCAGCGGCAATAGTGCTGCGCTGCTAAAAATCATGCTAGTGCTTGAGCAGGTGAGCAGGTCCCACTTTTAAACAGGACGGCAGCATGGGACACCACTATGTGCCTGTGGCTATGCTTGCTCACCTCAAAAATCTGCAAGGCGCAGGCGGACCATGACCTTGGCCGGGCCTGCTGGAGTGGCTATGCAGAAATGCGACAATATCCCAAAAACATGCAATGCTATTTCCATCTATTTCCTATGTCTCCTTGAGTGAGATGGGATTTATATGGATTTATCATTTACCAGATTACATAGCTCTCATAGTACCCCAATTTTTCATGCTTAAGTACTAGAAATGATCATTTTTTGGTAGGTCCACTGGTACTCCCTTTGTGGTTTGGCCCGTGCCCTCCCCGCTCTGTCCAGGATGGAAGGTGGCGACCCCGCCGTGATGGGCGAGGGCGAGGGCGAGGGCGGAGGGGGCCCGAATGGCGTGCAGCAGACGCAGTGGAAGCCGAGTCACTTGGTGTAGCCGCTAGCCACACACACAGAACTGGTTGGTGGTTTGGAAGATGAATTTTATGTTTTTATGCCTTTGCATATTGGGAATGACTTTCATATTTTTCAGAGGGGTAGGTCAACCACCAACCAGATGTTGTTGTAAATGGTTGCCTGATGGCCGAAGCTATGCTCCGGACAAGTCATCGCCTTGGTGTTCTACCGAAAGGCCATCCTTTTCTGGAAATCATGGCTATATACCCTCTGGTAAACTAACGTAACTATGGAAAATCACCATTTTTAATGGGAAAACTCACTAAAAAATGGCCATTTTCAATAGCTATGTTGACATAACCAGAGGGTACAATACATCCCGTCCATCCCGTCCATCCCGTCCACCCATCCATTGCCCCACTCGACCTGCCTCAGGTTGGAAAGGCTACGGCTGGGGCAAAGGCTGTGGCTGGGGTCATTCAGCTGCAGGAATGCGGCGTCCATGGGACTGCTGGAATTTTCATAGCAAATGTTCCCTACTGGATGGATTAAAAATGATTAAAACGCACCGAAGATCTTCATTTTTTTGGGGGTTACCCTCTGGTAAACAAACAGTTTGCTATTGAAAATGGTGATTTATAGTGGATTCACCAATCAAACATGGTGGTTTTCCATAGTTATGTTAGTTTACCAGAGGGTAGGTGGTTAATGATTTTACCACATGAACAGCTGACAGGTTTAGCGATCAGCAAGCCTGAATCCTGTCATTTTTGGGTCCGCTGGGACTTGCGGTTGAATTTATAGGGACCCCCCTGGCTGATGGTACCCCTATTCCCGTAAGCTTCCCATACTAAAACCGGAATGGAATCCTGGAACCTTCAAACCACCCATAGAACCCTTAGTGCTGTTGTGTAAGACTGGCTTCAGGACCAGGGGATAACTATGGATAACTTACTTCGACCACTGTCCCAATCTATCCCTGGATTTTCAATTAGCACATCTTCAATACAAAAAAAAACAATGTCAGACATTCATCAAATGGGGATCTCTCAAAACCGATGAAATCACCACATTTGGGGGAATCCCATTCACCGGCTCAATTTTAGGGGAATCCGGGTAGGGGGCGTCCTAAGGTAAAGGCTGGGGTGGCTGCAAAGGCCAGCGCCTCACGGGGGCGGTGCAGTTTTTTGTGGGGAAATATTGCGGAAGGTTGCGAAATCCTACAGTTGATAGGTCGTTGATCGCATTAATTTGTTGGGGTTTCAACATGTTTCAGCCATCCAAGGTGGTGCAAGAAGTTTTTCCATTCACAGTACGATGAGAATCTTGTGGAAATGTTGTAGTTCCACATTTTTGGGCAAAGCGAAACGTTTCGAACTATCCAAGATAAACACAATCGAACCCAATGTTGAGCTGTCTTAGAGATGGCTTTCAGGTTGGCTTGGAGCCTGTGCCATGGCGAACATGTACAAATGGGCAGCATCAGCAGTGTTCAGAACACCAATTCAATTTCTTATTTTTTTCCCTCAACAAATGCAATATACCTTCGTGATGGTTGAATCCCACGAGACCTTCAAAATGCCAAAAAAAACCTTGAATCCCCAGCTATGCCGACCTAGTTTCTACCACTGAGGTGGCTTGAAAGGTGGCATGATGATGATGAACAACATGAAGGGCAAGGTGCGTCAAGCTGGAAAATCCAGCAACAATCCTCCAACAACAAAAAACTTGGGAATGCGGGACCCAGAAAGTGTAAGTGCTTCATAACTGATGACTGGGGTAGTATCTCCCATTAATCTATCTGGATTACCAAACTCAACAGTTGCCTCGTCCTGCTTATGACGAACTGGTGCCATGCAGAGATTTAGCATATATATATATATAAATATTTAATTATATATATATATATATACATATTACAAGGTACTTGACTTGAGGCCAGATTAATTGAACCAAGCATGACCGCACGAGGTCACTCATTGCGGTGGAACGGAAAAAATACATATTACATCATATTACGATATACTACGTACGATCCATGGGAAGCAACTAATTATGATTTATTATAAAACAATAATCATAACATCTATAAAGATCCATTATACCCCATTAAGGTCCACTAAAATCTATTTAGGTCCACGTTACAAGCCATTCATATCCATTCTGAATCCATCCTGAATCCATTGAATTCCATATCCATCATGATTCCATGAAACACCATTACTGGTTGGTGGTTTGGAACATTTTTTATTTTTCCATATATTGGTAATAATCATCCCAAATGACGACCTCATATTTTTCAGAGGGGTAGGTATACCACCAACCAGATATTATATTATATTACCATTTTGAATAGGTAAACCATCTATAAATGGGCCATTTATACCATGGCTATATTAGTCATAACCAGATTAAGCTTATCCAAAATCCATCATAATGCCATGATTCGAATCCACTCAATTAGAACTCCCCAGACTCCATCAAAGTCCCAAGAAAAACTCTGACTCTGTCTGAAAATAGGCTACCACATTCCAATGGCGAATCATAAGCCTTTCCGAAATCATATCAAATTGGTTCTATATTCCATTAAATCCCATTATATCAAGATCTATTAAAATAAACTCAAATATCCCATGAAAATCTAAAAATCAACTCCCCAAAATCTCCCATAAAAAACCATGAGAAACGACCTTTCGTGAAATCCAGACCTGGATCGTCAGGGCAAAGGCAAATGGCAGCCCCGCTGGCCTTCGGGCCCCAACCTGGCGCGGGCGCGGGTCTCATCGGAGCCCGTCACAGGACCCCAGGGGCATCCAGGGGCTCCAGTGAAACTTCATGGGATCCAATGGATTTTCCATGGCTTTTACCATGGGATTTTTGCTGACATTTACCATGGGAATTCACCAACGAACCATGGGATTTCATGGATTCAAGTATAGGAAATCGTACAGTTGAGTGAGATTTAGGACCTATAGGAATTTAGTGGAATTGAATGGAATTTATTGGGATTTATTGGATTTAACCAACAAAACCTGGGATTGATATACTTAATGGATTTAAGCCTCCAATCTAATGAGGGATTTAATCATCGACTATGAGGATTTAGTGGATTTTTTTTGGGATTTATTGGAATTAAACCAAAAAAAATTGGATATACTGTGTTACCTCTAGTAATTGAACATTGCGAACGGGAAAATCACCATTTTGAAGTGCGTGAATTATTGATAAATGCGTCATTTTCCATAGCAAGCGGTAAAATTACCACCAAAATGGGGGACTTAAAAAACTGACAGTGGGGTTTCATCATCGTTGACCAGACATTTTGCTCGTTGTATCTGTTAAAACTGATTTTTGATACATTTTACCATCACAACATCGTGCTTTCACCACGAAAACTGGCGGATTTCACTGATTTTATCATGAACAACTGGAACATCAGGAGTAGCACCGACGAAGTTTGAGGGCGATTGAGGTTTTACCTACAAACATGTGAGTTCAACATGGTTTAACCAGCAGACATGGTGATTTAATCAACGCAAATTGTTCTAAGAAATGATGTTGTCTGAAAATTTTGAGCTCCAAATTTCAATACGTTTTAGCATAATTTCCCAGTTTGTAAGATCTCGAGTTTCGTGTTGCAGGGTTTAAGAACCCTCTTGTTCTTCAACATGGCAATGGACAATTCCCCATTTACTTTGACGTTTTTCGCATTACAGTTTATTTTGAGGTTTCCTCAAATGGGGGTACCCCTGAATCATGCCAAAGTAGACCATTTTAATATTAAAACAACCATGGTGACTGGGGGATCCATTAAGAAACAGTAGCATTTCCAATTGCCACGCTGCATTACAGTGATTACAGGGTGAGATTGGCCATCACAATGCAACCCAAGGAGAGGTTCATTAAATGTCCCCATGGGTCACATCACCCAACCAAAATCGGTTTTTGTGGTCAATGCCATGGCTACTATGGTTGGTGATGTCCAATATCTCCAATTTATGGGACAGTTACCAACCCCCCCAAGGAGAGGTTCTAGAATGGAAAGGTCTCTTGGCTCAAAAAAAAAGGAGCCTGGTGAGTTCTGTCGTGGATCGTGGTTGACCCAAGAATATTTTCAGTGTTTGATTATGTTTGATAAGGTTTTATAATGGTTATATAATGGTTATATAATGGGTGTATAATGGTTGTATAATGGTTGTATGATGATGGTTAATAGAATGGCTGGTTGGTGGTTTCAAACGTGTTTTATGTTCCATTTCATATATGGGATATATGGGATGTCATCCTTCCCATTGACTAATATATTTTTCAGGGGGGTAGGTATACCACCAACCAGATTTCATGTTAGTACTACATCTCTCTACCTGGCACTTCAAAAGTGCTTTGATCATGCCGTGGTCTGTGATTCTCGACCATCCCATGTTCGTGACCCGCAGCACGATGACACGAAAACCTGGGGTATCAGCAGATTGCCCCACTCCCTTGAGGCCTATCCCTTCATGTCATTCATGTGTGGTCAGAATATGTCATGTTCCACTTGGCTGTGCAGTTTTCTTTGAGTTTAATTAGTACATCATAGTCCTTGATTTCAGCCCCAGAAGGGGTGTTTTACACCCATTGAAGATCCTATAACTATGGACACCCCGCGGTGCTTTGAAACATGTGTTTTTCAGATTTGGCATGGCTGACTTTGGGGCTGTGTGTACACCCACTGTGTTCAAAACCCATGGGCCCACGTTGGTTGATGATGATAGATTCATTGTAGGGAATTACCCTCTGGTAAACTAACGTAACTATGGAAAATCACAATTTTAAATGGGTACATCCACTATCAATGGCCATTTTCAATGGCTTTTTGTATGTTTACCAGGCCGGGCACACCTGACCTGACCAACACAAAACGGGGAACCAGCCAATGGGACATGGATCAAACTTGGGAACATCATGGCAACACCGAGTCCCAGTGTTTGTTTTACGTCAACTTGGGACCCACAGGCAAACAGCCATGAAATGCGATGAAGGCATAGAAAAAGACATCAGGAAACTGGGAATGCTAAGCATTTGCCAGAACCTGTGCTAAACACCTCATCATCAAGCTCCTATAGGAGATGGTTTGGTTTTCGCCATTCATCCCTAGCAAGGGATGATTCTTGGATTCACATCGTCGATTTATTATCTTTAGTTGAAGAATCTCAGTATGCTTAATGACATTTATCAGTAATTCATGCCTAACATATCCTAAAATCTTTTGCACGATAACTCTAGTTGAATCATCTCTGATATTTTAGCAACCGACTTGTGAGTGCATATTGATTTGTACATGGTTTATTACCCACGATATATTTTAAATTATAAGTGATTGCAACCTACGTACATGATGTATATGCATGTATAGAGAGTTATATATACATAATTAGACATAGTAAACCCCCAAATGATGGAAGATGTTCAATTTCGAATTGGATTTTACCAACTTATATATTTTTGGGTTGCTGCACACACATAGTATATTATACAATAGCTGTTTATCTACTGTATACAATTGAATATGCAATGATATATCTGATTGTTGATGATATTTGGTGGAATATCATATCTAAGTGACAATTCTAGTTGCTTATCGCTTGATGTTCATCCTGATGGTAGGTTTTGACATTTGACAATTTTGACACATCTAACTGAGGTATGTATGACTCAGGATATTCCACGCGTCTAAGTGCCTGATTTCATAAACTTACCCTCTGGTAATACAATATTGCTATGAAAAACCACCATTTTTAAGTTCGGTAAATCATCATTTAAATCATCGAACTAAGTGCGCCGTGACTTCTTCGCAAACTTTTTTTGTTGGGACCCACAGGGGTTAATCCCTATTTTTGTTGGGTTAATCCCATTCAATTTCATTCAATTCCACTAAATCGCTATCGTTGATTAAATCCTGTGACTGATTGGAGGGTTGAATCCATTACATCCCATGTTCTGTTGGCTAAAACCACAATATAAATCCACAATTCATCAAATCCATGAAATTCCTAAAAAAAGTTCAACTGGTGTGGTGAAATCCCTCATTCAAAAGTTAATCGTCAAAGCACTAAACCAGCATTTCTTCCATATGAAATCCCCATTTTTGGATGACGAATCAATGCCTTTTTGGATGACGTCGCTAGGGAAGTATGGCTGGATCAAGCCAACTGTCCCGGTGGAGCATCCCATGGCAGACCGGCACAAGGTGCGCTTAAACAAAGCCAAACGTGGTGCTGGAAAAAAGACCGGACATGTTTGATGGGGAGAATCATGAGGACATACCGGGGACATGTATTTATTTATATAATATATAAATCTATTTTATATATATATGTATATGTATATATTTATATTTTATTATATAAAATCCGAATCCATCATAACCCATCGATTTTTGTCATACATATTTGAGTGGTCAAGCTCCCACAGCGATAACATCAGCTGGCCAGGGCCACATCTACGTCCCTCGGCCAAGGAATGGCCCTTTTGCTCCTTGGAAGGGCCTCCCAAATGATGTTGGTTGGTTTATGTTAGTTTGTAAAGCCTGGACATATGGAATAATATGGATATATCCAGTGTACATGCAGATTATAGTGATTATAGATCAATCCCCCTATCGTTACACAGGCCTCTGCCTGTGTGTCCTGAGTTTGGTTGAAGTATATCTCCAGCGCTGTCAGCCTAAGATTTTACAGAAATGGGGAACCGGCCTCCGTTCTTATCCCGTGAAAATTGATGATCAGAGAAACCATTGGATTTTAGAGGAGCACGCCTTTTTGGGACAAACCTAATCGGATTTGATTATTAGCCGTACATTTTTTTTTACCCAAACGAGTATCCCAATTCCATTTAAGGTTCTCTTTAATTATCATGTGTTACCCATTATCCAATTATCATCCATTATCCCGTTATCATCTATTATCCGAGTATGGTTATTATCTGAAATGCTTCCATTATTTACTATCCCATCTATTATCCAGTAATTATCAATGGGAGCCTTCTATTGTTGATATTTTCCTGTTGATCATTAAGCCGCTATGTAGGATAGTGTCTATCATTGATTACCGGATGTAAATTATCCTAGATATAAACATATCCGGTAAATGATAGACACTATCATGATATATAATATAGATAATTAACCTATATAGATTATATATATTGTATTATCCTATCATACATATAGTATAGATTACTAACCATGATCCTACTGCTAACTATAGGATCATCCAGACAAATTTACGGTTGATCATTACCATCCAGTGAGAATGGACGATGGGACAGCTAGATATCTGGTCCATTTATTAGTGCTACTATTACCATCTATGATGTCTATTATCCCATCATGGTCCATCTATATCCATCTATCCAAAAATCCATCTATCCATCCAAAATCAATGGGAATGTCAACTATTTTGAGGTGAACATCAATGATCTACCATCATCTATAATCGACAGAATATGCGCACTTTTCAATAATCATCTCATTGTAGTGAAGATGTTTGAATTTCCATTTTCTACCTACGCCAGGGTGACTATAGTGTTCTAACCTGGGATGATCGAACTTTATTACCCCAACTGTTATCCATTATCCTAAAATAATCCTAAAATATACCAGTTGTTTTTGAGAACCATATTCCCATCTACTGTACTAATAGCACTATCTTTGATCATCTACTATCCTTGCTCTGCTGTATCAAATTTTAACATAGCTCATGTTCCATAGTAATGTTAAACTACCAGATGTGCCATGGTCAAAACACGGTATATGGGGCATGGTCATCTATTCCATATTGCGAATCCGTATAATGCGAATCCATACTGGTCCCTATAAAAACGGATTGATGACCATCCCCGAATCCCCATAGAATGGGAATATCAACCATGTTTTTTTTTCCCCACGGCACAGATGGTTATCATCTCCAGTTTTGTTGCTGAAAAACTCCATTGATTTCAATTGCACTGCCCCAAAAGTTGGATGGTTAAATCCTTCGATTGGCATGAAATCCACTGTTTTTGGTGAAATCCCATTAGAATCCCATGAAATCCCACTAAATCCCCATGTGTTGAGGGTTAAATCCTCCAATTTTCAGGATTTGAGGACTGGATCAACGAGCTGAGGTGAGCATCAACGACCTCCAAGGTGGTTTGGAGGCGATGTGCTTGGGCGATGTGGGCGCTGGCTGCTCTGCTGCTCTGAGCAGCAGAGAAATGGGTGGTTTTTAAGCAGGTGGGGTCAACCGACTGGTTAGATACGCACTACCCTCTGGTAAACGTTTACATAACTATGGAAAGATCCACCATTTTTAATGGGACAACTCACTATCAATGGTCATTTTCAATAGCTATTTTGACATAACCAGAGGGTAACTAGTACTTCAGTTTTTATCCGTCGTGAATGGTACTTTCACCAGCCAAGAATTAGATGTTCTTCTGCCAGGTTTCCAAGATTCACCATGGGGCGGGATCGAATCAACAGTTAATCTACGGGTTGGGCATTCAACACCAAACATGGGATGAGTGACATGCAAACATGGTCAATTTAGATTACTGTAAACTTTTCGAATATAAGAAACGTGGGAATTTAAGTTGCAAAACTGATGATTCAAACTTCAACCAGCCAAGACAAAGGATTGAAATTGCAAAAAGGAACACATATCTGGGTAAATTTGATCACGACCTCACTGTTCTCCCGAACCCTGGAATCATGGTTCATTTTAGGGAAATCATCCCCTTTTATGGCCCAACAATTCAGGTTAGTGAACTATTGTAATTTACCCAGAAATATCGTCGTAATCAAAACGGTGGATGTTTGCCGTTTTGTTCATGTTGTGATTTTCCATACGGGGCTTGAAAAAACCAGCGGTCGGAGAGGACAAACATCTAAGGGTTTGAAACATATATTTTTTACCATGTAAAACTTGTTGTTTTTCACAACATGTAGCCTCTGGGAAACTAACATAGCTATGGAAAATCACCACTTTCAGTGGGTAAATCATGGTAAATCCACTATAAATGGCCATTTTCAATAGCTATTTTGACATAACCAGAGGGTAAAACATGGTCGATCTCCGAAAATATCGGAAACTGTAGATGCAGGACGCAGATCATGATCTAACCAGTTTCGACAGGCCTTGACGGTGGGCAGTCTCTGCCAATTTCACCTCTTTGAGGCATCCTGGGGTATCAGGGCCGGGCCGTCACGGCCGGGCCGGTTGTGGGGACATGTCGGGGTTGTTCAAAAATGGAAAAATCGAGGAATTTTATGAGAGGAGGGAAACAATTGGGGGTGAGAATATATGATAATATATGTTTTTTGCCAGAGTCTGGTTACAAGAATCAGTTTTTCAGTAGTTACAGTGCCATGATTGTATGCATATATGATCATATTATACATATACTAGACAGATAGATAGATAGATAGATAGGTAGGTAGGTAGATAGATAGATAGATAGATAGATAAATACAAAACTGTGACTTGCAGCTTAGAACCTGAGTAGGACACAGGCGACATCGAAGTATAAGCAGCTAGACTTGTCACTAGGATATGATATGTCACCAGCTATTATCAACCATAATCACTTCCAATCAGCTACAAACAGCAACTTCAGTTGTATAATTATATTATAGATAAAAACACAACTACATTATATATAATAATAGTAATAGTAATACTGAATAACAATGATAATAATAGCACCCCACGAAAATATAGTTGGTAAAATGGAATTCTAACACGGTGATTTGTGTTCTTCTCTGCACTTAAAACTGTTTGTTCTTTGGGTTACTATATCATAGCTACAATGAACTGTAATCGCAATCCCCAGAAAAGATGCCGCAAAGTAGCATCTAATTCTAAAAATAGTGATAATTTGAAATTGTTCCAAGTTCCATCTATTCTTTTTGCGGGCTTAAATACTTATCAGCTATGGTCAACCAAGACTTACCCTCCTATAAACGTTTACGTTGATGTTGAACACCTGGCATGTGTACCCTCTGGTAAACTAACATAGCTATGGAAGCCATGGCCCATTCAGTTCGTTGATTTAGATTTACCGAACTTAAGATGGTGATTTTCCGGTTCGCAAACTGTTAGTTTACCAGAGGGTATCACCCTGTTTTTGTTACTTAGATTCCATTACATGCCATTAAATCACAGAAAATTCCACGAAAACCCATTAAATCACATTAAAAATCCATTCACATCTACGAAAATCCCATTCACATCCACTCAATTCCATGGAAAATCCTATTAAATCTATATAAATCACATGAAAATTCCATGGAAAATCACATGTTCCGCACAGAAATCGGGATATGCCCAGGATGCCAGCGGCCTTGGAGCTGAAGAAGTGATCGGTTCATGACGGAGTCGGATGGGGGATTTGAAGTGCCTATCCCTACGGAACATCGAAGAAACGATGGAAAACTACGGGGAAAACTATAGAAAACTATGCACAACTCATGAAACTATGGAAAAAACATGAAAAAAACATGGAAAACTAGTGAAATTATGGAAAAAAAACATGGAAAACTAGTGAAACTATGGAAAACTACGGGAAAAACTATGGAAAACTAGTGAAATTATGGAAAAAAGGGACAACTGTATGGACAAAACAATTACTGTATGGATTTAATGGGATTTATGGCAGAATTATGACAACTAAGTTGACTTATAACTACGTATAGGTTAACTATGGTTTGGTTTATGATAGATGTATCAAACTGGTTAATATTAGTTGATGGGGTTTATACACCAAATCAAAAACTGAAACATATGTTTCAGAAACTATGGAAAACTCGGTTTGTCTTAAGTAGCGTTTATGATAGAGTTATGGAACTAATATTCATGGCTTTTGTAAAGCAACAAACATCACTGGGGGGCCACCACCATTTTTTGATATTTTTTGCTATGGAAATCCATGGCTTTCTGTTGGTTTCATGATCTAAAAATGGTGGATGTCAATGGATGACGTCCACATCTTGGGGACTGAAACGAGAAAAAATGGTCTTTTTATCCATGACAACGAGTGAAACATGGTGGTTTTGGTATGAGAATGGGGGATTGAACGGTATTGAATCGTATTGAACCATTATATTTTATCACACATGATAAGACATCGGACGTTTTCGTTTTTTTTTTTTTTTCCGAAGAAGTTGGACCATTCACATCAAAGGACCTGTAAGTGGCAAGGCCAAGCTAGTATGATTTAACTGGAACTAGTTGTTATTTTTTCCAACCTAAAGTTGATTGCGTCATGTTGGGTCACCATATGTTGACAGGGTTTAATTATGTCTGCGGCTGTGCGTCAGCCCGAAGTGACACAGACTTTCATTGATGAAATTTGGAGGAGAAAACCGTGCTGTCCTGGAAGGCTTTGAGTGTAATTTACCCTCTGGTAAACTAACATAGCTATGGAAAATTTTGAATATATAAGTACATCAACTTTATATAAACGGATATCAACGACCATTTTTAATAGCTATGTAACAATCACCAAGGGGTATATCCCAAAAAGTGTGTTTTTTTGATTCTGACACTATTTTTCTAAACCATGGCGTGAAACAGGTTACACCAAATGTTCTTAGACAAACCCAGTCAGCTTACGAAAAAAATGACCCCTCTTAAGAGGGGTTTAGTAGGCGGGCCTGTATTTTTATTCCCCCTCTAGTAAATTAACATAGACCCTGCCAGTTGTCGGGGTTGGAAGATGAGTTTCCACTTATTTTCAGGGTCCAACTGTTAATTTACCAGAGGGTATTAATGAACAGTGTTCAAAAAAAACACTGTTGGGGGATTAAAACGTTATATGGGGATAGGTCAAAACCCTGGTACCTAGTGAACATCAAAATAGCTGGTAAATGGATGTTCATCCCACTAAAAACGTATCTATAGGTATTGACCCATACCCATATCTTACTTATTTGGATTATGTGATGGATTATCACCCACTATGGGAATCCGGAAAAAAAAGCAATCCCGAAGGCCCAGAAAGTATGAACGTTTACCAACATTTACACCATAAAACACCCCGTTTTGTTAAACATCTCCATGGAGCATATGGGAATCCGTATTTCAGGCTTTGGCAGGCGCTGGGATTCCTAAAACGTTGCGAAGGTCACCCGCATAGGTAACGCAGGTTTAAGTTGTTGTACAGGTGTCAAGTTAGACAAGGTTGACCAGGGTTGGAGAGACAATCTTGAGTTCTTGGATAGAAGTCATGTTACCAATACTATACTTGGTTATATGATAATATAACAGGATATAACAGGTGTATGATGGCCGGGGATGCTTAATTTTTAGGATACCATCCAGTAAACGTTTACACTTCGCGAGAAGCCATGGCCCATAAAAGTAGATTCGATTTCTCGCACTGGAAGCCATGGTGATTTTCCATGTCAAAGTCAAATTACCAGATGATAGACTTGGAATTTCCATGATTTTACTAGCACTTGGCAGTTGAGAAGCTGAGAATGTTCACTTTGCACCAGTTTGCTTTTACCCAGACACATGTTTCCCACCTGTGGGTTTAAGTGTAGCCATTTCTGGTAGAATTGTGTAAATGAGGTGTGGTCAAGTTTCCGTATAGAGTGTGCCGAGTTCAATTTTATGATGTTTTCTTTTTCAAAGGTTGTTAATTGTATGTTAATGTCAGAGCAATAATCAACCACCCCCATATTTTTGATGGTTTAGACCACCCATGTATGGTAAACATGGGGATGGTTTACTATTCTGGGATGCTTCCAATTCGTTTAAGATACCTGCGATTCTGATGACCAAGACACTGGGTCAGGACATCAGCTGACCACAATCAGAATGACCAACTCTGAAATCATTGTTGGCGACTTCAGCTTGCCAGTCCATTGTGGTTAATCGTTAAGATGCCGGGTATTTGAGCACCAAACATGCCAGACATGATTGTTGGTAGTTTGGATGTTAGTTATTCAGACAAAGCAGACGAAGTGCTTTGGTGTGTGGAATGGGAACTGATCCAAGATGTGAACACCTACCAACCAGTCGGCTTCGACATGACAGTTTGGGCGAACTGGGCAGTGCTCAACCGACAATATTTCTGTATCGTAGATGGCTGATTTTTTAAGTTACATCAATCAATGGTAGATGGCTTCACCATATCAAGATATTTTAGATATCTCAAGTAAATCCAAATTTGAGTTGATTAAACCACCGTAATAAACTCAAGATATATCTTAAGTAAATCCCAATTTTAGTTGATTAAACCACCTATACCATACTATACCCTAAATCTAAATTTGAGCTGATGAAATTTTCGAAATTTTGGGTCTCCCGTAGGACTTGGCCGAAACAAAACGTGCTTCGGTTCTACTTTCGGCTCCATTTTTCAGGGTTGGGGTTCGCCGCACGACAACGTCCGGTGCCGCGAGGCCAGTGAATGTGAACGGATGGAATGGGATTAAATCCAATGGGTTTTACCCTATCCCTCTGGTAAATCACATATGGATAGTTCTGGGTAAATTATAATGACCTCACTGTTCTCCCTCACTGGAATCATAGAAATCATCCCCAAATGGGCCTTAATTCAGGTTATTATGGGATTATTACTATGGATTATTATGTATTACCCTCTGGATTAAACGTTTACAGTTTGCGAACCGGAAAATCCACCATTTTATAGCGTAAATCAACTATGTCGACTGGGCCATGGCTTCAATAGCAAACTGTTTGTTGACCAGGCCGGGTACTTACTTGATTTTGTGGCTGATCCGTTGATCGGATGATCTTTTATGGGATGTGACTGACTGGTGAGTTGGGATACCTGGATTTCTTTGACAACCCCGAAAGCCGAAGCTTTCAAAAGCAGACTAGAGTTTGCCAGAAGTGGATTGTAGATAAATATGGATAAATATGGTTGTTTTTGATTCTAGCCATCTTCAGAAACTATGTTTAACAAACGGATTCAGCATCACAAACCGTTCCCAAGAAACCCGCGGAACTTCGCTTGAATTGGGAGATCACCAGATGTGAGATCTGCTTTGGGGATAGAACTCGCAGAAAGTATGGCGAGGCGGTTTGGTACTACTATTATACAAGGTGGCGTCCCGTAGTTAGCTAAGTTTAAGTAGAAGTAGGCGTAGGTTTACTTATGTTTACTTGGTTTTCTGAGATAAACCTGTAACCTGTTTGCAGAGCACCATTGTAATTGTAGAGCCATTTGCAAATTACCAAGTAGATCCAAGTAGCAATTTGCCCTAAAAATTACTACCAAGTACATACAATTACCAATTAAATGTAAAACCAATTGCCTAGATTTGCTGAATATGTTGTCTCTTCCTGTTGCTTAATCCGCCATGATTGGGGAATCTACTGTTCTCTACTGGATTTTTGTGCCAGGGGAGACCCCTGGGTCGCAAATCCATGATTCTTGTATGTTAAATCCAACTTGTTGTTGGTTATCCACCATTTTTTGGCGGTTACCCGCCTACCATTTTCTCGGATTACCAATGGCACCTGTTAAGTCACCTCCCTCGGCCGTTGACAGACGCCAGGGTGCCATGAAAGGCGTGCAACAGACGCAATGGAAACCCAGTGCCCCGACGCAGTGGTACCCCAAAATTGATGGTTTGTTTCATGGAAAATCCCACAATGGATGACAACTGGGGGTATTCCCCATTTTAGGAAACCTCCATTAATCAGCGGAAATATGGATTTATCCAGCAGAAATAGAGATTCGAATGGCTATGCTCCGTAGGTAGATTTACCAACATTCCTCTTCTTGGAAAAGCGGTAGTAATTTGGTGATCAAGCCTGTGAGCGGAGACCGCATGCTGACTTCAGTTTAGTTGGAAATTTGGTATCCCCAACTCATTTGGTCTATCAGACTATTCCCTATTGAGATTATATATATTCATATATACTCATATATACTCCATATCAAAGTTTGTGGTATACATACTCCATTTTGAAAACATTTTTGTTTGAGGTATACCCATTTTTTTTTTCTACATCCTATTAATAATTAAGATCATCCTATAATATATATAGCTACCGGAATGGTTTCTCGGACGCCATGGATCAAGCCATCCTGATGGATTTGGATGGAACGGAAGGGTACCATTTGGACCCTGGCACCATGCTTCCATGGTATGAGAGACAAATATGACCAGGAAACATGCTTCGTGTTTTGGGGAAAATGTGGGAAAATCATCGATCAATATCATTTAATATCTATATATATATAGATGGTTTTATTGGCATGAGATTTCCGCAAATGCCAAGTCACTAAGTCTGTTTTCTGGAATTCAGAGGGAGTACAATGTAGCGCTGTCGGCATCTTACCGCACGCCTTTAAACATCCGGACTGGAGTAGCAACACTGCTGGAAAGATAAGTTTCATCTAGACAATATCTATATAGATTCAGCTAGATTGTGTGCAACCTTAGAACATGAAACACAGATATAAAGACCGTGATCTAGCTGAAAGCAGTCCCAGCAGTTGCAGCTGAACAACAGGTTCAGAAACTTGATGCAAGTATTCTTAAAGGCTGTGATTCCAAGTTATGACATGAGTTTTCAGATGAAAGCATTTTTGAGAAAACAACATGGTATGGCTCAAAATCTGAACCCCATTTTTCATGGGGTCAGGAACTTAGGAACTTTTGACCATCCTTCATTTTTTGCAGGGTTTAACCTGTTTTTCCGTGGATTCGTTGGGACATGTTTGTATCTCCCAAAAAAAAAATGGAGCTCCAGTCCAGCGCGATCTCAGGCTATAAGGGCTTCAGTGCGGGTGGCAACTGGGGCCAGACGGGCGCTAAGGGTGCTGATCCTGCTCCTTGCCAAGCAAAAGTGGGTGCTTCGCCATGAAAAAATGGATGTTTAAGCATCGAAAACAAGGGTTTGACTCGGTTTGACATGGTTTAACCATCATTAACCATGAAAAGATCAAAAGAGGGTTTTTTAATCATAGAAAATAAGGGTCTGACCAGCACACAAATTTGGCTGGCCGTCAAACCTAGGGTGTGTGACCTTTAAAAATGGGAGATTTGGGCATTTAAGCGGGGAAAATGAGATGTAAGGTGAAGGTATGTGTAGATGTGAAAACCGGAGTACCAGGGTGAAGTGAGTCATAGCCAAATCATGGATTTACCTTTTGGTGTTCGGGAGCAGTGCAGATAGAGTGACGTGTACAATGTTTGGATTTTTCACTTTTTTTTTTCTGTCGGCGACTTTTTATAGTAACCCAACCTGACAATGGACCACGTTCCCAGGCTGGTGGCAACGGCAAGGGCAAGGGCGGTGGCTGGGGGTGGAATAGCTGGGATTCCAAAGGCGGCGACAAAGGTTGGGACAAAGGTTGGGGCAAGGGCGGCTGGGGTTGGGGAGGCGGGGCACCGCGGTGTTCCGAAATCTGGAGTGATCTGGAGTGATCTGGGGTGATGGCAGATGATGGCAGGATTTTATTTCTTTTAGTGATGATTTTCAGGAAATCTAGAGTTCTTCGATGTTTTGGAGTGAATTCACTTAGGAAGTTGGAGTCGTCTGATTTCTATGTGTCTCAGTTCTTTTGCAACACCAGATCTGTGTAGTTAAGACTTGCAAAGACATATTGTTGGCATGTTTGCTTCAAGCCACGAAGCGGTGCATCAGTTATGCTGTTAATTTCTTTGATTTCCCCTGTCAAACCTGGAGATCATGTGAAATTAGCCAGATTTGGGAATCTAACGTTTTTTTGTTGGGCCTTTTTAATGAAGTTCTTGGATTTTATCTTGGTTTCCGATAATCACTGGCATTTTTCTGAAAATAAGGTGTCCCACTGTCCCGAAAACATGGTTGAGAAGTCATGTCCACTCATTGCGAAGGTCATGAATCAGTGGTAAATCTCCATGTTTGGACAACCAAAATATCTTTTCTTCATGTGCGTAATCCCAACCCGGACGTTGCTCCACACTTACAACCGTCATGATCATTATCACAATCATCATCATCATCATCATCATCACCATCACCATCACCATCACATTTTCACATCATCACATCATGATCATCATGATCATCATGATCATCATGATCATCATGATCATCATGATCTAAAATTCGCCACCCTCTCTGAACAAAATGTTGACTGGGGTAATAACATCAACTTTATCTTCATGAAGGGTCAAATTTCGCCACCCCCTCTGAAGAATATGTTGGTTGGGGCACTAACATCATCTATTTCTCCATGAGGGATCAAAATTCGCCACCTCCTGTGGCCCTATGAACAACATGTTGAGGGATCAACATTCGCCACCCTTATGAACAATATGTTGATTGGGGTAAACATCAACTTTATCTTCATAAGGGATCAAAATTCGCCACCCCCTATGAACAATATGTTGATTGGGGTAGTAACATCAACTTTATCTTCATAGCCACCTGAAGTCAGACACGGCCCAACGTCAGGGTTGCAGCGAACATGTTTAATCCATTTCATGGAATCTTCCCCATGATACTGTATGCCAGAACTTTCCATAATTTGGATATCAACACTACTATCCCATACACCGGTGCAGGGTTGCGTATTTTTGAAATGCCATGTCGGCGGACTTTCAATATGTAGATCTATATGTGATCCATGATAATCACAATCATCATAATGATGATAATAATGATAATAATAGTAGTAACAGTAATAACCATCATCATCATCCCTTATGAAGATAAGTTGATGTTATTCCTTATTCAACATATTTGTGAGAGGGGGTGGTGGATTTGCTGATCCCTTTTGAAGATAAGTTGATGTGATTACCTCATTTCGGGTGGGTGGTGGATTGTTGGCCCCTTATGAAGATAAGTTGATGTCATTCCTTATTCAACATATTTGTCAGAGGGGCTGGCGGATGTTGATCTCTTATGAAGATGAGTTGATGTGATTACCCCATTCAACGCATTTGTCAGAGGGGGTGATGGATTTTTGATCCCTTATGAAGATAATTTGATGTGATTACACCATTCAACATATTTGCCAGAAGGGGTGGTGGAATTTTTGATTCCTTATGAAGATAAGTTGATGTGATTACATCACACCGTTCAACATATTTGTCAAAGGGGGTGGCGGATACATGATCCTTTATGAATATAAGACATATAAGTTGATGGTATTACCCCATTCCACATGAGCTCTCATGAGCTGACACTGGTGATGATAATGATGATGATGATGATGATGCTGATGATGATGATGATGAAGAGGAGGAGGAGGAGGAGATCTTGAACATGATGATGATGATGATGATGACGATGACGATGACGATGACGACGATGATGATGACGATGATGATGGTGGTGATGATGATGATTGTAAGTGCGGAGCAACGTCCGGGTTGGACGGAACATGTTTAGTCCATTTCATGGAATCTTCCCCGTTATATGCCAGAACTTTCCAGGAATTGGATATCAACACTTATATCACATTCTATCCCAGTTGTTGGTCATAAATTGTGGGCTACAATTAATGTGTCACGTTATATACCTTCCAGTAAAGTGACATAGCTACTAGTATGGCAAATCACCATGTTTAGATTTACTGGAAGGTAATTATAATCCCCATTGTTGTTGCTTAATTTCCATTATAATTTTAAAACTCCCATGAATTTCCACGAAGTTCCGAGTTAGTTGCTATAGTTCAATCCACACACAAAATCCCAGTATTTTTTGTTGGTGAAATCCCATCAACATCCACATAAATTCCATGAAATCATACAATGTGAGGCCCCCCAGTGATGTTAGTTGGTTTATAAGCCCCAGTAACTATAGTTATAAGTACCATAAACCGCCATAAACCATAGTTATTGGAGTTATGTTAACCAACTTAGCTATCTTGGGGGCCTCACATTGTATGAAATCCCCATTTTTGGATGACATCCATTTCACCAGCTCTGTGGCGGTCGCAGGCAAGGGCCGAAGTCGACCGCCCAGTGGACCCACCTTGTCACGTGCGCGCGTGACCAGCGAGCCAGTCACTGGCGAAGTCACGGAGTGGAAAGGCGTTCAGAGAGCGCGGTTCGATGAATGTCGATGACAGATCATAAATATAATATAATATTATTATAATATAGATCACAAAAATAATCAAAAATATCTTTTAGATAATATATACAATATAGTATAGAGAATAGATAATATCGATAATAGAGAGAATATAGATCACGTAGATAATATAGATAATGTAGATGATGTATATACATGATATAGATGTAGGATGATAATAATCCTATGGTAGTTAGTAGCTCAACTACCATCATACGATATATATATATAGTATTATAAATATCATAATATATACTGTAGATATATACCGAGTAGATGTTCGAAGTTGGTGGAAATAAGTAGATGGTGATATGCTCCATGGTGGTGGCAGGTTTTACCTACAAAACTGGGTGTTTTATGGTGCAGTGTAAATGTTGATGAATATTCAATACATGGAGCATATATGTATCATCATTGTTATTGTTAGAACATATTGATATATCTTGATCATATCTACATAGTTTTTTCGAATTCTCTTTCTAGCAAGGTTTTTGTGTCAAAAGCTGTGAATGAACATCCAATGACATTTTGCTGTGAAAACAAGGTACCAGGGTTTTTTTACCAAAGAATCTGAGCTAAATGTTAACCCAAACAGATGGGTCAGAACAATCTGAGCTAAACATTTTTTTGGTACCCAGGGTTTTTTTAACAATTTGATGATTTTTGTTGAACCCAAACAGACCAAACACTTATGATTGACCCAGTCAAAGCTGGTCCCGTGGGTCAGAAGTCATGGTACCAAACTTGGCCAACGTGGCAACATGTGGCAACCTGACATCCCAACGTTTACCATCTGGTTATGACTAACATAGCGAACTGGAAAATCCCAACCATAAATGGAGCTTTAGTTCGCTGGGAAAATCCTCTGTAAATGGGCCATGGCTTCCAGTTCGCCATGTCAGTCATAACCAGGTTGGGTAAATGGGAAAGTCATCGAAGTAAATGGTGGATTTTCATGGATTTTCAAGTGCCACGTTTGAATAAACGGGCGGGGGGTTTTGCTGTATAGAAATGATAAAAACTGTCGTGGTTTGAACCTGGGTCTTCAGAGAGTCTTCAGACTTGACCAAGCCACATTTAAGGGGATTGAAAAAAAGAACAACTGCAAAGGTATGGCCATTCCAGGATCCGAT
The DNA here is from genome assembly GCA_947184155.2 of Cladocopium goreaui. Lineage (NCBI taxonomy): Eukaryota > Dinophyceae > Suessiales > Symbiodiniaceae > Cladocopium > Cladocopium goreaui. The sequence continues at coordinate 1,008,941 of CAMXCT020002668.1, forward strand.
TGATTGGAGGTACCTACCATATATTTTAGGCCTATTTTTCAGGCATAAATTTCAGGGAATATCCCCAGAAAATATGGCCTGGAATATGGTACAGTACCTCGATTGAATCGGATCCTGAAGATCTCCCATTGAGCAAAGGTATGGATGGTTTCACAATGAAGATGATCCCTCATAAAAGGGTTTCCAGTGAGACCCAAAAAATTGACCCATAAAGATATGGGAAGCTGACCCTCTGAGGGTTTTTTCAGACAAGATCTTCGGACTACTAGTCCTTATGCACCAACCCGTGGAACCAGCCCAGTCGCCACCAGTGTAGATCAGTGGACCCAATCACTTCATGTCTGGTTGTTTGAAAGTCTTGTAAATCCACTGTGTAATCATAATTTTCCTTATTAAGTCGGCAATTTTGGGGTACAGTATATCTAATATTCACACTCAAGGATTCTTTGGATTTCATTGGTTTAAAAGCTGGTTACATATCCACCGTTTCTTGATGCTTAAGGCAAGATGGTTCACAATTTTTCGTGGTGGATTTTTATATAACCACTTACAATCTCCTGGGTTTGCTTTCTAGAGTGTTGGATTACAAGAGGTTAGCCCATCATGAACCCAACTGAGTTCCCCAGCTGTACATATTTGTATAGAGTATATACATACATATTCATTTATATATGATGCAATGTACAACTTCTTATACATACATATATATATATATACACAGTCATCCTGGAGTAGACAGACTATGGACATTAGCAACAACAACAACAGCAACAACAACAACAGCAACAACAGCAACAACAGCAACAACAACAACAACAGCAGCAACAACAAGAACAACCGCAACCACAACCACAACCACAACCACGACAACAACACCAACACCAAGACCAACACCAAGACCAACACCAAGACCAACACTAAGACCAACACCAAGACCAACACCAAGACCAACACCAAGACCAACACCAAGACCAACACCAACACCAAGACCAAGACCAACACCAACACCAACACCAAGACCAACACCAGGACCAAGACCAACACCAAGACCAACACCAAGACCAACACCAAGACCAACACCAAGACCAACACCAACACCAAGACCAACACCAAGACCAACACCAAGACCAAGACCAAGACCAAGACCAAGACCAACACCAACACCACCACCACCACCACCACCACCACCACCACCAACAACAACATCAACATCAACATCAACATCAACAACATCAACAACATCAACAACATCAATATCAACATCAACATGTTAAAAATGGGAATGTATATGTATATATAATTATATATATATTTCAATATCTCATCTTCTATCCACAGGGTGACTATACCGGGCCAGGCAAATATGGCTGGATACGCCCCACGGTGCCTGTGGAGCACCCTCAGGCTGCCAGACGGCAGGCCGGGCGTTATTTCAGGGGGGCGCTTGTCATTAGTTCACCAGATATGGTGAAATGTTGCGATTTTATCATGACTAACGAACAGATATACTGAAACGTTGGGATTTTATATTCAAAAATAGGGATCTAACGTGATTTAAACATATTAAACCAATGAAAAATGGACTTGGGATGATCTGGGTGTGTTTGAAAATTGTGGATTCACCCAAAATGGGAATTCTAATAGGGAAGATGATGATTCACCAGTGGATGGAAAGGGTAATGGGATTATAATGGGACACTTAACCAATCAAACATTGTTACTTGGATAAGATTCATCATCAATAGTTTTCCCCCAAGAGTTTCCGGGATATCATTAATGGTTATCCCAAAAAGGTCCAGGACATATCACCTTTTCTGAGATATCAACAAAGCCTGCAAGGTCATCTGAGGTCAGAGTTGTGGGATTTTCATTGGCCAAACCCATGAAAAGGGGGTAAGGAAGGAGGACCTGCCCATATCTTTGTTTCATTTCAGGTGTGGCAAAAATCAGACAGAATCATCAACGTATGGAATTGATTTCGAGAAACATTCGGGATTTGAACAGAAACAATTGGACATTTCCATTTATAGATCCAGTCGGCTGTACACACTGATTTGTATCTCCCAAACTGTGGGTGTGTTTTGATTTTTTTGGTAAGGCAATATGAAAACGGTGGGTCATATTCATACTGTTGGTACATATTTACATGATTATTTATCTGTACATATTATGTATATATATATATATATCTATTTGTAGCGTACCTGTCTAGAAATCCCCCTAGAGTTTAGAATCTGGGGCCTGGTGGGGTCCGTCATGGTGTGCCTTGCCAGGGCTTAATCTATGTGAGCATGAGTGACCTACAAGGTGGATTAGAGGCGGGCGACGGACCCGACGCACACATAGGGAGTCACCCTCTGGTGTCATCATTACGATAGCTGGGAAATCCCCGAACTAAATGGAGGTTGTTATGGGAAAATCATAGATGGCAGAATTTTCTGTTGCCATCGCTGATTCCCCGAGGGTACATTCCTTGATGGGTCATTTAACACTGACAACACTCGTATTGGTTTGCTTTGTCTAAATCATGTCAGCCATGTCATTTTTTGTCAGTGATATACATGTATATATAATCATCACATATATGTATATACATATGTGGTGGGGGGTGGGTTGGAAAAAACATTGATATATATATATATGTATACATGTATACGTTGATTTCTCAAAAAACTGAGGACGAAAAACGATGCTGTTTACATCTCTTTGCATTTATTTGAGGTCCTCATTTCTGAAGAGTACACATATGTGTTACAGGATAACCACAAACAAAGGGATGGCTTCAACACACACAACCAATTTGGTGGGTCCATTGCTATCCCAATCTGACCAACAATGCAAGGCCCTGACGGTAGGCAGCTTATGCCACTTGGAGAGATGTGAGTCGAAGAGGGGTCGGAACACACTGCGACACACCGCCAAATGGGGATTTGACATGATTTGACCATGTAGTCAAGGAATCAGGGATTTATCACCAACCCAGACTGGAGTATTTAACCAATAAAAATCAGAAGATTAAAACACTCGGATCTGTACTAAACCATCCCGAAATTCTGATTCTCAATATTTCTCATTCTGCATATCGTGCTAGGATGTGCTAGGGATTATTTATTTCATAGCCCCCAAAAATTTTGATACTGGGGGATGGTTTCATGCGGAACCCCCATTATATTATATATATATATATTCGAGATATTGAACAGTAAATTATTGATCCCAAAAAAGGTCTTTGGTACAGGTCGGAGTTGGGTACAAGTCGATCTGCGTGTCCCATGGTCTTCCGATGTTTATGTGCATTCGCCTTGCAAGCTTTGGTGGTTAAGTCCCAATCACTCCAATTGTTAGGCAACATCCCTGAGTTTTGGATACATACTTACTGTCTCATTGAAATTATATCTTATCGGGGGCCCAACATTGTAGATTTTGATCTCAAATCTGCCCTAACTGAAATTCAGAGTCCAAGTTTCATGATAAAATGTCTAAATCCATGTTGAACCTAAATTGTTCCATGAAATATCCACATGAAACCCCGATAATTGATATTTAAATCACGTACAACTCGTCGAACAATTCCATGTCAATTCACGAGTTTTCGACGTTTCCCAGCTCCATGAAATCCACAAAACAAATTTTCCAGGACAAATCACGAGATGTTCCACCATTTTCCCACATTCTCTCCGGTGAAATCCTATAATTTTTCATCCTCAAAATCCCCATGATAAATCTCAGGAACATCACCATTTTCCCATCATTTTCCCTGACATTTTTCCAGGACCCTGCGAAAGATCTGCGTCCCGGGCCTAGGTCAATTCCACGTCTTCTGTGATGCCTCGGGCCTGGGTGCTGAGGAAGTCATTGGCTCATGAGGAGCTGAGATGAGCTGGGTGGAAACTCCTGGAAAATATCCATAGAATTTCAATGGCCATGACTCAGGAACCGATTGATTGGAGGTACCTACCATATATTTTTGGCCTATTTTTCAGGCCTAAATTTCAGGGAATATCCTAGAACATATGCCCATTGAGAATTACAAGATCAATTGTAATGTCAACCGAAGGATATCATTGCTGTCATTTTATATACCTAAATATATATATATATTATTATATCATCTGGGTAAATTATAGTAACCTCACTGTTCTCCCTCACTGGAATAATGGTTGGGATTCGGGGAATTATCCCAATATGATCTTATTTCAGGTTAGTGAATTAATTTAATTTGCCCAGATATATCTATACACATTAGCAGACATGTTAGATCGATGGATGGATGGATAGATAGATAGATAGATGGATAGATAGATGGATAGATACAATTATATATGTATATAATGATGAATGACTATATTATAAATGTGATATTAAATCTAGTTGCTATATGATCATATACATATATACATATATATATATGGGATATATACATATATACATGTAATATATTAATATTTATATATCTGTATGTACAGTAATGTGGCAACCCCAATCAAAAAACCATCCCCAAGATTGGATCTAAGTAACCGCATTTAACCAATGAATCATGGGTTTACATATCAATCATATCTATATAATGGGTTTAAGCAACCAGAATTGAGATCTAATATGATCTAATCAATAAATATTGGGGTATATTGGGATCTAATGCAGAACAGAAACAAGAAAGTGATTTTTGTCTGTCTGAAAATGAGGTCTTCCATTCAAATGGTCACTGTTTTTTGGGGAAAAGGTTATCAATTAGCCATGGCATTCGAGGCATCTTATTTTCAGACAAATCCGTATAACTATATTTATAGTACCCTCTGGTAAACTAACATAGCTATTGAAAATTGTCCATTTATAGTTGCTTTACCTATTAAAAATGGTGATTTTCCATAGTTATGTGAGTTTAGCAGAGGGTATATGGTAGACACAATGGTACAAATCCATCCTGTAATCTAGCAGATATATCTATACCCACTTATCTACAATGGTTGACTGGGTTATCTTCTCAACAACAAGTAAGCTATATCTAACTAAATTAATACATATATATATATTGATTACAGTGGTTTATCTACTCAAGTAGCTGAGTAATACCAGGTAATACATCGTTTTCTTATGATAGGTATATCTGCGTAAGCAATATCTCAGCAGGGATTATGGTAGATAAAATATATGAAATGTATATATTGCAGTGGAATACCGCTGTTCTGGGGATATTTTTTTCCAACAAAACACAGGGAATATATATGAGGACATAGTGGAAATAAATGTGTTCAACCACGTATATCAAAATTGGTGAAACAAGCAGAATTTAGCCATATTTAACTGAGCTCATATTTAACACAGCCCCCTTATTGTGAATTATCGCACTTTTTTCACGTGTTGAAGGTGTATGAAATCAGAGCAAACTGCAAAGTGAGATGGAACTAGTCACTACAGTTATGGCCAATAACAGTTCTACATGGAATTATAACTATAACGAAGGTTATATATCATTATATACTTATATATGGCCCATTTATAACTGTGGGCCATAACTGTAGCTAGACTAGTTTCAGGCGATTCATCTACCCATGTTTCCAATACTTCTACAAAGTTGGTTTGAATGTTTTGATATCGGAAGACCCTACGATTCTGGGACATCCAGATGGGTTTATGCGCTTCCGAAGAGAGCAGTGTTCACAACCCGTGGTGGTTGATTCTTGTTTGGGAGTATACTACCCTCTATGATCCTCTATGTATATAATTATATATATAATTACATATATATAAGGGACGATCACAATCCATGAACTGTGAAATCCCTTCACCAGTGGGATGATCCTGCCAGGAAATGATCCTGGACGCGCCGTGACGTCGCATGGAGATGGCAGCCAGTTAGCACAAGAAATCAAACCATGTTCGGCTATACACACATATACATGCATATATATATATGTATATATGTGTGTATGACATAGATCTACACAAGTTTTGTGCATACGATATGATTTTATTCCAAGAAGGCATTCCGTAGCTTTATCAGAATGTCCATGATTTCCTGAAGATATTTAGCCCCCAACCAGGGGGCCACAGCGGCATAGAAATGGCGGAAACGTGGAGGAGCGCGTCGTCAGGAGAAGAGTGGCATTTTGTGAAGGCCAGTGATTTGGGGCCTAAACAGGCTGGAAATTGATGCAGTTCGACAAAACATATCATAAACGGATACATTTATAATCATTTAGATATTTTTTCTAATTGCAATAATATGTATATTAGTGTAATTATATATATATATACACATGTGCTTTTCAGATTCATGCATGCACATGTGATCCACAGCATGTCAGCACTGAAGCAACATTGGAAGAGAACAACAGCAGCATCACGTCCCAGAACGATGCACCTAATCATTGCAGTCGCCCGGCACGGCTGTCTGAAAAGGGGCTGTCTGAAAAGGCTCTGAGCTGATCTGGAGTTAAACAAGAAAAAACAGTATTTCACCAGCAAAAGAATGTGATTAACCATCAAACATGGTGATGTAACCAACAAAAATCGAGATTTAGCCTCAAAAGTATTCAGAAACGTGGTGAACATGACTGGGGAAATGGTGCTTGAACCACATTTCAGCAATGAACAATGGATTGTGGAGGCTCTGAAAATGGAGTACCCCCAGTTTATGGCAATTTTTAATGGGCAAATGAGGTTTTAAACTGTGGGACAAAAAGGGTCCGAATGGTAGTGAAACACTGCACCAACCTTTGCACATTTAGATATGCAAGATGTGAAATTTGCACCAGAACTTACGCTTCCTGCCCATTTGCAGACAAATTCAGTGATTTTGCGTACCTGACGCGAGGAATCGGAACACACCAGTTTATGGCCCTCTTGCTGTGAAGATTTCCCAGTCTTAGCCCTCAGTCTGTTCAAGTTGGATAATTGGATAGCAAACACAGTGAACAGCCGAAACATGTCAAGGCGCTCCGAACGCACCACTTTGGTACCGGTTTTTCACAAGTCTGCTTCTTAGATGAATACCAACAATAAACCAACAATAAACCACCCTAATTGGATATCAATAGATGTGTGATATGAAATACCAACAATTGTTCTTAATATTTGGATAGGATTTGAAAACCACTCAACACCTACAAAATGGACACCCAAAGTGTGCTGCCCAATTGTTGCCAGCCCCCAGTGAGTTCACGCCTCAAAACTTTCCAGGAACAAGAAATGGTGAGGCTAAATGAAGCCGGAAACAACTAGATAGAAGACCATGTTTTAACATATATTAATTGTGTGCTAATATGGGGATACATCATTGCATTGCTTTGTTGAAGACAATGTTTTTTCGCCATGCAGAGCTTGGAAAGCTGGAACGAGAGCTTGGACCATGACTGGGAGGCACTGGGAAATCCTGGAAAGCGATGGAGGTTTTAATGGGACCATCATATATAAACGGAGGATTCACCCTGGATGTGTATATATGATATAAGCAGCACAATATGTAACTATATAGTTAGTGAGTTGTTGCTTTATGGGAATTAATTCATGGACGGATGTAATTCAAAAACAAAACACATATATACAGATAATGAATAATGAACAATATTATATTTGAGTTTGTTCAGAAATGGAGGATACCTCCAAAATTGTTTGTTTTGGAACAAGAATATGAAGGGGAACCCTAATTTTGAATAACACCTCTACATAAACTTTAGCTAATCCTTCCTCCTCATATTAAATACCCTAGAGAAATTGCGTTTGAACAATGTTTGAGCCCATAGAAATGATGATTTACCTTCCTATTCCTTTGTGGGAGGGTTGAACATGTACTCCCATTCACTGATTAATACTGATTATATATATTGTCCCATGATATGCTCACTATGGGATATCTTGATTTGTGTTTGAGAAATGTAAAACTTCTACATTGTACCCAAAATGAAGAAGAAATGAACACATTCAACCGCAGTATTGGAGTTTGAAATCCATGAGCATCTAGAACACATTCATATACACACGTATATATATATACATGTTATATGAATATTATATATATATGTATATATGTATGTATATATGTATGTATATATGATATATATATATATATGTATATTCATACGTGTATAAATATATATATATATATATAATATGTATATATATATGTACATATACATATATATATGTTTATATTTATGTATATATATGTATGTATATACACTGTATATTTACTCGTAGCAACCATCATAAAGTTCTAAACGAAATCTGCAAGCGTCCGCACATCAAATCACTATCCAATGACTATCACCACATCAGAAGGGGTACATATACCCCATCCCAAGCTAATTTAGACGACGACGACAACAACAACAACAACAACAACGACACAGCAACTCGCAGAACACATTAACAATACCATTAACATCTCTAAACCATGGGATCGTTTGAACCCCAACAGTCCAAGTCGCTTCATTATGTGTCGCCCAGGAGGAACCAACTGAGCCTCCACCTCCGCCTCCTCCGTTGAAACGCCACAAGGGCCTCTCGGCAGAAAAAAAACGCAAAAAAACTGTGGCCTCAAGGAATGTATCTCGGATATTTTCTCGTCAAGAGTACGACGAGACGCTGAATACGGCTTTCAATTTCCTCATATCCCTTTACGGAGAAACCATGTTGCAATCCTTGATTTTGCTGAGTCAGCTATCTGATCCAGTCAAGTCATGTCACGTCGATGTTTGGTTCGGAACACGACTCTGGTGACAGTGGCTGCAGGTCCCAGCGAGTCGTGGGTTGTGGATTCAATCCCTCCGTCGGATCAGTGACAGTTGGTCCGAAACACTTTATGCCGTGGAACTTTGGCACAAAAAAACCTGTAAGACTTTAGTGGATTCCAAACATTTTTCTGGAGGTTTGAGTTGGAAAATCAACTATACTTGGGGATTTTCCAGCACGCCATGTTTCAGTAATTGCAGGAGGTTAAAATGATATTATGTTTACTATGTTCTTCAATGAGAAATACGTTCCATAGAATTCGGATAATTAAAGAACTGAGTTACTACTTCAACATTTTTGGTAGGATAATGATGGGAATACGTCTCTGAAGTCCTTCGGAAATTCCAACCATGACATACCTGCTACGTACCAGGTATGAAACCAGGGAATTCCAACCATGGTGATGTAGTTACCTTATCAATGCAATCATCCACCTAGGTCTGTGAAATTATCCAGGGGGTATCTAATTTGTGTCCCGGCATTTCCAGTCCAAGCATCAAAATAGTTAGAATAAATAGTATTATTTAATACTGGTTGCTGGTTTGGAACCATGGAATTTTATGACTTTCCATTCAGTTGGGAATGTCATCATCCCAACTGACGAAGTCTTATTTTTCAAGTGGTTATTGCACCACCAACCAGAAGACCTGACCATATGGCAAGAACTAAACCAAGTGGTAGCCTTTGGGTGGACATCATTGGACATCATTTTGAACGTACCCCGCAGTGAACCACTGGATTTTTTGTTGCTCACATTTTTGTGGTTGGATTTATGTTTTTTTTTGGTTTAAATTATGCTTCCTTTATCTAAGAAGACCGCGCTTGTGTCTTCTGCCGGACAGGGAAACTATGTTCAAAATTTGTCAAGAGTGGTGAAGAACGCTCAAAAAGCAGAAATCACAAAAAAAATAGATCAAAGTTCATTTGTATTCATTTGTGCAGTTTTCGATGATGCAGGTATATATATTGTCTAGTCCTACAGATTATCGTTTGTATAGTTTTGTATATATTGAATATCTAGAAACTTGTGATCTCTTTGTTGTTTACATAATCGAATAGACACGGGCAGTTTCCACATTCAGGGTTTGGTTTAGTTTGGTTTTGAATCTCTATTGTATTGCCCCCTAGATTATCTCCTGTTTATTATATGTATATATAATATATAACGTACGTATATGGTATATGTGAATATATTTGAACCATATATTCGTTGTATATAGAATCCTAAAATGCTTTGAAACTTCCAAACCAGGGCTAAACATCTCTCCACTGAGGCCCGACGCTGCAACCAAAACCAAAGGCATGTGGATTTCCATGGGTGATTTGATTTGACCATCAATAAACATATCATAAAACATGTGGAAAGATATGATGATGGTTTTCTGATATATCAAAATATAGAAAAGAAATTATATGATATCATAAAATTACATGATTTACTATATCAACCAAAATCTAGATTTCATGGTGATTTTACCATGGGGATTTTTGTTTCATGAAACGTGGTGATTTGACCATGGTCTGTCCAATTTTTTGTACAGAAATAGCCTGTATAGCTGCAGAACATGGCACTTTCAATGGGAGAAATGGTGATTCACCAGTACCCTCTGGTAATTTAACAAACATAGCTATTGAAAATCACCATTTTCAATGGGTAAATCCACTATTTCTATGGCCATTTTCAATAGCTATTTTGACATAACCAGAGGGTAAGTTTCGGCAAACCAGTGCCCTGAAATTTTCAGAACCGAGCTATGACATGTTTCGACATGTTTCGGTGAGCTAAATTCACCCAGAAACCATACAATTGTTCTTTTTTGGGGGACTAAATGATTCTTAATTACTATATATTGAACATAGATTCTTTTTTGGGGGAGACTATATAATACTATATACCATGGGTCAAAAAAATATGTAGCATTAATTTACTAATGATTGTCTACTTTTTTATTTGAAAAAATGAATCGTAAAGATGCAAGCCTCAGGGGATGAGGAAACCGTCAAGATGTGGACCTGTGGCCCGGCCAATCCAAAGTACCTGGAGGTTGATGCATAGATGTCCCATTTTTTCCCATTGGTTGGTTGATGAAAAAAGAGAGGTTTGAAGGTGTACCCCTGAAAAACAAGAGGTTTGTAAATGATGATAGATGGGATTAACCAGCTCCCGACCAGCCTTTTTTTCAGCAATTCTGGACATTGATTTGATGTGAGATTGATCAAGAATCCAATTCACATCAGGATGGTCAGGTAAGATGTGAATGGGTGAATGGGCCTTGGATCAATAGATATCAATAGCCGAGTGAGTCGAGTCTGGGTTGATGTACGATTTCATGTTCCTGGGGCGCAACAGACTCTATTAGTTTCAGAAACAAAGTCATGTCTACTGTTTTTTTTTTGTTTTTAATGTTTTTTTTTTTGTGTATCGAATTGCATTGACTATCATGTGCTCAAACATGTTCCAGCAACATCCATCAACTATGGGTCACCTAACTATAATTCATGGTTTCACTATCGTTCCTATCTGGTTGGTGGTTTCAAACATTTTTTATTTTCCATAATATACGGGATAATCCTTCCCATTGACTAATATTTTTCAGGGGGGTTGAAACCACCAACCAGCTATGGTTAATTAACATGATTAACTATATCTAGAGTTAGTGAATTCAACCATTTCAATGGACCAATATAGTATTCACTATCGTTACTAGAGTTACTATATGTCACCAACTGGTTAATTAACATCATGGTTTCACTATCGTTAATATATCTTATATGGTTATATAGTCAATGAAATCTAGCCAATTAAGTATGGTATCACTATGGATCAATGAACATAATTAACTATTTCTTGGTTAATATCGTTTGTTAACTATATCTATAGGTTTTTTGATGTTTTTTGTTTGTTAACCAATTGGCCCATTCAAATATGATCCATTCTGGTGACCCAAGCCCCGCCCGCTCGCGCGGCAGGGTTCGCCGGCTTCGTCTGGACGCGGTGGACAAAGGCGGGTCTTGTGCAGCTGATCTAGAGCCAACATGGATGGAAGATGTGGGGATTTTTGATGGTGATACAGATATTACAGATAGAGGAAGATACATATAATGATTATCTGCTTGGTGGTTTCAAACATGAATTTTATTTTTCATAATATATATGGGAATAATCATCCCAACTGACGAACTCCATCATTTTTCAGAGGGGTAGGTCAACCACCAACTACATATTCATATATATATACACCCTCTGGTTATTTAACATAGCCAAAGAAAAATGGCCCATTTATGGATGATTTTCCCATTAAAACCTCCATTTATAAGGGATTTTCCATGGCTTTGTTAAATAACCAGAGGGTAATTAATATAGTTATGGACAATCATCACATCTTTGATGTGTTTATCCATACATGGCCCATTTTTTGGCCATGTTCCCAATGCAATCGCCGGATGGAACAATATACAAAGATTTACCCCTTTTGAACGGCCGGTTGGATAAGTTTCGCCTATAAGCCCAAAGAACTTGTTTGGCTCACCTTTTGAATTTTGTTTGGGGATTGGTTAAATCAAACACGGAGTCATAAAAGATGAGGGGATAAACTGATACCTTCCGGGGTTCGTAGAAAGCCTGTGGATGACTGCCTCAAATTCTGAAAGGAAAGCTACAACTGGATCCAGAGGGACAGGATCACCGATATCCTCGATGTTTTACAGCCTGAGGGGTTTTCATGAAACATCATGAAACCCACAGATTGGCTGCTTAAACTCACCACCATCATCATCATCCTTCGGTGGAGTGTTGGGTGTATCTTCGATAAGTCATGGAATCTGGGGGTTTCCAAGCCTGAGGGATGCCCAAAATCATGGCTTTCCATACTAAGATAGTCTAAGTTTGGCTGATTTGGGGTACCCCCATTTTATTAAACAAAAACCGTTACAGTACTAGTAAGAAATGTAAGTCCTTTGGAATTGGGGATGGCAGTGACTGGGCATTTCATCATTTATTATGTTGCTCAGGTATGGGGGCCTGGTTGCAGCGTCTTGCTGACAGCAGTCCTGTATGCATCTGCGGATGAACGACTGGCAGATCTTACATGGACGCATGCCATTGGTGGCCTCAGCCTACACCATACAATGTGGTGCTGGCTACTTGGCCAACTGCATGCTTTGACCTCGAACTTCAACAAGTTCTATGTCATCATGCTTCAGATCCATGCGGTCAACATGATGTGTGGTACATTCAGCTCTGTTACTTCTGACTCAGTGACTCAGTGATGCTGGAAGCACCAAGCCGGAATTTGCTAAGAACGACAGACGTCGAACTGGCTGAATAAACCAGAATATAACCTGGGGAGCACCACATTATAGGAAGATCTTCGGCCAGAAAACCTCAGCAAGATTGAGAATCTGTTCTCCAATCATTCCTTCAACATTCAAAACCTGCAGAATATTGAGGTCCCCAGTATACAATTGTGGGATGGAAATTCTGTGCATCAATGCCTTCACATAAAACTGTTCCATTGAATGTGGTGGCTTGCTCCATTTGGTACCCCATATGCATCGTTTCTTTGGGTCAAACAACGAACACGTATCACTTGGACTTTGACTTGGAAACATTTTAAAGTTACCCTCTGGTAAACTAACACAACTATGGAAAATCACCATTTTCAATGGGAAAACTCACTATAAATGGCCATTTTCAATAGCTATGTTAGTTTACCAGAGGGTACTTTGGATATCGGGTCCCAAATGATTCATGTGATAAGTGGGTGTCACTCACCAATCCAGTGATACGTTGAACTGATGGAAGATACAGTGGATATCACAAAATGACGTCCCCATGGTTGAATGACTTAGTCAACTTTGACTTAGATGCAATATTTGTTCGTTTTATTTTTGGTTAAAACAATGTTGGCCCCGGGATTTGGGGGATTTTTAAGAACATCATTTGAAAACAATCAGTACATACTCGTATCTGCTGGAGACAAACCATCCTTAGCTTGGATTTGCTGAATCTACGATAATTTTCCCATGGGTTAATCACGATTAATCGGTTAATCCACCAAAAATGGATAATTTTTTCCAATTTTTTTCTGGTGGATCAACCACTGCAAACAAAAATCATCATTTTCTTCCTGACGGCTTAATTCAGGACTAGATTATTGGAGAAACATATATCATATATATATATGTATATATATATACATCCCCTGGAACATATTTTTTGCAGGACTCCTTCAGCACGTCCAAGTCAATAGCTGGGTGATGTGAAAAAAAACCAATCGGAAATCGACATAATCGACCACCCCTTGCCGATGCGTCACAAGGCCCTGGCCAAGTAGCGTGACGCCAGAACACAAGGCGTACTCGCCTGGTTGGTTTCTTGATATGGTGGGAAACCAGGCTGGGTGTGTCCCAAAAAATGCTGAACATTGGGTGATTTAACCATCCAAAGTTGGGAAAAAAACCGTGTTAAACCATGGATTTGGGTGTCCAAAAGTGGGCCACGGGCTACGGAAATACCCAAAGTAGCACCGATTTTCGCGATTTTCACAGGAATGATCATCAAATCTTGGGAATATTTTCCAAACCAAAGCTGTGCCCAGAGTTCAACCGATCTCAGATGAGCCTGTACAGCCCCACAGTTGATTCCTGTGGGCCAATGTTTGGGCCTTTGCCATTTCTTGACAGCAGGTAGATACGAACAAGTGAGGAATCATAGTACCCCACTTGCTCTTTTTGCGATTGGGACCTCCAAATCCTCAAACATAGCACTCTTGGGTCATTCGTTCCGGACTGCAACTCATTCTTTGTTTGCATCTCGGTCCATATGTCTCGCACACTGCACATCAAGGCACACACTTGAAGAAAAGAGGTGGTTTGTTCATGATTGCTCATTACTCATTACTCATTACCGTTCATGATTGCACTTGCTTTGCACTTGACAAGCCTTGCTTGGGTTTGGAAAAGGATGATTAGGATGAGGACCACAGTAGTCCAGTGGCCGTTCTTGCTATTTGGACTTCCAGATTCCTCACATAGCAGTTTTGAGTCACTTGCTCCTGTTTGCACCCTCTGTTTGCATACTGGTCCCATATGTCTCACACATGTCTAAAGCATCTTGAAGATTCTTGAAGCATCCTGAAGCATTCTTTTTCAAAGATGTTGTTCTCTGTGAGTTTTGTTCTGACGTGTCCTTTTGTGATGTCATCCTGTACGATGATGTCTGTGTTTTGATTGTTCTTGTCATGTGTCATGTCTTGACAGCAGGTAGATACGAACAAGTGAGGAATCATAGTACCCCACTTGCTCTTTTTGCGATTGGGACCTCCAAATCCTCAAACATAGCACTCTTGGGTCATTCGTTCCGGACTGCAACTCATTCTTTGTTTGCATTTCGGTCCATATGTCTCGCACACTGCACATCAAGGCACACACTTGAAGAAAAGAGGTGTTTGTTCATGATTGCTCATTACTCATTACTGTTCATGATTGCACTTGCTTTGCACTTGACAAGCCTTGCTTGGGTTTGGAAAAGGATGATTAGGATGAGGACCACAGTAGTCCAGTGGCCGTTCTTGCTATTTGGACTTCTAGATTCCTCACATAGCAGTTTTGAGTCACTTGCTCCTGTTTGCACCTTCTGTTTGCATACTGGTCCCATATGTCTCACACATGTCCAAAGCATCTTGAAGCATCCTGAAGCATCCTGAAGCATTCTGGAGCAAAGATGTTGTTCTCTGTGAGTTTTGTTCTGACGTGTCCTTTTGTGATGTCATCCTGTACGATGATGTCTGTGTTTTGATTGTTCTTGTCATGTGTCATGTCTTGACAGCAGGTAGATACGAACAAGTGAGGAATCATAGTACCCCACTTGCTCTTTTTGCGATTGGGACCTCCAAATCCTCAAACATAGCACTCTTGGGTCATTCGTTCCGGACTGCAACTCTTTGTTTGCATCTCGGTCCATATGTCTCGCACACTGCACATCAAGGCACACACTTGAAGAAAACAGGTGGTTTGTTCATGATTGCTCATTACTCATTACTCATTACTGTTCATGATTGCACTTGCTTTGCACTTGACAAGCCTTGCTTGGGTTTGGAAAAGGATGATTAGGATGAGGACCACAGTAGTCCAGTGGCCGTTCTTGCTATTTGGACTTCCAGATTCCTCACATAGCAGTTTTGAGTCACTTGCTCCTGTTTGCACCTTCTGTTTGCATACTGGTCCCATATGTCTCACACATGTCCAAAGCATCTTGAAGCATCCTGAAGCATCCTGAAGCATTCTGGAGCAAAGATGTTGTTCTCTGTGAGTTTTGTTCTGACGTGTCCTTTTGTGATGTCATCCTGTACGATGATGTCTGTGTTTTGATTGTTCTTGTCATGTGTCATGTCTTGACAGCAGGTAGATACGAACAAGTGAGGAATCATAGTACCCCACTTGCTCCTTTTGCGATTGGGACCTCCAAATCCTCAAACATAGCACTCTTGGGTCATTCGTTCCGGACTGCAACTCATTCTTTGTTTGCATCTCGGTCCATATGTCTCGCACACTGCACATCAAGGCAGACACTTGAAGAAAACAGCTGGTTTGTTCATGATTGCTCGTTACTCATTACTGTTCATGATTGCACTTGCTTTGCACTTGACAAGCCTTGCTTGGGTTTAGAAAAGGATCATTAGGATGAGGACCACAGTAGTCCAGTGGCCGTTCTTGCTATTTGGACTTCCAGATTCCTCACATAGCAGTTTTGAGTCACTTGCTCCTGTTTGCACCTTCTGTTTGCATACTGGTCCCATATGTCTCACACATGTCCAAAGCATCTTGAAGCATCCTGAAGCATCCTGAAGCATTCTGGAGCAAAGATGTTGTTCTCTGTGAGTTTTGTTCTGACGTGTCCTTTTGTGATGTCATCCTGTCCGATGATGTCTGTGTTTTGATTGTTCTTGTCATGTGTCATGTCTTGACAGCAGGTAGATACGAACAAGTGAGGAATCATAGTACCCCACTTGCTCTTTTTGCGATTGGGACCTCCAAATCCTCAAACATAGCACTCTTGGGTCATTCGTTCCGGACTGCAACTCTTTGTTTGCATCTCGGTCCATATGTCTCGCACACTGCACATCAAGGCACACACTTAAGGAAAACAGGTGGTTTGTTCATGATTGCTCATTACTGTGCATGATTGCACTTGCTTTGCACTTGACAAGCCTTGCTTGGGTTTGGAAAAGGATCATTAGGATGAGGACCACAGTAGTCCAGTGGCCGTTCTTGCTATTTGGACTTCCAGATTCCTCACATAGCAGTTTTGAGTCACTTGCTCCTGTTTGCACCCTCTGTTTGCATACTGGTCCCATATGTCTCACACGTGTCTAAGATTCTTGAAGCATCCTGAAGCATTCTTTTTCAAAGATGTTGTTCTCTGTGAGTTTTGTTCTGACGTGTCCTTTTGTGATGTCATCCTGTACCAGGATATCTGTGTTTTGATTGTTCTTGTCATGTGTCATGTCTTGACAGCAGGTAGATAAGAACAAGTGAGGAATCATAGTACCCCACTTGCTCTTTTTGCGATTGGGACCTCCAAATCCTCAAACATAGCACTCTTGGGTCATTCGTTCCGGACTGCAACTCATTCTTTGTTTGCATTTCGGTCCATATGTCTCGCACACTGCACATCAAGGCACACACTTGAAGAAAAGAGGTGTTTGTTCATGATTGCTCATTACTCATTACTGTTCATGATTGCACTTGCTTTGCACTTGACAAGCCTTGCTTGGGTTTGGAAAAGGATGATTAGGATGAGGACCACAGTAGTTCAGTGGCCTTTAAGGTTGTCTTGCGCCGCTGTTTCTGCTTTCTGATTACATTCTGGCCCCTGATGACTCGCACATGTCTATAGACAGTGTCCGAAATATCCTATAACTCCAAGTGCCTTCATCTATGAATTTGATTTACCCTCTGGTTATGTCAAAATAGCTATTGAAAATGACCATTTATAGTGGATTGTCCCATTAAAAATGGTGATTTTCCATAGTTATGTTAGTTTACCAGAGGGTAGTTTTTTTTTCTTACAGTATAGTACCTTTTTTTTATTTTTCCAATGTTTGTCGACCATGGTTTTGTTCTGGTGTTCTTCACCCCCCGAAATGGGGTCAGCGTGTCACTGATGTGACTGGTTGATGGTTAACCATCCCTGGTTGGAGTTGAAATAACGACCTCACTACGACCTCACCATAGATGAGGCTTGGTAAGAGGAATTATTATCCCCAAACGGACGGCCTTATTTGAGGTTAGTGAATTATTATAATCGACCCAGATATATGAAGATTCTGGTTGAACTGAAAGGACATGAAAATTGCAATTCATATCAATTAAATTGTCCTATCTTTCAGAAGGCAATTACAATTGAAAAAAAAATCAGATTGAAATTATCACATCTCCGGAAAGAAGACATAAGAAAAATGGAGATCTTAAAACTTCCTTCAGCAAACGTGATGCCCCTGCTCCAGGTGCAGTCATCCGAATGGCCAGAGCGTAGCCTGGAGATGCTGCGGCGGTGTTTGGATCATACATGAGGATTATTATATGGGGATGGGTCAAAACCCTGGTACCCCTGGTGAACCCCAAAATAGCTGGTAAATGGATGCTCATCCCACTAACAATGTATCTATAGGTATTGACCCATACCCATATACAATTACAGCACTATTGATCACATAGTTAATAATAAACCAGAATTATGGGGTTATTGAACCATCTAGAATGCATCAAAAAAAAGGGGATATGGGTATGGATCAATACCTATAGATACCATTTTTAGTGGGTTATTCACATCCATAAATCCCAGCTATGACTTGATGTGAACAAAAAAGGGGTACTATTGGTTTTGACACACTGCCATATACCAAACAGCTAGATTTCTTTCCGGGGGATGTAAGATCGGCCACGCTTGGGGCTTGGGGTGTATGGCACAAAATCTCTTGATCAGGAATTTAGCATCTGCCAAATTTTGGGGTCTTGACCCCTGGGGAAAGAATTGATGGCTAATCACATTGGTGAATTCGTAATGTTCCAGACCTCAGTTTTGGTCGACACAAAACAATGAATAACATGTATTGAAATGTGAGTTTATCAACAATGTCTCTTCGCTAGAGTTTTAAACAGGGAAAAACACTTGAAAATTTGTCTTACAGTTTTTCTAAATATCCCCATGTCCCAATGGTGCTTAAAGTAATTAGCCATCACAAAGTAATCAATTTTTCCAGTAGTATTTATAGGGACAATCCACAGGAATCTACCATCATGATTACACGAAGCCTCTTCATTGTCCTTTAAACAACTTGAAACACCAGCTACAATATGAATTTTGTTGATACGGGGTAAATATGAATATGGGATAATAGGGTAAATGATATCAATGGCCATGACTCAGGAACCGGTGGAGGACGGAGGTACCGATTCCATAGATTTTTGGCCTATTTTTTAGGCCTAAATTTCAGGGAATATCCCAACAAAATATGGCCATTACCCTCTGGTAAACTAACATAGCTATGGAAAATCACCATTTTTAATTGGTAAATCAACTATAAATATCTATATATAAATCACCATTTTCAATATAATTATGGAAAATCCACTATTTCTATGGCCATTTTCAATAGCTATTTTGACATAACCAGGCCGGGTATATCTCTATTTGTCTTACTGCTTCAATCCCAACTGAATCGCTCCAAGTTCCACTGGAGTTTTTGGAGTTTTCGACACCGTGCGGACAAGTGTAGAAGCACGAAGGTTTTCATCGGATTTCCCAAGGTTATTCTACCAACAAAATGGTATCCATGGATAATGTTGTCTGACCAATAGTGATATCTTGTCAATAGTAGAAACATTTTTCCGCAACTTCAATTTTTCTCCAATACTAAAAGTCAATTAGCTCTATTTACTTTAAGAGTCATGTTCAGACCTTGTCCAGAGGGCATGGCCAATATATAGTGGACCCAACATGGCAATAGTGGAAACTTTTTTCCCAACTCCAATTTTTTCTCCAATACTAAAAGTCAATTAGCTCCATTTACTTTTAGTATTGCCAAAAGAGTCAAGTAAAGCAAATCCTTTTCAAAGCAGCCTTCACTTTTGATTAGCAAAAGCTTAGATTCCAGAAATCTGATCCAATTACCAAACAGCTGATTTCCTTATAAAACCCTTATTAAAAAAAGCAAGAAAACAGGTCCACAAAGGGTACCCCCTTTGCAAGCCCCAGAATAGCAATAACAAACCTGCACCAGGCATGGCAATAGTGGAAACTTTTTTCCGCAACTCCAATTTTGTTGTCCTCCTTCTCCTTCTCCTTCTTCTCCTTCTTCTCCTCCTCCTCCTCGTCCTCCTCCTTCGCCTCCACCACCTCTGCCCCCACTTCCATGTCCACTTCCGCCTTGCCAACTCTTCGCCAATCTCTCAGAAACCCAACCAAATCCATTCAGAATCTATCAGAAACCCAACAAAACCATGGAGAATCTATCAGATACATATCATGATCCCAGCTATAGATTCCCAAAAATTATTATAGGAAGGTTGACCCCCCCTAAAAAAAAAATAGGGGGGGAGGGGGGTAATTACTATTAGGCAGCCAACATTACTGTAGATACAACACAATATCCATATTTCTAGAACAACTAAAAAAACTATCCATTCATGATGTAATGTGTCTAAACACTAATATTAAACACTTCATAATCTGTCGCTACATTGCTCTCCATGTCCGAGGTGCGACATGGCCAACGAAGGTGGAGGAGGTGGAGGTGCCAAGTACTTGCCGATGAAAGCATGGAGGGGGATGACATGTCCCCATTGGAACGTTGCTATCATTGGGAATATCCATGGGAAATAGCACTTATGATCCTATAGAAATGGTGGTTTTAGCCGCTTTTAAATCTTTTAACATGTTTGGCTGTGAAGAAACTAAACAATGGTTCCATGCTGGTTATTTCCAGTTCAAAATCACCATTTTTTTGTGGTCACAGAACTAGATTTTTCTGCGAGTTGGTTTATCTCTCGAACTAGCGGAGTTTGGCTCAACTTCGAAAACTGGAGGAGGCTGATGCCCGCCTCTGGGATTGTGGTTGCCACCCCCCCATTAGTTGGGATTAATGAGCCCTGGATTAAACCATGATAACTACGGTTATCCTTTTTTATACCTGGAAATCAACCATGGCGAAATGACATGTCTAGAAAACATGGGGCGTCATTTTTATCGGTTTCTGAGAGGTTTTCCTGGGGATGCTTGATGTACTGATATACAAGCAGCAATTTGGGGTTAAATATGGTTAAATGAGAGTTGGGAACTCAGTGGTTATTGAACCATCTAGAATGCATCAAAAAAAAGGGGATATGGGTATGGATCAATACCTATTAATACCGTTTTTAGTGGGATGAGCATCCATTTACCAGCTATTTTGATGTTCACCAGGGGTACAAGGTTTTGACACACTGCCATATATCATGAGATATTTAAGATTTCAACATAACCATGAAGAGATCCTCGGGTAATGAATCATGGCTGGGAAATTCCGAACTAGGGTTTCAATTGGAAAATCAATGAACCACATACCAAATGATGGATTTTTCCAGCAAACCAGGTTTGATCACAAGAGGGTATAGATATATATATATATATATACACGTTATTATGTAAATATATATATATATATACATGAAATGGCCTAAATTGCTTTATACTTTCGTGAATTATATCGAGTTCAACCAGAGCGGTTCCACTTTTCAAACAATGTATAACAATGTATGTACGGTTCCTTGCGGGTGTGAACATTCAGATTCAGGCGACACAGCAAGGATGTTCTTTGGGAAGGGAATATCAATGGCCATTTCAGGAACCTATATAAATTGGCCAAACATATGGTACTAACGTACCTCCATTTTAGGATCCTGAAGATCTCCCATTGAAAATACTGTGTCAAATTTAAGGCTGCCTCCTTTGCAGCAGTCCTTCATCGCAGTCTAGTGACCAACGAGATGATCTCATGGGCGGATGGTCTTTTTTGTGATTTCACCACGAGGAGGACTCTGGGGTCATATTGTGTCATACCCTCTGGTAAATAAACATAGACCCTGAAAATAGCCAATTTTTAATGGAAACTAGTCTTCCAACCCCTATCTGCCAGGGTCTATGTTAATTTACCAGAGGGTAAATCGTGTTGACATGTGTTGACTGTTTGTCTGAAGACCATACGTTTCATTGAGTATTTGATTGATGAACACCCAATGACTTTCACCTTGTTTCCCAGACATAATATACTGGTTGGTGGTTTGGAAATGTTTGGAACATGAATTTTATTTTTCCATAATATATGGGATAATCCTTCCCAACTGACTTTCATATTTTTCAAGATGGTGGAAACCACCAACCAGACATAATACCAGACATAATACCCTTTGGTAATTTAACATAGCTATTGAAAAATGACCATTCATAATATAGTTGATTTACCTATTGATAGCATGGTGATTTTGTGATTGTCCATAGCTATGTTAGTCATTACCAGAGGGTATAGATCGGTTTGGCTGAAAGCCTATCACTCCTCCACAGAGCCGACAGGTGCAGTACTCCCAGGATGACACCGACTTCGCGTGGGAAGCTGACACCTGGGAGGATGACTGGAAGGAGGCCGAAGCGGGGATGGAACCGGGGGGTTTTGTAGTTGGAAGTGACCGTATGTAGGATGGTTGATGTATGATGATGTATGTTGCATGTTATATATATTATATATTATATATTATATATTATTATATATATATATTCTATGATATACATATTTGATCATGCTCGTATACATACATATATATATATAGAGAGAGATACATATATATATATATATACGGATTTCCAAACATCAACTTGGTGATCAGAACATCAATCATTTCGCACATATACCATCATGGGCCCAACAATTGTGGACATAGCGACTAAGAGATATGCACAGAACTGTTCCGAAATGGAAGGACGTTTGGCTGCCATGGATTTTTCAACACCAACCAGATGGGTCGCTGAAAGGTAAAGAGGCCAATGCACGATGATCTCTGCAAGTGAGAAGTAGTCATGAATTGGTTTCAAGCCTGACTTGCGTGATTTTCAGAAACGTTGCATTTTTTTTCCTATGCCTTTTTGATTTTTTGGGGATTGGGGGAATTCTTGCAATGTGTTACCCCCCCAGTTGTAATTATGGTTGTTTATGTTAACCCAAGGAACTAGCATAAACTCCACACTTTCTACCCACATTACAATTATACAAGTTATATAGTTTATAAACCATAGATAACCATAGCAACTCCTTGGATATATCTAGTCTACAACCCAACAGTGGAGTTGGCCCTCAACCACCTGGTGCTACAGGCGGCACCGGTCGGCGCCACTAGCAGCCTCTTGTCGCGGCTGCACCAACAACTCTCCGAGACGGAGGCGTTGACAAAACCGAGACGGGATGCACCGAAAACTTATGGGACATAATGGGGAATAATAGGATTTAATGTGATCTCATGGGATTATCATGGGATTGTCATGGGATATTTATAGGTTTTTATGGGATATTTATGGGATTTTATGGGATTTTTCAATGGGATTCTTCAATGGGATGATGCACATTTTGGATGTTTCATGAGATTGTGGGAAGAACCACGAATATGGGAGATCACCGAAAATATTGAGGGTTCTGTCATGGCGGATCTCCAAGTCACCTTTTCGGTTTCAATTTTTCTGTTCATGGTCGTTCATGACGACTGGATGAGAACTAGGGGTACCCCCATTGGAAATCCCCATAGATGACATGGGAAGATGATGTGCTCACCAAAAGTTTGTTTGTTTAATGGCTTGGATGATCCTAAATTGTCAATCATGTTTGAATTGTTCCTATATATATATTAAATAACATTATATATATATATACACGCAATATAACCAACAATGTAAGTTTTAGATAGCTATAATAGGTTTTTAGAATTGTTCCTACACATATATATATATATATATGTGTGTGTGTGTTAAGTTATCCTAAACATGTGTGTGTGTGGAATCTAAATAGTTGGGTATCTCGCTGGTCAAATTCTCATGATCGCGCTGGTCAATGCGTAATGTCCTTGTGCCCAGGTGACATCTCACCAAGGGTTCAACATTGAAATTCATCTATAGATGTCCATTGTCCATAGATTTCCCATTGATGTCTATGCATGGGATGATTCCTTATTGATCCCTATTGTTTTTTATTTGTGTTTATTCCATATTTTCTATTGTTATTATGTCTTATCATTATGCCGTATTTCCCTTTGATTCTATCAATTATATATGTATGTATATATACATATATATACATATATATATAATATATATATACATACATACATATATATATATATACATACATATATATATACACATCTACATATACATATATACATATGAATTTATTCATTTATTTATCTATACATATTACGATTTCCAATTGATGTCCTGCATGTTCACTACTATAAATCTGATCAAACCTGTTTTTTGTTGTGGTAAAAAGATGGCCCTTGTCGTTTCAGACTTCAGCCCCAGGCGGCACTGGCAGCCCTGGAAGCTGAGGCCATCAGTGTTATAGTGATACTTGATTTAAGGGAAAATTTACTGGTAAATTAACATAGACCCTGAAAATGATCAGTTTATAGTGGAAACTAATCTTCCAGCCCCTATTTGGCAGGGTCTATGTTTAGGTATATTTACCTACATTTGGGTGATTTTTAGGGTAAATGTTGGTAAATATTCCATACATGGAGCATATGGGCATATGAAAAATGGGAAAACCGATGGTTTCCGGTTCCGATTTTCCCCAACAAACCAATCCATTGATGATAAGATAGCCACACGAGTACAATACATAATAGCGGACAGATCCAGAACATGTTATTCTATACATATATATATATATATATGCGTGGACAATCCACAAGTGATTTTTTTTTTTAAAACACATGCATGTGGTCAAATATGTCCCACCACTTGTTCCAATTTTTGGACAAATTTCAAAATGGACAACATGGTCAAACAATGGATGGAAAAAAATGAAAAGAAAGAAAATCCTCTAGTTTTGCCTGACGAGAAAGCATTTCCTTCCAAAACCAAAACAATACTGGTTGGTGGTTGCCAGCGGGCGCACCAGGCGCCTGGTAATTTCGTGTGTTCTCTGTGTTAAATGGGTTCGTTCGGGGGGGGGGGGGGGGGGGGGGGGGGGGGGGGGGGGGATGTTAACGTTCATTGGACTTGCACACTTACGTGATGCTGCGCTACTGCACGTTCTCCTCAAGTTACACAACTACGTGATGCTACGCTACTGCACGTTCTCTTCAATTAACACACTACGTGATGCTACGTTGACTGGGGTGGGGGGTGGGTGGGTGGGTGGGTGGGGGGGATGTTAACGTTCACTTGGGCATCTGGGTGGAATCACCAAAACAAAGAGTTTTGCCGCCTGCTCACTGACATCAACAGTACCAAGTTGTCGAAAATCGCTGGCACGCAGCAAATCGACCGACAATGGTTGAGTCTGAAGAAATTTGTTTTTTCCAATCTTCACAGAAAAGTGAAGACTTTGGTGGGGTCAGAGGTGAATCCATCTCTGCGACGTCGTTGTTTCCAATATGTGTGGAGATGTAATCTCCAAACTTGTACACCACTGGTCATGCTGAAAGAGCTGGCAAAGTTGGTGAAAAACAACGACGCCGACAACTGCTAAAAGAGTTGAAAAGAGACGTTTTGATGCAGAAACGCTATAGAAACGCCAGGCGCCTGACGCGCCCGCGACCTGGTTTGGAACATGAATTTTATTTTCCCATATATTGGGAATGTCATCATCCCAACTGACGAACTCCATCATTTTTCAGAGGGGTAGGCTGAAACCACCAACCAGAATAAGGCATGTATCTCTTGCATGGCAAGCCATGAAACGGGGCGAGATTTGGTGAGCACCTTTTGACAGAAACGGGCCCCAAGAATGTATATGGGTATGTCTGAAAATGGGGTATATTCCCAATTATAGCCATTTAATAGGGATAATGATCATTAACCATTGGGTTTAGGGGTACACTATTTTCAGACACACCCATATAAACTCACTGGAGACCAATCACCTTAAAGTACTGGACTCAAGGCCCAAGGAAATTTGATCTCGGAGTTCCGCCCAGTTCCGTTGTTCGGTAGCTTCTTCGCCAAAAAACCCAGGCAGTTCCGCCCATTTCAGTTGCACTAAAAAATACCAAATACTTTGCAGATTTCCGAGTTGACTGTTGAATTATAGCCACGCAATTCCGGCTAGTTGTGAAGTAATCCGGGTTTTTTTGGCGGTGGAGAGGCAGGGCTGACAGGCACAGGTTCCCAGGATGAAAGATAAGATCCATCTTGCGAAGTCAATGAAGGTGAAGGACCACAGAAAAATCCATCAAAACCATTCAATACCAGGTTATATCAAGATGTTTTGGTTTCCGCCCATTGTGTGCAAGTTCCGCCCCATTGTCCATTCTGAGCTAGTTGTCAGGAAAGGGTGCTATCGTGGAATTTCATATTTGTAAATATGTATGTATATATATATATATGTATACATACTTCTTATTGTTTTATATTGATGTATTGTTGTATATGTTGATGTTTCTTGATAGTTGCAATGGATATGTATGGCATCATGCCCACTTGTAAGCATAGCAATCATACATCAACGGTGCTGATATAAAGAGATGGATGTTAACGGGTTTGTCCAATCAGAAACTTTTCATCCCAAACGTTGGGATTTGAACATCCAAAACGGGAGATACAGTCGGAATTCAATGGAATTCAGTCGGAATCTATCAAGAATATGACAGCTATGACAGTTTCACCAAGCTGTCTCACTTAAAGCTTGGTTGGTACACCAATTTATTGCCCAAAAATCCACCATTTTAGGGCTTTAACTGGGCTCCACACTTTGCCACGGGAACGGCTTTGTGCCGCCAGGAGCAGGTCGATCTCGCCGAGGCAGTGCATGTCGAGGACGTCGACGTGGTGCCGCAGCTGAAAGCTGCTTGGCCCAAAAAGTCCAGCGAGGCTCGGGGGGTGGGGATGCGACCATCTCTGCCTGGGAGCATTGTGGGTGTTTAATACGTTTAATAACAAGGGCAAGGGACTCATTTTTTATTCACATGATTTATATATATTTATATCATGTTGATATATTACGAGTAAAACATTAAATGTAGAATTAATAGTTGAAAGTTGGACGAGATTAGCTCAGAGGGGGTGGGAACAATCAATCCATTAATGCTGAATTATACCAGGTACCGTCTCCGTGAATCTGAGCATGGCACATATATTGGGTCAAAGTTGCAAGGCTTTCCCAGGCATTTCATGTGGATATGTGGAGGTTCTGGAAAAGCCACCAGGTTCCTGTCAATCCTTCATTGATCCCCTGCATGAACGATGGTTTTGAGTTACCCTGTGAAGTCATAGTGGTCATAATTGTTGCCAGTGGCAAAACAGTACAACGAATGTGGTAAACCCAATAGTACATCCGTATTAAATCCGATAGTAAAGCATCTGAGTGTGTTGTTTGTCCCCTTTTTCTCTAGCTTTTAGTCAGGGAAATAAGAATATCTGACTGAGAACACCTCCAAGAACAACTTTATATATTATAATATGTATGGATATAAGAATTTATTATTCATCTTTTTATTTATATTATTCCTTGGGACCCATTGACAGGGCGAACACCTTCCCAACAAAACACTAACCCAAGAAGCGAAATAACATCAGCAACATCATACTGTAGTCGAGATTAGTTGAGAATATGTGCGATATTTAGATGATGTCAAAACACCTCCCTCAAGTACAGAAGCTAAAGTCAACTAATTTCCTCCAAGTCCCTCCAAACATGAAGTCTCACCAAAATTGGATAAAATTGGGGTCTAGTCTAAAGCCTAGCAAGTTGGTTTATAATCCCATTAACTATAGATATATTTACCATGAACCATACGCAGTTCTTTGCACCAACTTAGCATCGGCTTTTTCCAGGCGTGGCCCTTGCGCGGAAGGACCTCCTTGGTCTCGACACAGCTCCTAAGGCCTCTGCCGGTTACGGCCAGGCGAGTTCCCACCGATGTGGCTTCGGGGTTAAGGAGCATAGTACAGTGCATTTAGACATGGGATTTGCAATTGCAATTTTAAACTCGTATAATTTTGAATGATTTGGGGGGTACCCCCATGGCAGGAAACCTTCATATGGTATACCGTATTGGGACGGTAAACATGACACCCAGGTTTGGTTGGTTCACGGGACGGTTTATGGCATTGGGCATTGGGTTTACCACAGCCCAGTTTCATGTGGCTTTCGCTTGTAGACTTGCTGAGACATCCAAGTAGGTTGATGCTATTTGATGACCATATTTCTTTTGGACTCTACAAATCTACAAAGATCATAACCCCCGAATCAGTAAAGACTCTGAAACCATCTGATCGACTCGCAGCCCGGTCTTCATTGGTGCCAACCCGTGGGTGCTTTTTTGGGGTATACAACTTCAATAGCGCTTCATTCTGAAGGTTACCTCTCTAAATCAGCTTTGGTATGTTCATTCCTTGCAACGGATTCAGGATACAGTTAGCAAGCGAGGACAGGGAGGTCGTCAAAGTACAATTGGGACAAGGAATGCTTTTAGCATTCTGAGCATTTTCTTGATGAATTTCAAAAAATGGAATGTCCGAAAATGGGGTACGGTAGGAAAAAACCCAATTGGGCGAAACTGGGTCGCATCTATCATTCCCTGGGTCAACCGACTGGTTAGATAATCTTTTGCTATCATGGTAAAATGTACATTCACCAGCTAAAACTTAAGTCCTAGATTTTTTCACAGGTATCCAAGATTCACCATGATTCAGGCGATACTGAATGTGTCAAAGATTGAAGAACTATGATCAAAACATACCAAGACCCTGCTGCCGGAGATATTGTTGTGGGATCTCCGGGTATAGTATGTGTCAAAAGTCAAAATGTAGGGTTGGGTGATAAACAAGTTCCTCAATTGAAGGTTTATCATTGGCTTTACTACATGAAGTATTGGTTTTATCCCCATGATATTCCCATGAATATCCCTTATTCAATCACAATGTTTAATTAGTTTCTCTTGCCAAACGCGTGTTTGTTTTGTTCCATTTGATAAAGAATAATCAGGGTACATCCCGCAAAAAAAAGATGATTTATCATATATGGATCATCATTTCCCTAGTAAACGTGCCATGTTACTTGGGAGCTATACCAAAAAAACAAAAATCAGAAAAACTCTCAAATCCCAAACTTTGAAGAAAATCGACTTTTCTGGTTGGGTGTCAAAATGTGTGCACCCAAATACATGTTTTTTTTGCGGATTTCATGTTTGCTTCACGAATCCACATCAGCATCGCCAACTTCGTGAACCCCCGCTCTGACCATCTTCAGCTTTTGGAATCTCTCACAGATCTCATGACAGTTTGTGGATTCAGCAACGTTTGATGCAATCATTAACAAGGATGCCGCAAGACCCAGCATTTTGAGCCCCCAACATTTGAAAGTTGAATAACCAGACTGATAGGTCAAGTTGTTGATCCTCTGGCGCAAAAAGTGCTTGAGCTGTCCTGTGGCAAAGCAAATGCGGTTTATCGTGGATGATAGATATAGAACCGGCTACTACTTTGGTGGATGAACCACCACAGAAGAGAATGCCTATGAATATCCCCATCAAGAGCCTTTTTCTTGAACCTGGGGCGATGCTCCAATTCCGTATTCTATCAACCAAGCATGTAGGTCTCCGCAGTAGGTATACCGCTCTCCAGAGTTCAGCCACTTGAGACTCCACAAGCCAGAAACAAGTTGAGGGCATAGGACCTAAATTTCCCCCCGAGGTTGGCGATACAGATAGTAATTGGAAAGCTGATAAGTTGACCAAAACGCAGAAAATTCTGAAAGTACCCCGAACAAACACTTGGCAAACATACATAAACATACTACAGTTGTTGGACATCCACTATAAGTTTTTCGTTTCTTTTACGGATAACATCGGCAACATGTCCATTTTTATTGGGATAACACGCATACCTTCAACAGACGTCGCTGTGCCTCCATGGACCGAAGCAAACGCTTGCGAGAGGCGATCAGCGGATGTTCTAAGGAGAGAATCAACGATGATGCAACGATTCATACGGATATATCAAATACATATATATATATAATATACGTATATTATATATTATATATATATAGTTTATAGTTACATATAATTATATATATATACTATATAATTACATATAACTATATATATACTATATAATTACATATAATTATATATAGGGAAAGTTACAGGATATCGTTGACATGCGCAATGAACAATTGGAGATTTAACCATCAAACAACCATCAAACATGCTATTTGTTCAGTGATTTGGGGCAGAAAATACAAAACATAAAGAGGATATCATGGGAACAAGCAAGAATATCGTCTGGATAGATTATGATGACCTCCGAGGAGTGGCAAGCTGTACTTGGAATCGCAAGGACATTGGACTTCGAGACACCCGGGAGAACTCAGCTGCTGGCGTCACGAGGCACCAGATCCTGTTTCCATCGAGGAGATTGGTGGCCGCACAACATGGGTCTGTCTGAAAATGGGGTATACCCCCAATGAAATCGCCATTTAGTAGGGATAATGATCATTAACCATTGGGTGTAGGGGTACACTATTTTCAGACAAACCCACATGCTGGCTCGCAGCGAGTCCCGAGCTGTTGATGATGTATGCAGTGTTTTGCCACAGAGCAGTTCCACTGGAGTTCTCTTTGCGCGGTATGCCAAGCTTTGGCATGAATCCAGCCGAGCCAATTGAAAGGATTGGTATGCCCGGATGCCCTGGAATTTGCCGAAGAGATTTGATTGTTTTGTTCCTGGTTTCTGTATATTTCTGATTATTTCTGTATGTTGCTCCAGTAAAAGATGAAAACAATAACGCAGATTCATATTCCTTTCACAACTTACACAAGCACACAATCAGTACAGCAGCTGAAAACCGTCATTTCCTCTAAACAAACAACGACAAAAACACGATAAAGCGAGAGCACATGATAGACAGACTTTTACCTGCGAGACACTTTTTCACAAGTCCAAATTCGGGTTTGTTACGGTTTTCTCCAAATCGTTAAACACAAATGCAAGAATGTTCATCAACAACCCAATTGTTCATGTGACATTTCATGTGCCCCTCACATTTCAGTTGGTCCAAACCATTACTGTAATTTCTCTTGGTTCCATCAACATTTGTTGGCTGTTACCTCCATCGATTGGACATTCATTGGCCAAAACTTTGACGATATTTGACGCCATCAACATAACTATATGCATACTATATGCCATATATCTACCAGTTTTTTTCGACCCCCTTGAGGTGGTTGAGTGACCCTTTTTGGGCTAAAGTGACCTCGAACTGGTGGTTGAAAAGGCATGAAAAGGTCACTTTGAAGAACCTTGGTCTTAAAATTTGACCCATTCCCATATTTACACGGTGCGGAATAATGGGTAGAGTACTGTAAGGGGTAACACTCTCCCAATTTATCATACATCATCTTATAGTATCTTATAGTAGATGTATCCAAAAAAACGATGTATCCTATTATATCCATACAAAGTTGTATATCATAAACTATCCAGATGATTTGTAGAAATTAAGGGTGGTCAAAATTCTCTCCACGCGGCTCGGCAGCCGTGTGAGGCCTTGCCAGAGGTGACGAAAGCCAGCAGCGAAAAGGCGTGGTAAAGAGAAACCTTGGAAAAAACAATGGGTTTAACCTGGAAGAAACCGAGGAAACCATCCCTGGCATCCCGATTTTTTTTGGTGAAAAAAACCAGGATATTTGTGCGCGGAAAAAAACACCATGAAAACCATGATGAAGAATGGTGAAGAATTGCTATTTCACCCACGAATTTTGCACCATGTTTAACCGATGAGCACTGTTGAATCATGCATTCGGAGTCTGTCTGAAATGGCTTAGTATGCCATAGTATACCCCCCAAGACCAAATTTACCAATAACAAGGATGAATGATGAACCACTGGAAATGAGGTACCCAGTTTTTAGATTCTTAGATACAACATGATAGAACCATATTGCCC
Source organism: Cladocopium goreaui (assembly GCA_947184155.2). Taxonomy (NCBI): domain Eukaryota; class Dinophyceae; order Suessiales; family Symbiodiniaceae; genus Cladocopium; species Cladocopium goreaui. Next base: position 1,040,871 of record CAMXCT020002668.1, read on the forward strand.
ATACTTCGGAGTACATTGTACCCTAGGTGCATACCTGAAATGACACTTAAAAGATCAGAGTCCCAGGTTTGTTTTGTGCCGCGCTGATGGTTTGTATTACCCGATGATGCGTTTGGATCTAGAACGCGCTCACCAAAGACGCCAGAAGCGCATAGCAAAAACATATTTAAAAAACATGATCACATATCTATATATTACTTCAACTGTAAATATACGTGTATATATATATACATTAATTATATAAAGCGATGATTATTGTATACTTACATTAATAATGTTATATAATCTTATTTACATAGATCATATAATTATATAATATATTATATATATGTACAGAACTACAAAAAAAACATGTCGCATGACTGCTGTTGGATCATCACCACTCCGGTCGCAGGTCTTTCACGATGAATCCGGAAGCATCTGGACGAATCTTCGTCGAGGCTTGAACGATCTCAAGCGCCTCGACAGTGGCAGCACGGTACCGGGGAGCTGTTTTTTATCCCAGGCCGTTGGTGGTGAAGGATTTTTTAACCAAAAAATGCTGAAGAATCTATAGAGTCAAGTTTTCTAAATCTATGGTCAACAAAAGATCTAGTGAAATTTGGACTTCTGCAATGCTGGAGAATGGGGAAATTGAAGCGAATCAACAGTGATTTGGCCTAGCATCAAAAAATATATGGGTTTAACTAACGGTTGAACCAGGAAAAGGAGGGATTTCACCTCTCCGCGACACATGCAGAGTTGATCAACAATTATTGGTATATAACCATCTAATAGGGACGTAGAATGGGTATATAACATAGCAAATGATGATCTGAGATTTTTTTAGAAGAGGTAATAATGGGAATTTAACATAATTTCACTTTACTGTATCCAAAAACCCATTTGACTACTCCGTACGTATATATATATATTATAGATAGAAATAGATGAGTTTGAACCACCACTATATTGTAGTGTATATTAATATATAACAATGTGAATATAGTCACCAAATCTGAGGATTTAGTCACCAAAGAACATCAATTTGAACACGATAGAACAATTTTGATTCAGATGAAGCGGCAAAACTCGGTTTCAGAGTTGGTTGGAAAATGGCAATTTTTGATCAGCACGGTGAAAACCAGAAACGCATAGAAACGCTGGATGCTGACCGCTAGATGGGACCCCTTAGATCGGTGAGGAGGGAATAAACCAACTCAGCTGAGAATGAAGCGGCGAAAGTCTCGACAAGTCATGATTTGGATGTTGGAAATTGCAAATGTTGGGGTTCCATGCAACAAGCATGGAGGGCAAACCTTATATATGCTTATATGATGTTAATTGATGTTATATGTATTCAGTATACCCTCTGGGGAATCCAACATGACAATGGAAACCCTGCCGCTTTCAAGTAAAAACGGTCATGTCCCCTTGCCAGATTGGATTGCCAAACAAAGTAATATATGTAGGACAATGATTTGGCTGGGTATTGGGTTATACACTGAGAACATGTATATAACTGTGTATATATATAATATGTACATATACATTCATGTTGTTGTTTTCACAAATGATATGTACATAGGTATGTCATATATATATATATATATACATATTCAAAACATGCATGCATGCATGCATGCATCCATCCATCCATACATACATAATCATACATAAATACATAAATACATACATACATACATACCTACATACCTACATACCTACATACCTACATACCTACATACCTACATACCTACATACCTACATACCTACATACCTACATACCTACATACCTACATACCTACATACCTACATACCTACATACCTACATAGCTACATACCTACATAGCTACATAGCTACATACCTACATAGATAAGTACTTAGTTTACGTATATTAGAATAAATACATGCAATATATATATATAATACAGATCCGTATTTTGTTTCCCCCTGCCGGCCTACACCCAGGAAGGACCCCCAGCGTTTGGACACAATGGAGCTGTTGGGGGCTCCCAGCCTCGCTGTTTGGGTTTGTTCAAGGTGATTTTTCAAATGGGAAATCCACCATTTGGGAATTTATAGGGCACATTTTAATACATACATATATATACCTAGAGACTCGAGCGGCATCAAAATTTTGATGCTGGTCTAGCAAAACAGTGTTTCATCTGATTGCCGCTGAAATTTCTGGCATGCGCCGTTCTTTGGGAAACAAATATGGTTTTAGATTTTGGTGTTGGAATGCGCCGTTTTTGCCAATGATTGCACCGTTTTTGCCCGTGATTGCGCCGTCCTTGCCCGTGCAGAATTTCCATTGCGCCGTTTTTGTGGAATTGCGCCATGTTTTCTACATCGCGCCATTCTTGTGGACTTGCGCCTGATTTTTTTGTAGGTTGGGAATGCGCCCGAAATTTTGGATACATGAGTCTCTAGGTATATATATATATGTATATGAGTAACCGACAAAATTAGCGGAAGACTAAAGTAGTGGGGAGTGGACTTTGGATGTTCAAATTTGTGCGAAAACATTCAGGGACCACCTACTTACCGATACCCATAGCATGGAAGTACAAACCTTCACAACCGATAGGGGACCACCTACTTTGGCCAATGTCCATTGCGGGTAGTAAGTAATTTTGTCCGCCACTATATAACTATATTATACTTGTTGGGGACACCTTAAGCAAATCCAAGCTGACTCTACAGTGTTACAGAGATTTTGAAACTGCTAAAGTCTGATTCATCCAAAATCTCACTTGGTTGGTGGTTTGGAACTTTTTTTTTAGTTTTCCCATCATCTTGGGAATGTCATCATCCCAAGTGACGTTCACTCCATCATTTTCCAGAGGGGTCGGTTGAAACCACCAACCAGTTGCATCCCCAGGCCCTACGATAGCACCATCCACGACGTTTGGGACGGGCCAGCGCCAAAACGGTGCTGAATTTTGGGCAAAGTCACAAGACTTGTACTGCTAGCCACTTGAGGAAAATCGGGATGAATACCCAGTGAATTTTGGAGTACCTGATTTTCAGACAAAACCACTCCTGGCAATTCGGGTTGCACTGTCGTAAACCAATTGAATTCCAATCAAGTCCCCATCAGACCGTTGCAGGTAGTACCTCAGGTAGTTAGCCTAAGGAAATCCCATGGTTTCCCCAAAAAAGGAAATCCAATGTGGTTTCCCGAATGCGGATGCTAGTGAAATTATCGTTGGGACCAGCTGCATATGGGGATGAGTCAAAACCTACTGTGGATGGAAGAAATCCTGCAGCAGTTGGTAACTAATGGTAACTAATGGTAACTAATGGTAACTATGAAACACTGTAAACAATAGGATTATAATTATGGGATGAATCATCTACCAACTGGTGCAGGATTTCGCAACCATCCACAGTATTATTACCATATTATAGTATTACCATATTTGAGGGGAAAATTCGCATCCATTAGTCAGCAATTTTTAGGGTACCATCCGGGGGGGTTTTGACGAACATAGCCATATGTGAATGAGAATACACCTCAATAAGCAGAGTAACAGTGATAGGTTTGGCTCAGAAGCTCGGGTTTGTTGGATGCATTATTTTTGGATGAGATTCTGCACATTGTCCCAGAATATCCCACGAAATCCCATGTTTTTAGAAGCCAATTTAGTGGATTCTATAGTGCATTCTATTGCTGAATTGAATCGCAATCTTGATCAATCATAATGATCAATCATTGGATTCAAAAGAAACCTAGACTGCGTCATGCGGTTTTGGCAGCCAAGTGCCACTATTTATTTGGGAGGAAACTCCTTATTGACCAGCCAGCGTCAACGATTGTCCTCTGGTAAATGGCCAGGCTTCCGAGTTCGCATTCTGTGAACAATTACCCGAGGGTATACATATATAATATTCGGTATATTATCATCCCCATTTTTCTCAGTTAAATCCCATTAATTTCCACCAAAGTCTCATTGAATTCAGCTAAATCCCTACAGAATCATACAGTATCATCGATCTTGGAATCTTAATCCCCACAATGTGGGTCGCCCCCAGTCATGTCCGGTGGTTTATAAACCCCTATGAGTACGAATATATATATATATATATATTTGCGTATTATAAACTGTAGTCATTGGAGCTATGTTCACCAACTTAGCTATGATAAATCAGCTGCAAATCCCATCAAATCCCCATGTTCCTATGGTTTAGATCGCCCAGCCGGGGGCAGCACAAATCCCATCCGGGTCCTCCGGGTTTCTTAAGGGAATTCTGGGCGCCCCTCCCTGGCCCCTTCCACAGGAATTTATGCTGGACTTGATGGTGAAGCACCCCAAGTACTCGCGGCAAATCCTGGACCTCTGGGCTGGGATTTCATATGGGGTGCTGGGAAGCTATTTGGATTCTAAAAAAAAAATACAAACTATTTGGAGCTTCCCATATGTTTTTGTTTGGTATATATGGTTTTGAACTTTTGATATCTTTCTTGGGGTGCTGGGCGTTGGGGTTCTCATACCTATCAAGAAAACTGTTTCCCCCAACCAGATTTCTATCATCTGGACTGTTTCCCTTGATGGTTTTGTATTTGCTGCTGATGTGGTAAACCCAATGCCATAAACCATCCCTACGTTTGAGGTTCATGAAATTGGGTATGCCCATATTTTAGCTGTGATGTTTCTTTATAAACTGACCCTCATGGTTGCTAAATGGGGATGGTTGATTATCTCTCTATATATTCGTAGTATACAGTATCCATTATACCCCATGGTATTCCATTGTTTAACTGTAACACCATTTCCAGTGCACTTGCAGGGGGAAAAACAAATAGATCAGATTTTGTTGAGTATACATATGTATATATATATATATGTATAGATGTATCCCATTGATTATCATAAGATATGAACACATTATTAATTATCATTAATCATCCTAATTACATCATTTATCATAGAAATTACATACACGTTATATATGTATATTTATTAGATGTACATTATATCCCATGATACATTACTTTCTGGCTTACCCCAGTTATAAGTTACAAAATAATTATATATATATATAAGTTATAAGATGTTATAAGTTACAAACTGTATTTCCAATATATATAGTTATATCATTCATATATATATATATATGGTTGGTGGTTTGGAACATTTTTATTTTCCATAATATATGGGTTGTCATCCTTCCCATTGACTAGTATTTTTCAGAGGGGTTGAAACCACCAACCAGTATATATATATATGGCAGTGTGTCAAAACCTTGTACCCCTGGTGAACATCAAAATAGCTGGTAAATGGATGTTCATCTTACTAAAAATGGTATCTATAGGTATTGACCCATACCCATATATGTATATATATATATATATCTGATGAATTACCATGAGGTATGACCACATTACCACATTGACCTCTGTAAAAAAAACGGCCCACAGGATGCCGCTGAGATGCTCTTGGGCTCGGAACGCTGGGTGCGCGGCCGAAAAACATGGGGTTTGGGAAAAGGGATGAATTGAAGCTGGCAAAATGCTGATTTTATACGGTTCAAAATGGCGGTTTTATAGGATTTAACATATTTTTTTTGTCTTTAGTATTGTTTTAGAGGATCTTTATATGTTTTTTTTGAAGAATGGCAACAGTGGGTCTAATAATTTCTGTATGTTTCTATATAGAAGCTGCCCCAATGGGGGATTTCAAGGTAATTCATCAACAGAAATGAGGATAATAATATTAATGGAGTCGTTCAATGATTGGGGCGAACCAACAAAAACAACATGCTTAACACATCATTCAAGACCATGATCATTTTTGGGTGCCTTAGTAGACAGACCAAGATACAAAGGTCCTATTTGGAAGCTTTGACCAGCAACTGGGATGAGTTTGATTGATAAGCAATTAACGGACGCTGCAAAACTGCGGTGTTCACCGGTTTCAATGTTTGGAAATACTACCCGCTGGTAATTTAGCCCTGTGCTATGAACATAAATCCCGTTTTTGATAGGGATTCATGATGAAACATGATCAAACTCAAGGGGCTTCCAGGCTCAAACAATAGCTTAAACTCTGCACAATCACCAAACGTGGGGATGGCTGAAAACCCTGGCTCCTATAGGGATGCAGGGTACTGACGGGCAGCTGTGCAGGCTGTGCACCCTTCACTTGAAGGTGGTAACATGTAGCTGTGATTTCTTGATTGACGTAACTACTACATACATATGTATATATATATATGTATATGTGTATATATATATATATATATGTATATGTATATATATATATGTATATATGTATATATGTATATATGTATATATGTATATATGTATATATGTATATATGTATATATGTATATATGTATAAATGTATATATATATATATATGTATGTATATATATATATATGTATATATGTATATATATGTATATATGTATATATATATATATATATGTATATATGTATATATGTATATGTATATATATGTATATATGTATATATGTATATATGTATATATGTATATATGTATATATGTAATATATGTATATATGTATATGTGTATATATGTATATAATATGTTTATATAATTTATATACATACAATTCTTAGTGAACCACTTGTGTTTGAAGAGCGGTTGAATGTCAGAAGCTTCACCCAACTCTCCTGGCCGTAAACTGCTTTGGTACCTGGGTCCATTAGTTCACCTTTTGCATGCTGCGTAGCTTTCTTCTCGAGTTGTAGATTACCATGCCCTGTAAGGTAAAAGTAGCGCTGATCTTCGTTTTGCTTGCATGTTCATTTGCTACCAAATTTGGTAGCGGGGCGTATCATGCTCCAGGGCCGGTACTTCAGTCGCCTGATGTTCGGCACAGGGACGTCAGACGACTGAGGTGCCAAGGCTTGTTGATGCTCCGATGGTTGGGTGGATCTCCAGATTCTTGGATCACACATCAGCTGCGAGCATTGCATCACTTTTTCGAATTTGACATCTTGAGCCCAATCAGTTTCTTGCAATCGTGTAGTCAGTCATTCTTGGGCAGTGAGCGTGCTCCAACTTCAAGCGATCTTGAGGGCGAGTCGAGCACCCATTGCTTTTGGAATTGCGATTTTGATACAACAGCGGTGGCCCACTTTTGCATCAACAGTACAGCGACAAGCGCGGCGAATTTTTTGCAGAGTGAGAGCCCTCTGCAGCAGGGGTTGCTGCAAGGCACAGGAACGACAGTAGACAGCTTGAGCAATTCTTTTACAACAGTTTTTTCTTGCACAGCTTCTTGCGACGTTTGTTCGGATCCGGGAACAGTGCAACAGGCGGTTTTCAATCAGCAGTCTTGCAGCGGTCGTTCACAGTGCAGCAACGAATCTCACAGCAACAGTTTTTTCGGTGGACTCTGCAATGAGCGGGAATTTGATCAAGGTCCGACACATGACAGTCCCTCTAAGCAATGCGAATTCAAAATTGAACCAACAGAAAATGAGATGACGTTTGGCAGCAGGTGTTTTGCAAGCCAACACAGTGGAACCTCCGACAATCTTGAACCATTTACAGGTTTGGACAAGCCGGGGGCTGGACCTCGTGCGATGACATTGGGGGCTGGACCTCAGAAGCGTGCTTGTTCTTCAGACCAGTCCATTGGTGTTCCAAACGGCTTGACATCACTTGTGGGCATGAGCGAGACGGGGGCTGTACCTCGTGCAACGACATTGGGGGCCTCACCTCATAGCCTCGCCGTTTTTGGAGATGACGAATTTTGTTGGAGTGATCAGATGTTGGATGACTACGAGAAGCTGTTCATGCCGCCAGTCGGCGCAGGTGGACAGGCCAAAGAGCCTGAATTCATGGTGCCTCAGGTTGACGCCATTTTGGCAGACGATGTCCCTGGGGCAGACAGCTCAACGGCAGATTTCGTAGTTCAGTCAATTTCTCAAGGCAGTTCAGAAGGGGAGTCATGTAGCCCCGATCAGGTAGAGCCAAAACCCCGGTCCCAGAGCAATCACCATGACATGTTTCCCAAAGATCATGTTGAAACTAGTTTGGTTGAACCCATGACGTACCCAATTTCAATCGATGGTGTTCCAATCTCAGGCAACGGTGTTCTCGTCCCAATCCATGATGAATCACATGATGTGTGGCATGAGCATATTGACAATATCACATGTGATAACCATGACATAGACATGTACGGTCACTCACAATGCACACATGACCACACACGCGCACGCACCAATCAGCCAGCCTTGACCTTGAGTAGCAGGAAGACCCAGGTTCCTGTCCAATCAGTCCTGAAAGTTTTGGTGTGTCTCATGTTGGTCGGTTTGCCAGTCTTGTCAAGTGTCTGTCTTGCCACAACAGCTGTTGCTGATGAAGTCTCCGAAGGCCATGACATTGTAGCGAATGTCACCAAATATTCATCAGCCAGCCACCATCCGAGATCTCTTGTGCATAGATTGAGTGCTATCACAGCGATGCATCCGATTGCCCAAGTGTTTGTACTTTCCATCCCGATCTTGATGTTTGTCTGTCACATGTTTCCAGGTGCCGGTGGTAATGCGTTCAGAACACCTCCAGCATGGGGCCCAGAGCAGGAGTCAACGTACCCGTTTCGTCAGTGGTCACGAGACGTTTTATTATGGTCAATCGCTTCGGATATGGAGCCGGCTAGAAAAGCTGCGGCCGTGATGTTAACTCTCCGTGGAGCTGCGCGCGAACTAAGCCGACAGATTCCACCCCAGGCAGTTGTTGCGGGGGGTCTTATAAACGGGGTGCAAGTTGACCCGTTAACCTATGTCATGCACGCACTGCAGGAAAGATTCGGAAACTTAGGAGAAGAAATTCGTGTGCAGTCATCACCGAACTCATGAGTTTCCACAGAAAAGGGAATGAACCAGTAGACTCACTTCTTGTTCGATTTGATAGCATTCGATCAAGAGCTGCAGAACAGGGCGGTGCCGTGGTCGGTGTACAGGGTGTTGCATGGATCTTGTTGAGAGCCATTGGAATTACAGATCAACAACTAATCCAGCTGCTTGCACCTTTCAACGGGTTGTTTCCTGCAAATGAGGCAGAGTTGAACCAACTGAAGACCAGCTTGAGACGCATGGGGCATATCCTTGAAAGAACCCCTGGAAATCTGCGTGAAGGACTGAGATCATCTACCAATAATCCATCCAGTGCCTTCCTGGCCAACGCAGATCCTTGGAATGAGCAGCCGAGCCATGACCAATGGAACAGATATGACGACCATGCATCTCATGAATGGGCTGGACAATCAGCCTTCAATGCATCCGCATCATCACAGCCATCACAGCCATCACAGCCATCCCATGAAGCCGCTTATGCAATGTTCGAGGATGAGGACATCGACACAGACTCAAACACAAGCTCAGGCGAGTGCAGCTCAGTGAATGCCGACGGTCAAGACCCCAATCGTGTTGCACAGACCTTGTTTTGGGCATATAGGCAGGCCAAACATAAGTGGAGAAAATACATGGGTAAATCCACTAGGGCTGTGAGACGCTATGCAAGAAGATTCAATAAGTATCGGGGAAAAGGCAAGGGAAAGAAAGGCAACCCAACCTTCACTGTAGGCAAAGGCAAAGGAAAGAAGGGCAAACATCCTGTGACAGCCATGCTTGCAGAGATGGATGATGGTGAGGTGCAGTTGGCATTGCCCGCGTTCAGAGGCCATCGGTCGCCAGGAAAGGGTAAAGGCAGAAGGTCTAACCCCAAGGGTCCAGATGGTCAGACCATGCGCTGCTTTGAATGCGGCAGCACAGAACATCTTGCCGGAGCATGCCCCAGACGTGCCCCCTCGTCAGGATCGAATCAAGCCACAACCTTCTTCACACGTGCAACCGATGCCAATATGTCAGTCTTGGGTCCATTGTCAGGTATCATAGATGAAACGGATGTTTTTCATATGACCAGTGCCGATAATGTGACTTTTGCAACTCATGCTGATAACCCCGAATCAGAGCCAAACACATACCATGCATTTATGATGTCATCAGGTGAAACGGATCCTTTGGAACAGAATGACCCATGGAGCAGTGCAACAACCCATTCATGGTCCGTTCCAACATCCGCACCCCGCAGTTTTGGTCCCATAACCACTGCAGGTCGTCCCACAACGCAAGCCTCATGGTTTCCCTTTGGTGCATCGGACGCAGATCAACGACATCAGAGCCAGCCATATCTCACAGCAGTGATCAGTCTCGTGTTGTGCCACCATCAACACCTCGCACTGAAAGACCTTTGAATCCAGGATATGTGCCACCTGAACCGAGGCCATTTCCAGTGAATGCTCCTGGTAACCCATCCCAGCCTGTGGATGAACCACCCGCTGAAGCGACAGCTGGTCGCAATCAGCCGAGTATGCAGTGGGCATCAATGTCACAGATGCCAGCGGAACTAAGGGATTTGCTGCCGTTCCCTGTGTTGGCACCGCCTACAGTGCCAGCCTTTGCAGATCGACCGGAGTTTGAATTTCTTCGCATGGATTCCCAGCAGCAGTTGCCACATCCGCCATCACTGCGCGAGCCACAGCTTTCGATGTTGGAAGGTCCTGTCAGGCCACAGATTGAGGATTTTCACTTTGTACAGCAGCATGTTGCATATCACCGCCATCAGACCAACCGTGACATGCCCATGAACCGACCAGCTGTGCAGATGAGATCCAATCTAGATCGACAGTACCGAGCCCAGATGTTTGAATTCCATCAGACACAGCAACATGTTGAAAGATCCCGCAAACAGAAGAAGGAAAGATCGCCCCAGCCTCGCCTCAGCACAGAGGAGTCAGAGTACGATGGGGCACCAGACGTATGCCCGTTGTGCCGTGAAAAGTTTGAGGTTGATGAATCTGTTCTCAGACTGGTTTGCAAGCACTTGTACCACGTTGAGTGTTGGACTGAGTACATGTGCCATGGCGAAAGACTAGTTTGTCCTGTTTGCCGGGGTGGCTGTCATGTTGTTGCAAGGTATCGCATTCCAGCCGATCAAACATCACCACCATTGCCACCATCACGACCTGTAACTCCAGCAAGGAGCAATGATCGAGACACTCCAGATGCATTCAACATCTTCACACCACCACCAGGCCGTGCCCCGCGAGGCACCAGTGATTCGTCAGCAGTAGGAACACCGTTCTTTTCTCCTGACAATCAAGAAGCATATCCTTGGTGGCCCAGTGAAAGTTTTGAACCGACTGCAGCATATCACTCGATATCCATTCCAGATCGTGCCGGCATCATCATCGACCCAGGCGCTTACACGAATTTGATCGGAGAAAACACAGCCAGAGCATTCGCCCAGAAAGCCATCGAAAACGGTCACAAGCCCAGGCAATGGAAGATGAAACCAATGTATGTGCAGGGTGTTGGAGAAGGACAGCAGAAATGTGAATGGACTGTATCAATCCCGATTGCATGCAAGCTTTCAGTTGGTGGAAAGACGGTGTGCCTAAACTATTTTGAGGCCCCTGTTGTAGGTGGGAGTGGTGCCAGATTGCCGGCCTTGTTGGGCCTCAGATCCCTCACATCGTTGTCAGCCACTCTATGCATGCATGAAAACAACGAAGCCCTGTATGTGCCACTGCCTGGAGGGCCAATTGAAGACTTGCATCAATGCCGAAAGTGCCCACTGTCCAAAGCACCATCCGGCCATTTGATCATGACGATTGACCACTGGAGGGAACTCGCCCAAGATTCCCGAGCAGGTGTGCAGCCGAAGCCCATGGTGTTGCATGTTGACCCACTGCAGCCGTCGACACCGAGCACCATGCAGTCACCCCTGTAGCGGCAGCCAATTCCCAAAATAGTCAGGAACCAAAAAATTCTGACTAATCCTAGCAACTAATGGACTCCAAGATAATCCACCACAGAGCCCGCCTGCAATAGTCCCATCAAGCTATCAAATGAATGCCCATAGTCCGCCTGATGTAATCTCCTCTCATAATAATCCTGATGTGACTACCCATAATCCCCCAGCTGTAGCCCAACCATCTTGTAATAATCCGGTAACATCACAAGCTCTGGTGTTTGAAGAAACCCCGATGTTATCCAATGTCTTACAAGATGCAGGTTGGAAAGCTGTTCGGTATTCACCACATCAGATAAATTCAGGAAACACTTCGCAGATTGCATTTGACATTAAGCAAGGCCATTTTAAACTTTTGTGGATTGACTTGCCTCAGATTGGACGACATGTGTCCAAAGACCGTATGCATTCGATGCTATCTCAACTTTGCAGGTGGCTACAAATCGCCAGTGAGGTGGGCGTAACAGCGTGTGTATTTGGCGCCTTTGGACATTCATGGAGTAACGAAAACTTCCAAGTTTTGACCCAACAGCATAAGTTCCACAAGTCATACCATAGAGCCTGCCACTTTGGTTTAAAATTGGACATTACTCAGACGGCCCCAAGTAAGATTTGCTTTGTCCTTTTGAGCAAGCCAAAGGTTGAATCTCACCTTTGCAATTGTGAAGCTTCGCAGAATGAACATAAGCTTGATTGGAAGGGTGAACGTACATCCATTGCACGGCGACCAAGAATGAAGATTCAGCAGTATATCGCACAAGCAGCCATCAAGAGGTTGATTGATGCACACCGAAGAAAAGAAAATCACAGGGTGCACCATGACACACCCGACTGCAATTACCTAATGCAGAAGCAGTCGACTGAGACCTCAGCACGTGGCACAGTTGTTGAACCTATCCAGAATTCGTACACTGTCCGTGATGAACCAGCCAGTCCACATCATGTCGTACCGACATCATCAGAACCAATTCCTTGTTTTCCAACCGAAGAAAGATTGCGACAGAAAGAGCGGCTTAAGAAGATGAAAGAGGCAGGGGAGAAACCGAGAACCCGCAAAGTTCATGTTGAAGATCATCATGATGACTGTGGGACAGATCACAGTGCCCTTGCGCCGTTTTTGGATTTTGAGGTAAGTGACTTGCAGCAGCAGCAGCAGCAGCAGCAGCAGCAGCATGAAGTGGCTTTGTATCAGGCCATCGATGCATTGTATGACTTTGAGTGTGTTCAACTCAGCACTCATAGCTACTATGCCAACAATGTTCAACTTGCCCTGAATGTCCTCGCACCACTTGCTTCAAAGATTGACATAGTCGAAATTTGTGGTGGATCCGCCAGAACCTCCACAATGTGCTTCCGCAAGCATCTCAAGGTTGGATCTAATTTTGATTTGGTAACCAGCGTAGACCTGAATAATCCCAAAGACCAACAATTGGTAATGCAATATTTCATTGATCATAAGCCTTTGGTAGCTGTCATGTCTCCCAGATGTTCACCATTTGGAGCCCATTCAAACCTGAACTACAAAATAAATCCAGATGGTTGGGAAAGAACATATCAAGAATCAGCACCACATGGACGTTTCTGTGGGGAACTTGCCTTACACCAAGAACGTAACAATCGGTATTTCCTCTTAGAACAACCTCATGGCAGTTGGCTGTACGAAGAATATCCTTGGAATATCGTGTGTTACCTACCATCAACCATATGCGTCACCATCCATCAATGCATGTTAGGTCAAGTCGGTCCCAGCAACCTGCCAGCCAAGAAACCCACAGACTTGATTGCAAATCACTCCAAGCTACTTGAGCCATTTAGAGATGTCTGGTGTGACCGAAGTCACCAGCATGACACTTTGGACAGCGGTAACGCCAAAAGCTGCGAAAAGTGGCCTTGGGCCATGGCTAGAAAAGTGTGTGAAGGAATCATCATGTTGAAGTTGCACTTGGAAACCTCTATAGACCCTGAGCATTTTGCATTCCCTACTCGTAGCACTAATACTTCTGCTGATGACGAAGCCCGAGCCGATGAATCTTGGAGAAAGTGCCCAGGGTGCCGTGGACGCCAAAGCAAGACAGATCCACGACACTCGCGGGTCCGAGGTGAATGCATGTGGCCAGATGTTAAACCGGTAGTATGGGGTTGTCCAGGTTGTAAACAACATAAACCGTATGGCCATCCGTCACACACCCATTCAGAAAACTGTAAACATGCCGTGATAGCCCACAGAACAGGTGTCCCACGTACTGGCCGACATCCGAGACCACCAGACAGGCCAGCGTCAGCATCGGTTGCTGCAGATCTGCAACCCCAGCTTGCAGATGGAACCGATCTTGGTGCATTGGATGAAGCTAGGGCCACTGGTAGCAGTGTCACGCACGATGGAAGAATACCACAAGAGCCTCCGCCAGAGATCATCCGACTTGGTAAGTATCGCTCTTGGACTGTTGCGTGCAACGGCAACCCAGCCGTAGTGCATGACCGATCAAGTGAGTTTGCTGTACCAAGGCAAGAACATGAAGACCATAAGTATCGAACTACTTGGGCCAGGACTAACCAACGATGGTATCAATTGGAGTTAGCAGTAAATTGGTCAGACATGGAAAACCCGAATGGTTTACTGCCAGGCATTGCTAATCCCTTGATAACCATTTCCCATCCGAGCCCAGATATCGACCTGACCCCATTCCTAACTACAACCAGTGACATAGTCCCAATCCACCGAGATAATCATCCCAGAGCATTCCAACCACGTGCATCAGCCAATAAGAACCGCCGAACATTCCAGGATGCAGACGTTGGTACCGAGCATCCCGGGGATTGGTCAAGGTTCAATGTTGGAAGATCGTTGAAAGCTTTGAGCGCTGGTAACAATGCCACACAAATTCGTGAATTGAGAAAACTTCACCTAAGATGGTGGCATGGGAGCAAAGAAGCTATGAAACGTGTTTTATCAGCAGCTGGCTTGCCAAAAGAAGTGCTAGATAAGATCCCTCAGGTAGTAGATACTTGTCGAGAATGCCGCAAGTGGGCTAGACCTGCAAATGAAACTATTCCAACATTGAGGATGACTACCGCCTTCAATGAGCATGTTGAAGCAGACTTGATGTTTTATCGAGAACATGTCATTTTCCATTTAATTTGTTGTGGAACTCGCTGGCATGCAGCTACTGTCGTCCAGACCAAGCAAGAACAGGAACTGCTGACAGCCTTGAATCGCATCTGGATGTCCATCCATGGACCCATGCAGCAGCTCATCACCGATGGCGAATCGGCTTTGACCTCCGACCGAGTGCAAGCCCAGCTGAAAAGGCAAGGAACACTTGTAAAGGTGAGGGCACCAGGTCAGCATGCCAGATTCATTGAGAGACGAGGAGCCATCCTCAGAGTGACACTGCACTGTTTGGATAGTCAGTTGATCAGAGAAGGAATCAATTCCAACATGGAAGATTTACTTGCAGAAGCAGTGTTCGCTGGAAATTCCTTAGTGCACGTAGGAGGAGTGACACCCTATCAATGTATCTATGGACGAACGCCTGCTATGTTGCCTCCACTGCCAGAAGAAGTCGATGTGTGTCCATCGCACCAGACATGAATTCGATGGTGACCTTGTTGATTATCATCGGCCAACCACCAAAGATGTCTCAGGTTGGCGTGGTCCTGTGGAAGTTGTGGAATATAAACCAGAAGATGGCACGGTTCTAGTTAGACTCAATGGTCAGCCCAGACCATGTCGATTGCAAGATGTCCGACACACACTGTTCGCTCATGTGTCATTCCAAGTGTTTGTGACAATGCCGACAAAAGAAGCCTTGTCAGTTGTTAAAAGATTCACACAAGAACTGCAACCCCGAAAGTTTGTCACACTTGGTTTGATATCCCAAGAAAATGGTGAAAGCAGTATATCACAAGCGACCAGGTCACATGGACATTTGTTGGAAGCTCTGAACCACCTGATCGAGTATGCATGGTGTTTTGATGAATGCAACTCAGTCCGCATTGGCAAAGGCTGCAAATCCTTGCCAGCCATGCCAAATGCGACCCATTCAACACTGCTGTATTGGAATGACAAGCACATGACTGAACCACATGTTTTCGTCGCAGAAAGCACCAATATGCAGCTCACCGAAATAATGGGAGATGACTGGTATAACACCTCATTTGTTCAACTGATTCATAATAATGAAAATCCCTCTGGATTGTGTGACAGCATTGATGCAACAGCCGCCAGCCACGGGGAAGAAAATCATGGCCAGACTGTCATCCCTGATGCTGCCAGCGACCGTCTGTCCACCATTCCAGAAGGCTCCAATGAAGATGATCAGAATTCCGATAACCCTGAGGGAGTATTCCATGCATTTATAACCAAGCACTTTGACAAGCCTGCGGGTGATGAAGAGAAAGCAGCACTTCATGACCTTTGGATGTTGCACCAGGACACCATCGAGCAATGTGCCGAACAACCGCCTGTGGAAGAAATCCCAATGGTGTATGTAAGCCCCGAAGATCCATACTATGAACATGATGCAATTAATAATCCCAGTAGTCCTCCCGAATTAGACCCGGATGAACCACATATAACCGAACTTTTAGTCCTCCCAAACATAAGTAATTGTTTTGGTGACCCAAGCCATCTAGCACTGGATGAAATGTATTCCATCAAAATCTACAACACTGTCAGCAAGGTGGAAGTCATCAAAAGAGCTTCAGACTTATTGACCAAAGAAGAGATGGTTCGTCATAAGCCGCAAGTCGAAGCTGCTATCCTTGAGGAACTAAAGATTTGGAACAGTTACAATTGCTTTAAGATGGTTCCCCGTAAAGGTGCAGTTAACATCATTGATTCTAGGTTTGTTGCTAAATGGAAAGTAAAAGACCCAACCAAACCATATGAAAGCAGAATAATCCGAATGCGAATGGCACTAAGAGGATTTAAAGAGTGGTGTGCAGATGCTTTGGATACCTATGCTGGAACTGGATCCAAAATATCGCAGCGCCTGCTCCTGTCAGAAGCAGCTTGTCACCCTGAATGGTCCTTCCTGTCCCTTGACATAAATAAGGCTTTCCTACAAGGCGTAACTTATGATGAGCTTGCAGAAGCCACAGGCCAAGAGGAACGTGTGGTTCACTTTACGCTTCCTAGTGGCTCTGCTCAGATCCTTCGTCGCATCCCTGGGTATGAAAATTATGACGAAAGGTATTATGTTCTTAAGTGTCTAAAACCTGGCACAGGATGCAAGGATGCGCCCCGAGCCTTCAGCATGAAACTTGCAGGTGTGACTCGTAGTGCAGAAGTTGGACTCAAACCCTTAGCTGCCGATCCTGAATGCGAAGTCAAACACGTCAATGGCAAATTAGTTCTAATCCTTGTAAAGCATGTGGACGATCTTAAGATAGCTGGCGAAGAAAGAGAAGTCCGTTTGTTGTTGCAAGCATTAGAGAAAACCTTTGGCAAAAGTGACCGAAATAATAATAATTTCACATGTGTTGGTATTCGACACACCCGAAGTCCAGATGGCACTATAACTCTCGACCAAAATGAATATATTAGTGCCCTTAAACCTATTCAACACCCAGACATCACCGGTAAGCCAATGGATGAACCTTGCACTGACGTTGTGATGAGACTGTATTGGTCATTGCTTGGAGCTGTCGCTTACACTCTGCTGACACAGCATTGGGTAGCCATATATATAATAGCCTTGCAACGCCAAACGCACAAGCCTCAATATCAACATATCCGAAAACTGAACTCACTGCTTAAAGTGCTCCAGAAACAGAAGGCAGTGATTGTGTACCCAGCCATGAAGTGTGCCCGCAAAATCATCGCCTTTTCAGATGCATCCTTTTGTAAAGAATTAGAATCGAAAGGGTACGGTGTTCGTGGAACCGTGTTCCTCAGGTGTGGCATAAGAAACGATCAAGAGTGTTGCCATCTAATTGACGCCACGAGTCAGAGTTTGAAATTAGTCACAAGAAGTACTTTCAGCTCGGAGACTTTGGCGGCGGTTGGAACGGCAGATGCGCTTATCCCTTTGGTAATTTCAACAAGTGAAATCATACGCGGTCCATTTTCCCCAGCAGAGCTTCGAGCATTTAGAGAAGGATGTTCTACAGAGTTCAAAGTAATCCTTGTAATAGATGCCATGAACCTCTTTCAAGCTTGGACTGGAACGTCATTGAAACTGCCTTCAGAGAAATCATTGTTTCCCCATATTGCTTGGCTTCGTGATGTTGTGAAATGCGCGCCAACGCACTGTGCTTGGTGTGACACCCGTGATATGCTTGCTGATGGAATGACCAAAGGTAGTATCTCCAGAAGTGAAATTCTTAACGCCATGATTGGTATCTTCAGCTTTAAACATCAGATTCACGAACATCGATTCCAATGCATCGATGACAGCGCACACGTGCATGCACAGACACACACCTCATGACATGCCATACGGATTTAATCTATGCCACAGGGGTACAACCATGATCACACCCGACTGCTTTGGTACCTGGGTCCATTAGTTCACCTTTTGCATGCTGCGTAGCTTTCTTCTCGAGTTGTAGATTACCATGCCCTGTAAGGTAAAAGTAGCGCTGATCTTCGTTTTGCTTGCATGTTCAGTTGCTACCAAATTATGTATATGTGTATATATGTATATAATATGTTTATATAATTTATATACATACAATTCTTAGTGAACCACTTGTGTTTGAAGAGCGGTTGAATGTCAGAAGCTTCACCCAACTCTCCTGGCCGTGGCCGTTTCATCGAGGCTGATGGCTTTCTGCAAGTGAAGCAGAAGCATCGCTTCTCCCTGTGGCGCGGGATCCTAAAATCAGGTGGTCCCTGGGGGTAACCCCAATTATACCCAATTAAGTCATCCAGCCCTTCCTTTCCAGTTGCCTTCAAAACCGCCAGGGTAGTAGAGGAAGGAAATGAAAAAGCTCAACCTTCTTGGATAGTCTGGAATCATGTTTGGGGAAGCCGGGAAGCCTTTTTTTTTCTGGGGAATACTTGAAAATAATGTAAAATGAATTGGAATAGGACGTGACCTTAATTGAATCCATTGAATTTTTTCCAGGTTTGAGGGTTTACAATGTTAGACAGACCCAGATTTTTTTCAAATCGGATAATCTAGATGTAGGAGACAATTCTAAACGGAGAGAGCTATGTCCACACCTTCGGAATCAAAGGTATGTTCACGTAATTGTTCACGTATTTTCAGTCTTCTACACCCAAAAATTGGAATGAGATATTGGGGGTGCCACCATTGGGGGAGAATCTACATGCAAGTGGTGAGGAAACTCAATGCGACCAAAGAGAATGAGCCGTCGCCAGCGCGGAAACTCAGAATCTGCAGAAAGCGATCAGAAATATCACCAGATTCTCAGCAACAACCTTTTTTTTGGGGGCTTATGAAATTATGGCCCTTGTTTGTTTTGCAGTCTTCAAAGCCCGGCTGTTTGTTGGTTGACAGGCCGCTCGGGGTTTAGTCTTTATTTATTGATATCCATTGGGGATGATCATACTGCATGGGATTCCCGAACCAGCATTGGCACCATCCCAAAGTGCTCCAGATATGCTGGTTAGTGACTTACATTTAGCCAGATATACAAGGGGTAGTAAGACAAGAAAACCATAGCAAACTTACAACTTATGACCTGCAGCCTGGGGAGTTGACCAAATATATTCAAATGGTGAGTCATTTATTTCAGCATCAAAATTCGGAAAGTAACAAACTCGAATATATTCATATGTGGTATGACTTGGGTCGGAATTGAACTCCAACATCCCAATGTCATTGGAATACTTGGGACTTGGGACCATGTTTCCCGTTTGGGCACTTTTTTGTTCGAAGCCAAATGAGCAGTGGCTGCGATCTACCCCTGTTGGTTGATGATTAGTTCGGGGATACTACCCTTCATATATCGGGAATGTTGTTTTAATCCAAGAACAGTGAATCCCTTTCTCAACCAACCAGGATTCAATGGAATGATAGAGGGATTTTGAACATGAGATCTTCACCATGAAACTTGAAGTGAGGGTTTTATGTGTCACTCCTTGCAACTGACAAGTTCAATGTTGAGGATTATAAAATCATCCAAGTTTGCAATGAAAGAGATTTCTGTTTAGATTTAATTATTTAGCATAGTTATATATACATAATTACACATTGAGTAAACCAGTTGATATGCGTTTTCTTTCAAGCTATTTTAGGATAGTTATCTTCTCAGGATGAACAGTTTTGACCCGTGTTCGAAATTGGGTGCAGTGCAGGTAAATGTTGATTCCTTCTGGGCTTACTTCTTTGACTTTGGGCCCTAAACATCCATCATATATTCCTTTCTCAGGTTTTGTACTGTAGGTTCTATCACTCCATGTTTGTCAGTTTATCCTCGCATCTTTTTGTTGAACATGTTCTTTTGTGTTTTGTTGGTTCACAAACCGTGGTCCTTGATGTGTTGATGCCTTGTTGCTTAAATCCCATTTTTTCTTTGGTTAAACCCACCATTTCTGTTGTTATCTTGGTTAAATCGCTCGTTGAATCCCATTTCTATCCATTTCTTGTGGGTTAACCCCCCCTGTTTCATCGGGTCTTCTCTCAGAAATTCTTTGCTACAACGAGTTTCGTTGTTTTCGTTTCCCAAGTCTTTTGCTTCCCAAAGTCACAAAAAAGTTCTGGGTATTAGATCCCTTACGTCCCATGTTTTCGCCATAAAGACAATTGACAACTCCATCTAAAATCATCTAAAATCTACATGTGCAAAATGATCTTATTAGATGTTCTAATTATATGGTCTATATATAAATGGTCTTTAAGAATTCCATCTATATAAATGGTCTTATAAGATGTCTTTCTAAAAATCCCTCAGTCCAGCGTCCCATCGTTTTTTTTTTGTTTTAACCCTCGAAGTCCCTCACAACTCGCCGCCTAGGTCTCCGTCGCCTCACGGCTAATTCAGCATGGGGTCAAGGCCTGGAACTATAGCCTGGAACTGGAGAAAAAAAACCATGGCAGCTTCGGTGATCTTGAAAACCATAGAAAAATCAACGATGTTGCTGTAACATGATGTTTGATATGAAAACTATATAAAATGAATTTCATGATCTTTGATATTGAGACTATATGATTTAATTTCATCGAGTTCTAAAGTTTGCCGTAAGTTGTTTCAACAAGTCTTGTGTCGCAAGCGAAGCGTAAGAGGAATTGATACAAGTTCATGCAATGTCATGACAGCTGGGCTCCAATAAATATGTAGAGGTGTCTACTAAGACTTGCACCGCCAACTCTTTTGTGCGCGCCTTCGTCCTGTCTCGTTTTTTCATTGTGTAAGCAAGCACCTCAACTAAGAATAATAGAATACTATAGACTATAGTACTATAGTAATTTTGACAGCCATTTGTCACAAGCTAATCATAAGCAAGATCCTTGTTGAAGCTTGAACGCAAGCAAACCTTGGAAAACGTAAGAGTTGCGTATGCTTTGACGTATGCCAGAATTATCGGTTGGCCAAAATGAAGGACTTGACCACAGCTAGGGTGATTTTAATATATTTTAATGGACATTTGTGGATTTGAATGGACTTCAATTGAATTTAGTGGATGTTGATGGATTTTTATGAATCGTGTTGATATGTGCCACGGGCCAGTTACATGGTTTTTGGAAACCCATCAGCAAAAAATGCCATCACCCCCATGAAAATACCCATGAAACAAGGAATCGTGTTCAAGACAGTGGGATGACCATACCCCATCTACCACGTTATATGTCACACCAATGAAACCCCTAAACCCCTGAAGGCCTTGATTTGACCTTGGATCTAATCCCACCCCCAACATTGAGCATCACCTAAATTGTCCCAATGGAATGTGGAAATCCCGTACTGAACCATGGTTTCTGAGGGCGTGTTTCATATTGGGGGGGAAGGGATCTATGGAATCTATGCATTTTTGGGACCATTTTTGGGACCTCATTGACCTCGGAGGTGGATGATTTGATTCCAGAAGTGGTGCCTTGACGTCTGGTGGTCTGGGGATTGCCCACAACCAAATTGTTTTTGAATATTGAAGGATATGTCTGGAATTTACATTTGCATGACATTTGTCAGATAACACTTACAATAACAAATGATAAGTAAGAGTGAAAGTTTTCAATTTTTTCAAATATGACAATCGGAGAGTATTGAACGGATCAGTGAGGTCTTCCGAAGCGTTGGATTGGGTGATGAATTTTACTTCGTCCATCTCCAGGAAACAATGCTCTGGGACGCAGAAATGTGATACCACCCTTTGGTAGCGACTTCGTCAAAGATGGCAATTGGAAAGCCCTGTAAATGGAGGCTTAAATGGGAAAATCAATGAAAGTCATATGTGTACACATATTATATACATGGGAAGTGTCAATTGCCACATTTAATGACCGGAGGATATATATATATATCTTGAGTTTGTACGGTGGTTTCTTGCAACTGGGGACTCAAAAACAACCAAAGACCCATACGCATGATTTCGCGAGTGTGTTCCCCAAGATCGACTGAAGGAAAAACGCTGTTAACAAATGAAAGGCCGATGTCACCCAGCTAATGTTGCCCGCTAATGCATGGCTATTGAGAGTGGTATCAGATGAACACGTCCAAGGTATTTATATAGGCAAGACAGTATACATGTGAAGATGTGATTTACCCTCCCGTGTCATTAAACATGGCAATAAACTAAATTTGATTTTACAAGCTATGATGACTCTCATGTGCAACATGATAGAATTTTATGTAGCTAGACCATGCTAGAACCCGAAGATCGTCCTATTCTTGGGAAGAGAGACTGCAGTGTTGTCAGATTAGTGATCATTTCAAGTGCTTCATGCGAAGCCAGCAGCAAGTGCTGCACAAGAAGTGACATAGAGGTTTGCACATTCATGACAGTTAACATGTCATTGCACACCTCACATTCATTTACTGGTTCGTGGTTTGTAACATTTTTCATTTTTCCCATCATCTTGGGAATGTCATCATCCCAACTGACGAACTCACTCCATCATTTTTCAGAGGGGTTGAATCGAAACCACCAACCAGATTATATATAAATATATATATAACCTCTGGTTATTTAACATAGCCATGGTATAGATGGCCCATTTATGGATGATTTTCCCAGCGAACTAAACCTCCATTTATGGTTGGGATTTTCCATGACGTATCACATGTCCCATCATCGTGACACGAATCGTCGCCATCCGAGGAGAATCCTCTCCCAGCCTGGGATGAGCAGCTGCTAATGATGTGCTAATGTCCTGGTTTGAGATGTAGTACATAAGAATATAGAACAATACAAATAATCAAATGGATTCAAATAGATAGATAGATAGATAGATAGAAAGATAGATAGAAAGATAGATTAGATAGAGAGATAGAGAGATAGAGAGATAGATAGCAGATAGATAGATAATTCTGGTATAAATACACGTCATCTTCTAGACACATCCCCACTCTTCCGAGGCGCTAGAGAGTGGTTTGGGCTTTGTCCAGGACGGCATACATAGTAACTGGGTCGAGACCCTGGAAGTGATGCACTGCCAGCTGTCAGCCTAGTATTCCACTTCTCACCATTCACCAACTCACGGAGTTAGTTTGACCCAACTGCTCACTTGGATGTTCATTTGACTTAGCAAGTGCTTACCAACTATGATGATAGCTCACAAGCCACGTACATTATATATTTTCATACACATATCTAATTATCTATACACAAGACATATTAATAACATCAATGTTTATATATACATATATATATGTTTATTAATATAAAGTTCATATATATATATATATATATATGCATAAAGTTAACATATATATGTAAGAATATAAAGAATATATATATATATCATTTATACAATTACAATATATATATACATGATATCTTCACTGCAAAATATGTTGGTGCCATGGTCAAAAGTTGGATAGTACAAGCGCTTTGGGGGATGTCCATCGCTCCCTGAAAACAGGGTTATTATATATTATATATTGTGAACATGAGCCATCACTGTACCGTGGCACACTTGGCAAGTATTAGCTTTGTCCAAAGATCGGCTATCCCCCTCCAAAAATTGCGACTTTGTTCGGGACAATGAACATAAACCACGAAAATTCGGTTGGTAATCACTTACCCTCTGGTAAACTAACATAGCTATTGAAAATGGCCCAGTCGAAATAGTTGATTTTCCCATTAAACATTGCCATTTTCAATAGCTATGTTAGTCATTACCAGAGGGTATATCATTAATTTTCACTACATCCCATTAAATCCCATTAAATCCCATTAAACCTCCATTAAACCTTCATTAAACCTCCATTAAACCTCCATTAAACCTCCATTAAACCTCCATTAAACCTCCATTAAACCTCCATTAAACCATAGGTATCTACCACCCAGATGTGCGGTTGCGAAGACCTAGCGGATGCCACCCAGGAGCTGGCATCTGCTTTGAAGGCTCCTCCAGGGACCAGTTTCGGTCGAGTTTCTGGGTTGGGTTGTCCACTGGGAAAGACCTTGGTGGATCTTCGGCAATTTGATGAAAATTTGATGTAGAGAAATCACCAAGTTAAATAGTGAAGATGTATGAATTTCTATTTTTTTTGGGGTGTGGATTACTAAACATGTCCAGAATCAATGGGATCCAAGTGTAAAATGATGATCAACCCTTAGTTTTTTTGGGGTTCCCTATCTTTGGACCTTTTTGGGGGTTTAACCAACAGCAAAAAAATATGGCTTTAGCAACCCAAATTGGACTTTATATGGCGATCATTCACGTGGCTGGATGGTGAACCCCAGTTTACATTGCCAGTGCGGGTAATGCACTGGTCCCAGGTCCATTATTTCTTGGGTCTCAGGTTGATCATTGAATCATATCTGGTTGGTGGTTTGGAACCATGGAATTTTATTTTTCCATTCAGTTGGGAATGAAATCATCCCAACTGACGAACTCATATTTTTCAGAGGGGTAGCTATACCGCCAACCAGCAAAATATAACCATAAAATGTACGTCTGGTATATCAGGTTTCATAAAATGTACTTCTGGTATATCAGGTACCATAAAAACATAACTATAAATGGTATATGATATATATCCAGGTTTCATGTTTTTCCTAAAGTAAATCCCACTAACAATGTAAAAAAACCTATGAAATCATACAAGGTGGTGCCCCGTAGTTAGCTAAGTTGGTTTATAACTCCCATAATATGGTTTATGGCAGATATAACATGATATAACTATAGTATTCATGGGGTTTATAAACCAACAAACATAACTGGGGGGCACCATCCTGTATGTTCTCCCAGGGTTTTCCACATTTGTTTCGTGGATCCCAGAGTTTTCCTCAGCTCCAGGGAGATGCACGCAGCGACTTTGACCAGTCGGCATTGGGTGTGGGATCTCAGGGCGAGGCCGTGGCTTTGCCGAAGCTCAAGATCGATGACGGGAATGGATGGGTTGCTGGGGGTTGCTGGGATGATTACCCCCTAGTAAACATACAAAAAACTATGGAGAATCATCATTTTTAATGGGTAAATCCACTATTTCTATGGCCATTTTCAATAAGTTTACCGGAGGGTATTGATTGTTAGCCAGTGGATCATTCCCGAACATTCCCTAAGCACAAGTAAGTTGACTTCTTGCGAATCATTCATGATATTTTTTTGGCTACGGATCCAAGACTGCATCCCATGGCTATTCAAAGTGAGAACATGTTTGACAAAACCACCTGAAAATCCACTCCAAAACAAAGCTCGACTGGTTGATCACCCCGACTGAGGGACTGCCTTTCGAGAAGCCAAAGCCGCAAAGGCTTGTGAAGAATTTGATGTGTGGGGGCAGCTGATTTCACACCAAAATATTTATGATTCGTGTTTGGGTAATATTGTGAATCTCTACTTGTAGTGGATGACCAGAAAGTTTTAATCCTAGCTGGGCTGGGTTGAACATGCGCATCTCACTTCCTAAGTGGGTAATAATCATGAACAAGCCCAGTGATGATGGGATATATTTTTTCATGAACTACTCGTACTTGCAATTCCTGGGATACATCCCAAAAATAGCCATTAGCTAGTGGTTTAGTGCAGACCAAGAGAGGGACTTTGGGAGATGAGGATATTTCTAAAATTACACATTTATATACACACACATAAACACATTATGTCAATTATAAGCCTGGTTAATGTTTTTGTTCACACTTTCTCTTTTACATTGAGCTATGAGTAGTATGATTGCGGTAGTTACCGGTAGTTTGTGGTATTCACCAGTGATTTCAATAAATGTACAATTGCATGTGCAACATTTATATATATTGATCATTGTTTCATCCCTTGGACTATTGTTCCTGAATGGCAACGATAGTATGAAGGATATGGCTTGAGATCACCAGCAAGAAAACTTGTGTTTCACCAACTAGAAAACGAGGACACGGAACCCCAACGGAGTACCCTATGGTAATCAACCATGGTTTGCTGGAAAATACAGCATCTATAGATGATTTTATCCGCTATAAACCACCCTTTACAGAGGATTTTCCAATTGTACAATAGATGAAATTTCCAGTGTCAAGTTGCAATTTTTACCGGACCAATCCTGATTCGACCAGCCCCGGAGCCCCTGGCTTGGGTCGTGTAGAAGAAAAGCTGGTGATTTTTGCTGTGTTATTAACATATACCCTCTGGTTACTTAACGTAGCGAACTGGAGAATCACCATTTTTAAGTTCGGGAAATCATCAAAAATCATCTATAAATGGACCATTTGCCATAGCTATGTTAAATAACTAGAGGGGAATAACATAAATAAGAACAGATACTTTCTGCTAATCAAACACGGCGCTGGCGCCGCTGGACAATCGTCCAAGGCGCAGGCCGCTCCAAAGAGCCCTCCGTTGCCGGAAGGTACTTCTGCAGAGGAGCCGCGCCGCGCTGCGGTGACGGGTCGCTCCAGGCGAAGTGAGAGGAGAAATGTATACAGAATTAGTTACTTATTCTTACTTATCATTTCTAATTGATTAAGAAACTTAGTTACTTATTCTTACTAAGAATTGATTAGATTATGTATACCAATTAATCTAGTTTTTCAGAAGCTTAGTTACTTATTCTTACTTATCTCCAAGTTCCTATCCAAAAAATTACGTAAGCTATCAAACTCGATCAGGATTTTAGTATGTGATTCTGATTCTCCCAGTATATAATATTTGTATCATATTCTATCATACTCTTATGCTTCATTTTAATATTGTTATGACTACAGTCACCGACAGAATTATGAAAAAAAAACGTTTCAATTTACAGGCGCCGCCTGTCTATGATAGAAAAGTTACGAACCTTTTTTTTTCCATAATTATTGTTTCCATAATTATGTTTTTTCCATAATTCTGTCGGCGACTGTATGTCCATCGATTCGCAATTTGAATGCATTTTAAGGGGGAATTTTGAATTATAGAAAATATGTGTCTAAAGATCTGGTATATGCCCCCAAGTCTTCCAATGATATACATAATATCATGTGATGTTCGCAATTTGAATGCATTTTAAGGGGGAATATTGAATTATAGAAAATATGTGTCTAAAGATCTGGTATATGCCCCTAAAGCCTGCCATTGATATACATAATATCTGGATGTTGCCTTTTGCCAAGCCACCACTTGGGTTGATACTACATACTTGCATTTGCATACGTATTTCCATAACCCCAAAAAAAAACGGGTTGGAATTGTGGATCCATGACATGTCCAACAGGTGGAGCCCCAAACATTAATTATGGAAAAAATAATTATGGAAAAACCGGTCAATCTGCCCTAGCCCCCTGATTTCACAGGAAAAATCAATTATGGAAATAATGGCCACCTCCAAGAATTATGGAAAAAAAAGGTTCGGATCACTTCCGGGATATTTTGAACCCTTATGGGGAAAAATCCAATTATGGAAAAATCGGACGCAGGCACCGCCTGTCTAAGTTGAACGTTTTATTCCCCACCTGCCAGGTGAGGGTTGTTAGATTTTATGTCAGTTGCCTCCTCCTGCTCCTCCTCCTGCTCCTCCTCCTGCTCCTCCTCCTCCTCCTCTCCTCCTCCTCCTCTCGTTGTCCTCCTCGTCCTCCTGCTCAACTGCGACTCGCGATCCACAGTGTTCTCTGTCGGACCTCCACCACGACCATCCACGCCCAGTGTTCCCTGCCGGACCTCAACCACGACCATCCACGCCCAGTGTTCCCTGCCGGACCTCAACCACGACCATCCACGCCCAGTGTTCCCTGCCGGACCTCAACCGCGAGTATCCACGCCAAGTGTTCCCTGCCGGACCTCATGTAGGAAGATATGGGACAAAGAATGTGCAGAAGAAATGCCAGATAGAATGCCAGAAGATATGAAGATATGCCAGATAGAATGCCAGAAGATATGCAGATAGAATGCCAGAAGATATGCCAGATAGAATGCCAGAAGATATGCCAGATAGAATGCCAGAAGATATGCCAGATAAAGTGCCAGAATGTTTGCCAGAACATATGCCAGAAGATTTGCTAGATAGAATGCCAGACGATATGCCAGAACATATGCCAGAAGATACACCAGAACATATGCCAGAAGATATGCCAGATAGAATGCCAGAAGATATGTCAGTCAGATAGAATGCCAGAATTTATGCCAGAAAGAATGCCAAAAGATATGCCAGATAGAATGCCAGAAGATATGCCAGAACATATGCCAGAAGATTTGCCAGATAGAATGCCAGATAGAATGCCAGAAGATATGTCAGAATATATGCCAGAAGATTTGCCACATAGAATGCCAGATAGAATGCCAGAAGATTTGCCAGATAGAATGCCAGAAGATATGCCAGATAGAATGCCAGAAGATTTGCCAGATAAGATTTGCCAGATAGAATGCCAGAAGATATGCCAGATAGAATGCCAGAAGATATGCCAGAACATATGCCAGAAGATATGCCAAATAGAATGCCAGAAGATTTGCGAGTAACAAAATGTGTAAATGTCATGGTGGGGATCACACGAAGTAAAGTATTTTTTTTCCATAATTCTGTCGGTCACCATATATAGGACTATATTGTTTATGTTTTCAATATATTTTCTTGTTGCTGACAATGTATTTGATCCTTTCATCTTAAGCTCGACATAGGTATGTCAGAAAATTACTTACCCTATTCCACCCATTGCTGAATTTTCATGTTTCTATATGTTTCATAGCCATCAAATTTCTTTTTGAAAAAATGTTGAAATCCCGAAGATTCTAAGTTTCTGGGGATCCCCAGTCGTTTCAATAATGGTTGTAAAACAATACTAATTCATGGTCATCCATAACTGGATGATAACTCGGGGGGTACCCCCATGACTCCCCATGACTTTGGAAACTTCCAAATGGATGGTGAATAGAAATCAGTGGATTTTTGAATACTGGTTGGTGGTTTGGAACATTTTTTTCCACATATTTGGAATAATCATCCCAACTGACTTTCATATTTTTCAGGGGGCTTGAAACCACCAACCAGTAAGAATACCACTATGATTTTGATGATTACCATCACTTTTGATCATTCTTTCTTTTTAAAAGTAGGCTACCTCTAAATCCATTGAGGTTCATCATTATAATAATAAACAAAAAACATCATCAAAATCAACAACAACAACAATAATATATATATATATATACAGTATATATATATACACACATAATCATTTTCCCATCCATTTTCTCATCCATTTTCCCTATGAAAAGTAGCCTTTTTGGCCGGGTTCCCAGTTGAGCCGGTTGGCTTCGCTAGGACCTGGGCGAGCTGACGGCCAACAACCAGGCGCAGGCCGCCACCATCGAGGCCGCGGCCGGCGGCGAGTCCGCGGAGAAGAGGCGCAAGAGATGGGTGCTTCAGCACGATGAAATATATGGGTATGGGTCAAAATTAGGTACCCCAATAATTGGATGGTTAATACATGTTAATACTAAACTAGACTAACATCTGTGGTCCCATTTTGGTCTTCCATTTTGACCCACATCCATATACCATACATACAATGTGAGGCCCCCCAGTGATGTTAGTTGGTTAACAAAAGCCCCAGGAATACTATAGTTATAAGTGCCATAAACCATAGTGACATTGGAATTATGTTAACCAACTTAGCTATCTTGGGGGCCTCACATTGTATGTATGGTATATATGCTAACATGACTGGGGTATATTGATGGTAAATGTTATCATATATAGCATACATGGATCCTATGGGTGTGTATATATATAAATATATATCCCATATGCTCCATGTATGGAATATTTACCAACATTTCCATAAAAATCACACAAATGTAGGTAAATATACCATGCATGGAGCATATGGGTATATATATAATTATATATATATATATGTATACATAATAATTGTATATAAATATAATTATATATATAATTATAAATATAATTGTATATATATATATTGGTGTATACTTCGTTTAAGAGTTCGTTTTTTTCTTGTGGAAGAGTTCCAAGTTGGGACGCAGTTGAAGAAGAATGTTATTAGGTAGCTTGTGAAACATGCGCAACTCCTATGAAACGTGCAATACTCCCATGAAACGTGCATAACTTCTATGAAAAATGCATAACTTCTATGAAACACTGCAAAGAACTCTTGTGTATTCCTAAAGCCTCATCGTTCTGAAACACTGTAATTAACTCTTGGATGGAGTATACCCATATATATGTATATATATACACATACATATTCATACGTATATGTGTACAGATACCATTGGTCCCTGATGTAATTTTGATATTTGGTATGATCCTAATCTCTTAAAAAAAGCGATTCGATATTATCCTGATATTCATGAAAAAGAATCCATCATATTTCAGGGCTTCGTAAATGTCGTGGTGAATGGGGATTTTGAACATCAACTTGAAAACGTATCTGTTGGAGATTGTATATTCCCAAAGAGTTGGGTTGTGCAAAAAATGAGAATATTTTATGAATAATATGTATAATGTGAACATTTACTAACCCCTGAAATACAGTAAGTGGTTTCGTACAAAGCCTAGTTACAACTGGATGCCCCTACCCTAGTACAACATCCCTGTTAGTGTACACTTAGCCTACTTATAACTGGGATGATCCACCAAGAATGATCCACAGCGTGACCGTATTTGAGCAGTGGCTGCGATCTACCCCTGTTGGTTGATGACTAGTTTGGGGTTGTAATATGTTGTAATATCCAATATTTATGGAGTTATAATCCATTCTGGGAATTCATAATTGATTGGCAAACCAGTACAATTGACTGACAAACGGCTTTGAACATTGTTCATATGGCAATTTCTTTGGTGAATACATCCATAATGTGCGCATTGATTGATCAATAACCATGATTCTTCCTATGTGCTTGGTGTTTTCACCCCCAGTTGGGGTTGATCCCACCCCAACTGACGAGCTGACGTAAAATGGTTTTCAGGCGGGATGGCGCAAGCACCAGTCATATCCCCTGCCCTCAACGGGTTGATGATTTTCTCACTGTAGAAGGAATGACTGGTTGGTTGTTTGTTTTTTTTTCATTTTTCTCCATATTTTGGAATAATCATCCCAACTGACTGATATTTTTCAGAGGGGTTCAAACCACCAACCAGATGAACATGTGGTAAATCTAAGTTACTTTTTTAGTTTCACAAAGCTTGGTAAAGTAGGCTTTCGGTTCAGTGATTTGGCGATTCAGAATCTACATATGATCGATTGTGGAGTCCATCGTTTCTAGCCACATTTTGCCACACACCGCCATATATATATATGATATATAATATATAATATAATATATATGTATATATTAATTATATATTATATATATATTATTTATAATATGTTTACCCACAAATTTTAAATATTGATATACTGATTCGGATTATTTCACAGTTGATTTCTTCATGTTGGAGCGTTGGAGTCTCATTTCTTTGGATGGGACGTATGTGTCACCCTCACTTGAATTCCACCAAGGGATTTCACCCACAAAGAGATAGTGGTTGATTTGACGTCACCAAAAAATTGGTCGTGGAATCCTTTTTTTAAGCTTGTCACATTGGATTCCCTTTGAAATGCGACATTTTTTCCAAATTCAGGGTAGCATGTTCCTTATTCATGAGTTTTCATGGGCACATATTCAGGTTCTGGATCATTTAGATTCATTTATCCTCTGGTTACTTAACAGCTCGCTATGGAAGCCATGGCCCATTTACAGATGATTTTCCCAGCTATAAACCTCCATTTATAAAGGATTTTCCAGTTCGCTATGTTAGTCATTACCAGGCCGGGTAGTTTTTATCCAATGGATTGGTTCGTTGGGGAAAAAAAAACGGAAACCATGTCCCGTAAAGCCATTGAACATCCAAAAAAAACCCATGGCTGATCCAGGCCGGGTTGTCGAAAGGACGGCCGGTGGTACCCGGGTGGTTCATACCGGTGAATCCCATGTGAATTGCTGCCGCACTATATGTTATATATATATGTATATATATATACCCGCTGGTAAACTAACATAGCTATGGAAAATCACCATTTTTTATGGGTAAATCCACTATAAATGGCCATTTTCAATGGCTATGTTAAGTTACCAGAGGGTATAACCCATGACGGATCCATGGTGCTGCTATGTATGGTGCTCCATGGATCCTGTCAATATACCCCCAAATAATGTTAGCATATATACCAGCACCAGCCGGATCCGTCATGGGTAATATTTAACATTGGGTCATGGTTGAAGCCACAGTTTTGTTTTGGTTGGTTAAACAAAAAG
This sequence comes from Cladocopium goreaui, assembly GCA_947184155.2. NCBI lineage: Eukaryota > Dinophyceae > Suessiales > Symbiodiniaceae > Cladocopium > Cladocopium goreaui. Next base: position 1,073,456 of record CAMXCT020002668.1, read on the forward strand.
GTTTGCTTGTTGCAAAACAGACAACACGGGTTGTTCAACTGTCGGACTGTTGGGAATGAGTGAGCATGATAGCCCTCTGACTTTGAACCTTTCATCTCTTTTGGGTGGGTATCCAAGTCATGATCATGATAATAATAATAATCATCATCATCAACAATTTATTGTTTTATATATAGATACATACTATTAGTGGTATCTATAGCGATACCACCAACAACAACTAATCATCATCACATCATGACCAGCCAGCAGACGACTTTGAAGTCCAACGTTTTTTTTTTGCCACGTTGCAGGAGATCGTTGACACCTTGTTGGAGGTCTTTGAAGAAGCTGTTGAGGTTACTGGCAAGTCTCCTGGCAGATGTTTTTTGTGGTTTGGTAGCACCCAAGTCACCAGTAAGGCTGAAAAAAGACATGTAAGGCTTGGTAACACCCTAGTCACTGGGATGATGAACAAAAATCACCAGCTTGTTGGTTTCATACATGTTTATGATTTGTTTGGCCGTTAGGGCTGATATGATATACTACTAGTAATTCCCATAGGCTAAAAAGCGCATGCAACCGGGGTTACGACCAAGGATTACTCATCTAAGAGTTTCCGGTTGAATAGAAACCCTGATTTTTCAGCCACATAAAATGGTGAAGCCACCGTTTTCTCAGAATTTCTTCGGTGGATCCTCCATGCGCCTTCCATTGGGAGATTCCATGGTCACCATCCATAAGCAGCGATCACCAGCGGGGAGCCATAGAAAAAGTCAGAGCTGAGAAATCAAGATTCCTGAGATACTCTAATCATAGATGCTTGGATAGGTTGTTGGATAGGTTGTTTCGAGGATTCCAAAAAGGCCGAAGGATTCAGCCCATTTTTTTGTACTTTGGTGCTTTCGTTGATGAATAGATTCCCATTGTGATCCCAGTTAACTCGACTTTCATTCTTTCAGCTCATATGCCAGTGTAATTTGAACCCATATCCCATAGGATCCATGTATGGTATATATGCTAACATTTGGGGTATATTGATGGTAAATGTTACCATATATAGCATACATGGATCCTATGGGTATGGGAAAATCAGAGAACCCACTTCATTGTTGATTCTAGGGCGTTAAGCTACTTACGTGGGAGCCAATTGCGGGCTATAAATTTCCATCAACTGAGTATTTTCTATTATTTTGGTGATTTTTCAGTCGGTGTTTGAGATCCCTTCTACTAATAAAGTTGGTAACATTGTTTTGACATCCCTAGTTTTTTGTTTAAATCTCCTTTAGTATCTTTAAGATCCTTTGAATTTCATTTTGACATCCAGATTCACCAGCCACTACCTATGTGCTCCACGTATGGAATATTTATCTACCATGAAATATTAGCGCAGTATATTACCCCAAGGGTCTTTCAAATATAGCCACATAGATATATACCGTGGGTAACAAGTTTTATCCATTTTATCCCATGAGAATCCACTGGTTTCGAATGGCCATTTGGTAGATATAGTTACCTATGATATACCCCAATTTCAAATACCACCAAATCCATGTTTCATTGGTGAAATACGTTTAAATCATAAATTCTGTTTGCTAAATCGCCCTTTCTAGCCATTTTCATGGTCAAATACCCATGGTTCACCATTTTAATGGTTAAATCATGTTAAATAATGTTAATTCCCTATTGGTCATCACATCCCCAAGTATTGTAAGGCTTTTGAGCCCTCAGTGGTTCTATTTCATTTCAGAAACACCAATTTCCGGCACAGCGAGGCATCTCGAACCGCTCCTAACAGGTCGCCCTGCGAGAAGGATTTGTTGGATAAATGGAGATATGTAGGATATATATATACATATTGTAATTATATAAGATATATTATATAAAGGATCATATAGTATAATAGTAGTTAATAATACACACTAATATGGATATATGTAATACATATAAGATTCAGAAATACAATCTGCCACATAAATCGCCTCACTGTTTTGTCTTTGGAATGGTGAACAAATTGGGGGAATCATCCCGAAATTGGCGTGGGGATGGTGGGGATGGAGGTATGTCGTTGTGTCAGGTAACAGCTTGCGACATGTGACAAGAAGTGAACTTCAGAAACGACCGCTTACTGTAAGTTATTATACCCTCTGGAAACGTTTACATAGCGAACTGGAAAAACACCATCTTGAAGTTCGGTAAATCAACGAACTTTCTATAGGTCATGGCTTCAATAGCTATGTAACAAGTTAACAGAGGGTAATCCCATATCATTCCATTATTTGCCATTGTTAACCCATTGTTAAACCATGAAAAATCACCATGAATCACCATGAAACCACCATAAAATCACCATGAATCACCATGAATCACCATTAAATAATCATTAAATCACCATGAAATCACCATGAAATCACCATGAAATCACCAGCTGAGCAGTTGAGGCTACACGGGGGAAGCCAACATCGCCTCCAGCGCTGGGATGCCCATGGATGTTGCCATGGGCCCTACAGCCATCATTTGCTGCCGGAAAGTAAAGGCCCATATGATATTCTGTTTAACAGCAACATATCCGATAATTATCCAATATAATATCCAAATATATATATATATATCCAATATAATATCCAATAACAATATCCAAATATAATATCAAATAACATCAAATAACAATATCCAAATATAATATCCAATTAACAATATATCCAGGCTGGAACTCCACATCCAATATCATCCTGTTTAGCAGTATGAAGGAACTTCAAGCCTCCTACCGTAGGCCCGATGACAGGAATAAACAATTGCTGATCCCTAGTTTTTTCGCAACTGCTCGGCCTAGCTGCTAGGCATGTCTTCATTTTCGATAAACCAGGCTTTAGATTATCTAAACTAGACCCTATGATTCTGGTTTATGTTACCTTTGTTGTTGGCGAAACCTCCATTCCCTGAATACATTCCTGTATTTGGTGCTTAAAATCAAAAGCATTTGTTCCTTGAAATCATCATGTCTGTTGCTTCAACCCAGTCTTGTTTCATGGTTAGATCTGAACTCATCTTGTTTCAAACTCCCATTCTTCATGGTTCATGTGAAATCCCCTGTTGGATGCATCATTTCCCGGGATTCGGTCAACTTGTACCATGTGCCCCATCCCAGGCAAGGGCCAGACTACAGGAGCTGAAATATCGACAAGCCAACTTGCAGGTGGAAGGGCTAGCTCTGTATCGTTGCTGATGTTCACCACAAAAAAGATGATTTCAACTTAAGCATGATGAAGATTTATAGTTGAATTCTGATAGATAAATTGTAGATATTCTTTGGATCTTTGGCATATTTGGGGAGGCAGGGACTGATGTTAGAAGTTTTGAGGTGTTTTTTTAAAGGTTTCTTTGCGTTTTTCTTTTCAATTCTTGGCCATTTTTTGTAAGGACGAACATATAAAGACTTTTAGAAAGTCATTCCTAAATTGATCCAGACTAAGAAGTGCTTAGCGTGTACACGCAACTTGCTATTTTCAGTTTCAGTGGTTCCCAGCTGGAAATGCCACGGAACGAAGCTGGGCTTCCCAGCTAGTCCTGATGAGCCAATCAGCCATCCGGGACTCGGTGGAATGGGAATAGGTCAAAACCTATGAACTATTTGGTGGAATGGAAAGATCCAGAAAAACCCATCTATTTATGATGGCTACTGTTTGGGTACCAGTTTATTTGTTTGGGTTGAAACTCAAAATCAACGACCAGGGATGCACCATCTGCCTTAACGAGTTAGCTGGCTATTACCCCCCCCCTAGGTCGGTTGAACCCCCCATCAGAAGGCGGTGGTTTCGGGTGAACAACCCCAGGCATAAGCCCTTATGTTTGGGGCAAACAAATTACAGTCAGCCATATTTATAGACACCCTCTGGTAAACTAACATAACTATGGAAAATCACCATTTTTCATGGGAAAATCCACTATAAATTGCCATTTTCAATAGCTATGTTAAATTACCAGAGGGTATATAGAGTGCTTTTAAGGGTGTTGTATTTTTTTGCTGTATATCATTTCGTATGAAGTCACCGTAGTGTCAGTGTCGTGCTGATGAATTACACTTTTCAGTTCCATTGTGTAAGTGGATATACAAACATAGTTGCAGGATGTTACGTTGGGGCCTATCTCCCAACTGATAAAAATCCCATGGTGATATCCAGCAACAACCCTTGGCCCCCCAGTAGGGTTACCCTTACAGGAGGTACCCCTCAAGCTTTCAGGCACAGCTTGTGGTGATGGGACCTTGCCAGGTGAGGAGCGGGCGAGAGCATGAGGATTGAATTAGGCATCAAAGATGCTGAGAACTTGGGTTTGAAATGATTCAGCATGATTCAATGAACAAACATAATATCGTGAAACATGGGGATTGAATATGATTGAATCACATCATGAGTTCACGTACGCATTTCGGATTTTAAGCAACACATGCGTGGAATGGCACAAGAAACATGGGGATGCTAACCAAGAAGCATGAGGGAATGCAAAGTCAGTTTCTGGCACTGGCATCACGGACATTGCCCTTCCGTGCAGCCAGGTGGGTAAGACATCACTGACAGCAGGGGTGCTCAGTGCTGAGCAAAGCTTGAGACAGAAGCTGGGGATGGGTCAAAACCGGTAATTTTCCAATATGTTCCATATGAAAGGGGGCGATGCACATCCATGCACCTGGAGACATTTGATCATGTCTGAGATCTACACTGGACGATGTCCCCCACATGTTTTCATGTTTTTTTCCGGTTGAGAATGCGGGATGGAGTCCAGCCAAGTATCACCCTGGAAATCTAGTGTGGAGAAAAACAAAACTTGGAGGTTTGGAATACCCTCTGGTAATTTAACATAGCTATGGAAAATGGCCATTGAAATAGTGAGTTTTCCCATGAAAAATGGTGGATCTTTCCATTGCTATGTAAACGTTTACCTTTGGAATACCTCGAGAACTCTCCCATCTTTGTGCTACTCAAAATACCGGCCCAAGTCATGGGCACCTTGAGAATCTATACATGTAATCCAGGATAGGAAGATAGTACAAGATAGAGGTAAATGTAATGTACACATATATATGTATATTATATATATATATATATTTGTGATTATAATATATGTATATACATGTAATGTACATACATATATATATACATATATATATATATATATGTATATATATATGCATATTTATACACATTTATACATATATATTTACATATGTTTACGTATTTACACATATTTATACTTTATACATATTTATTCATATGTTCCATTCGTTTTCATATTGTTTCATGTGTTTCTTACATAGTTTAACATGTTTTTTTTTTTTGCATGCTTTTTTACATACACATTCCATACACACATACATACATTACATTATATTGCATTACATTACATTACATAACATTACATCATTATCACATTACATTACATAGACAGAGGAAAAACACAAGTCTGACATGGAGGTACAGTACCATAGGGTCATACTTTTTCAGCGCTACGCCGAGTACGCCCTGGCGGGCTTTGCGGCTTTACCACCTGCCATGCCATCCATGGTGATGACCAAATGGGTGCGCCCAGTGCCGTTATCACCTGTGCTATCTCAACAACAATGATGGGACACAAAAGACTATGGGTATGTGTATGATATAGATAGATACATAGAATGGTTTTGTTTGATTTAGTTTAGATTAGATTAGATCAGATTAGATAGATAGATAGATAAATATTTTTATAGATGAATATGTATATATATAATATTATAATCATTTTGTTATATATACACATAAACACACATATATATATTTGCACACACATATATATATATATATTGTATGTATGTATATATATATATACATAATTATGCAAGGTATGATAGTTGTTCTATGGGTACCACAGTGGAGTAAAATCAAGGACAAACAAAATTTTCCGTTTGAAATATTTCTGTCCTTAGGGAGGAGTTCCTGCAAAGGAGCTGGTAATGGTCATTTTTGTTTCTGGCACCATTCAAGCTGACCTTATTTTACTTTGCAGAAACATCACCAATGCTTATTCTTGTGGGTGGAAATTCTCGGAAAAGCCCCATTTTTTGGAAGCCCCTTTTTTTGGGGAACGTGATGATAAACCAGGGGATTCGACTGTGCTTGGCCCATAGTGAGGCAGAAACTCAGAGGATTATCTCACTTAGTACCTGACAAATAAGGATATGAGTGCCATTGCTTCTCACTGGATATTTAGCGGAGCCATAATGAGGCTACCCAAAATTGGTCAGAAAAAACCAGTCGGAAACAGCTGAGACTTGTGGGTGCATCCCAGAAATCGTAAATTGATATTGCCCACTCTGGTAATCGAGCGTAGCTATGGAACATGGCCCGTTGAGTTAAACGATTCACTGATTAAAAAAGATGGTTTTCCACTTGGTATCTGGGATATACATCCAATTACTCAGATGGACCCTAGAATTTGTTAACTAGTTTACACATGGGTTGTAATCCAATATACCAGTAGTACTGCACAAGGCGGTGGCGGAAGTTTCAAAGAGAGGTGAGTTGTTGTGATGCATGGATGGATGGTAGTGCGAACCAACTGATGGACCGAAAGGTGGTTGGGGCTCTGAGTCTCTCTCTCTCTCTCTATCTCCCTCTTTCTTTCTTTCTTTCTCTCTCTCTCTCTCTCTTTCTCTTTCTCTCTCTCTCTCTCTCTTCCTCTCTCTTCATCTATCTCTATCTCCCTCTCCCTCTCCTTCTCTATTTCTCTATTTCTCTATTTGTCTGTCTGTCTGTCTGTCCGTCTGTCTGTCTGTCTATCAAGCAATCTATCTGTCTGTCTACCTATCTATCTATTTATCTATCTCTCTCTCTCCCTCTCCCTCTCTCTCACTATCTTTCTAATTCTCTATCCATGTATCTATCTCTCTGGCAATCTCGCCCAATCTCTGTAGCTCCGTTTTCCTCTGTCTCTCTCTCCCTCTCTCTATTTTATCCATCTATCTAGCTATCTATCCATCTGTCTATTATTTATCTATCTGAAAGGAGGCAAGTATGCAAGATATCATTGAAAAGTGGAAGTTGGAAGGTCCAAAATGAAGCAATCTGCGAGACTTCCTCAAAAAAAGAAAGTTAACACTTCCAAAACGACGAAATTCTGCGAGATGTCTTCAAAAAGATCGACAAGATCAAAAACGAAGCAATTCTGCGAGACCCCTTCAAAAATGGAAAGTTGAGTGCAGAACTGACGGCCTCGCACCAATGCGTTTTGCGATTTTTCCACTCCATCTGTCTACAATATTGCGCCTGCCACGAAAATCTGAGGCCAGGTCACACAAAGTGCTGCACCTGTCACGCAAAACCTTCTTAGGAAACCTGGCCATCTGATGCTCCAAAATGCAACGCTTCTCAGAAAATCAACGCCCTGGCCTCTTAAAAAAAAGATTTGGAAGCACTTTTTTCAAGGAACTTAAAAATGAAAATCATCAGCGCCAAAATTATAAGAAAATCTGCTGACAAATCACTATCGCAACCTTGATGCAGCCACTCCAATACGATTTACGATGTCCAGCTGCAAAAGTTACGCACACAGCCGATCCGAGAATGATCCCGGAATACGGTATACAGCCGAGAGTGTTCCGCACCCGTCGCACGGCAAAGCTTCCCCATCCATCTTCCCAGACACGTTTTGTCCTGCAAAACACTCATTTCGTGCATCCGCCAACTTTCAAAAAAAGCCATTTCGTTGGAGACTTCTCTCAAAATCTGAAAAGGATTTGAAAACGAAGCTTTGGTGCGAGACCTCCCTGAAAATCTGACAGTTGAAGATGTGAGAACGAAGCTTTGGTGCGAGTGCTCCCTCAAAATCTGAAAGTTGAAGATGTGAAAACAAAGCTTTGGTGCAAGACATCGCCCCCAAATCTGAAAGTTGAAGATGTGAAAACGAAGCTTTGGTGCGAGACATCCCTCAAAATCTGCAAGTTGAAGATGTGCAAACGAAGCTTTGGTGCGAGACACCCCTCAAAATCTGAACCTTGAAGATGTGAAAACAAAGCTTTGGTGCGAGACATCCCTCCAAAATCTGCAAGTTGAAGATGTGAAAATGAAGCTTTGGTGCAAGAGAGTTCCCTCAAAATCTGAAAGTTGAAGATGTGAAAACGAAGCTTTGGTGCGAGACGTCTTGAAGATGTGAAAACGAAGTTTTTGTGCGAGACATCCCTCAAAATCTGAAAGTTGAAGATGCGAAAACGAAGCTTTGGTGCGAGACTTCGCACAAAATCTGACAGCTGAAGGTGTATGGGACTTCTTTGCTGTGAGATCTCTTTGCTGTGAAACTTCTTTGCTGTGAGACCTCTTTGCTGTGAGATCTCTTTGCTTCAAGATTTCCTTGCTATGAGACTTCTTTGCTGTGGGACTTGTTTGCTGTGAGATCTCTTTGCTGTGAGATCTTTGCTGTGAGACATCTTTGCTGTAAGATCTCTTTGCCGTGAGACTTTTTTGCTGTGAAACCTCTTTGCTGTGAGACCTCTTTGCTGTGAGATCTCTTTGCTGTGAGATCTCTTTGCTGTGAGACATCTTTGCTGTAAGATCTCTTTGCCGGGAGACTTTTTTGCTGTGAAACCTCTTTGCTGTGAAACTTCTTCGCTGCTGTGGATTCTCTTTGCTGTGAGACTTCTTTGCTGTGAGATCTCTTTGCTGTGAGACTTCTTTGCTGTGGGACTTCATGACGTCCAAAGATCCGTAACACGGAAGTTAGACTTCAAATTTCCTTTGATAAATAATTAAATAAATATATATATATATTATATTTTGAGTGTTTTCAAAAGGCTTCTGGTGAAGGGTTACAAGGGGAGCATTTAAACTTATATCAAATGTTTCCGCAATTGTTTTAACAATTGTTCAAAAGTTCCCGCAATTGTTTCAACAATTGTTCAAATGTTTCTGCAATTGTTTCAACAATTGTTCAAATGTTTCTGCAATTGTGTCAACAATTGTTCAAATGTTTCTGCAATTGTTTCAACAATTGTTCAAATGTTTCTGCAATTGTTTCAACAATTGTTCAAATGTTTCTACAATTGTTTCAACAATTGTTCAAATGTTTCTACAATTGTTTCAACAATTGTTCAAATGTTTCTGCAATTGTTTCAACAATTGTTCAAATGTTGCCGCAATTCTTTCAATAATTTGTTCGAAAGTTTCTGGCATTGTTTGACTTTTCCAACAAAGATTCCGCCAAAACCGACAATTTTCAATCATGGTTAGCAAAAGTACACAAATCTTTGTGACGTGGTTTCACTTGCAAATATCAAGCGTTGGCTTATAGCTAGCCTAAAAATCGACTGCATGGTTTTCAGCAAGCAACAAACAGAATCGCATTGCCATTTTGGGTTCAAGCTGCTTCGTGTTCTCAATTTACCGCTGGGTTTGCGACTGAATGTTGTTTTGATTTGCATTGCTTGGCGAATGCTGAGCCTGCATGACTTAGCAGGGATAGCACTTGGTGACCAGCAGCAAGAACAAGAAGGTCAAGATGATCAGCCCGGTCTTCGACCTGGTGCACGGGTTGGCCGCCTTGGGCGTGGTGGCCTTGGGCGTGGTAGGGGCATTGGGCGCGGCGCCCGTGCCATTTTCCGGGCAAGAGCAAGGCGAATGAATGCCAAGAGAGGCAGGCAGAACTTCTTGCGGAAAAAAGATAAGGATCACAGGAGGCAAGCTTTTAGGTTGCAGGCAATGGCTTCCAATGCTTCGGGGCGCCACAGAACCATGGATCACTTGTTGCCTTTGCAGCCGGCTGATGACGCCAGGCCCAAGCCAAAAGGGCAGGGAGCTTGGAAGAAGTGGACGCCTGAGGCGATGTTGAGGGCGGCCTTTGGCCAGGCTAATGCATCTGTCAGGCAATCTGCCAGGGAGGTTGATGGGGCAAGCCCATCGCATGTGATCAAAGCTCGCACCTTCATTGCCAACTGTATCCTTGATTGCCAAAAAAAACATATTGCATCGGAGAGAAATCGGCAGGGAGAAAAGGAAGTGCTGTATCAAATTTTGAACATGATGTTTGATGAGACAGAGTTGGACGTTTCGCTGGACCAGGATGGAGCAGGAAGCTGGTCAATATTGGCAAGCCACAGCCAACTGAGCATCCATGCTGAGGGCCACGACTTGGAAATTGACATAGCAAGGCCGCCAAGAGCTTTCCCTCGCAAAACGGCATCTTGCATGTGGGGTGCGTTGTGTCTGGACGAGGGCGGCCTCAGGCCTGGTTTCATCCATTCAGAAGCAGCTAAGTTTTCAGCTGTCCTGGTGTCCTGTGACCAGCACCCAGCAAACATCCGATTGCTAAAGCATTTGCATTCAGTAGTGCAGCAAGATGTTTTCGTATTTCCAAGTCTTTGCGCGCAGCACCGAAATGGAAACGTCATTGAAAGGGCAACTAAGCATCTCGGTATATTACCTGGTTCGTTTTGTGTATCCAAGAGCACTCGCAGGGGGAAGTTTTTGAATGACCTCAAAGAATCAGTCAGGAAAGTGTTGACTGAAAAGTTGGTGGTCATGGGTGCAGAGCCTCCAGGCCTGCAAGCGGAGTGGGCTGTGGCCCGCAGGCAGGCAAAAACCTTCCTGCATATGATGCTGCAGTGCGAAGATGAGAAGCCGAATGCTAAACGGTCTAGGACCAGGTTTGTTGACGATTTTGTCGCCTTTTTTCCTGGTCCTTGGACAGGACTGGGTTGAGTGGGCTGGATGTGGGATGGTTTGGGATTGGCCGTGGCTAGACTATAGACTATAAACATAAATCCAGTCAGTATTTGTCTTGTTGATCTCATCTGGTTGTGTTATTTCTTAAAGTTCAAGTTAAAGTCCTTGTAGCTGTAATTTAAAATTGCTGCTGCTGCGAGCTGCTGCTGTCACAGCATGCAATGAGAATTGCGGTGCTCGCCCGCTTCTTCTGGCCCAAGTCTTTTGCAAAGAGGATTGAGTGACCGCCAAGGCTAGCCACAATCGCCATGGCCCTGTCAAAGGAGCTTTCCAGTGCAAGGTCTTTGGACAATGTGCGGAACGGAAACTTGGCAAAGGCATACCTGCCTGCAGATGCTCGGTCCAGAGCGTTTCACGGCCTGGGGCCTGGTGCCAAACTGACAGCGGCAGGCTTGAGCGAGGCCTTGTCGGAGTTGGACAAGTTCCTTGTCGTGGATGACTACGGGTCTGTGGAATGCGTGAAGTTCGCCAGGGAAGAATACAACAAGAGGTGCTGCATGGGGTTGGGTGGCGGTACCATTCATATGATTGTAATGGTGTTGTTTTACTTGGGTATATATATATAGTCGCCTATATTAATATAAATATTTATACACTATAAGGCGGTAAGTATGAGATAACTTAACCCATGCGCACTTTCTTTGCGATGTGTTTGCTGTATACTTAGTGGGTTGCCCTGCCCAGGCATCCCATGACTTTGATCTTTGAGACCGAGAAGTATGGTAGATTGTGGCTGGGTGGTGAGAAGGCAGTCCACAACACCTTGCTCCTGTCACAGAATGAGGTGGGCTATGTCTGGCCTGCTTGTGCATCTGCAGTCCCGGAGACGCCTCAAGTGTATGTCTTTGACGCAGTGGACGGAACAGATGCGGCCCAGGGGGACGTTCAGCTGGACAAGATTTTGCCGATCATCACTGATATCATTGAGCTCCTGGTGAATGGAAAATCTGTTTTAATAGCTTGCAACAACGGGGCTGACAGGTCTGCGACCTTGGTGTGCATGGTGCTGATGCGGCTTCTATCCTGGTCCTCCTCCCAGGCTAGCGCCTATCTAGCCACTATGCGCAACATAGTAGACCTAAAGAGCCGAGCCCCACCCTCGCGTGGAAGGGCCCAGATGGTGCGCCCAGTTGACTTTTTGGAAAAGATCGAGGAAGCATTGCATGCTGGCAGTGCCCGGGAAAATGCCAAAGCAGCCATTGGGTTTGTGCCTTTGAGGCGAAAAGCGCTGGAGCTCGGCTTTGAAGCCAGGTTTGCTGCAGGCCGGACATCGCTGCTGACAAGAGTCGACCGCAAGTCATCTTCAGATGAAGGGGAGACAACCCAGAGTTACGACATGGGCACTGATGCTGAGAACAGCGATGGTACTTTTTTGCGCTGCAGAGCCGCTGGCAGCATGGCCGGAAGTGCTTCGTGGCTTTTTGTGGAGAGCCCGGCGTCTACGCCACGTAGTGGCAGTGCAGGCGAAGGCTCTGAGCTGCGGCGCCGCAAGCTCCGGATGCTGATTGAAGACTTGACGGACTTGACCCTCAAGTTGGAAAATCATGTTTCAAGCTCTGGCGGCTTTGAGCCTGGTTTGACGCTGAAAGACGCTTCTGGGCACCCAGCAGCTGTTGTGGTGGGAGACGAGCTGTCGTTGACAGCTGCGCCTGCAAGCGCTTCTGCTGAGGCTGGTGCGCCTCAGGCGTCGTTGGCTGGCCAGCAGGCAAAAGAGCCAAGCTTAGAAAACAAGGCAGGTGAGCCAAATGATGAGCCTGATCCCAAGAAGGCGAAGGTGGAAGGGGATGCGGCCCCAGCGCCAGGTGCCGAGGCCCCAGCTGAGGAAGCGACTCATGGCTCGAAGGCTGCGCCTGCCGTTGATGGCTCGAAGGAGGGTGCTGCGCCAGATGGTCGCCCAGCTAATTTTCCATCTTGCTGCCTTTATGAAGCCCTTTTAGACATTTGACATCATAAACCGATATAGTGATATAGTTGTCTGTCATTTGACAAATGTAATTTTGTAGTTCCTGTTTATGTTGTGCAACAATGATGTTCAGTTTTCATAATCCCCATTTGTCACATATCACACACACAGAGACCATATAAATAGTTTATAATTATATAATTATATAATAATATATATATATATATTCAATCCTACAGGTTGCCTGTTTTTCCCACATATCTTTTTGTTCTGGATGACCGGCGCCTTCCCAGGTATGGAAGTCGATTATGATCCTGATGAAGAGCGACCAGCCTCCATTGCTCAGGCTGTTCCAGCTGGTGAGAAGGCCAAAGCTCAGGAAGAGCTGGGAAATTTGTCTGACCAGGCTTCCCAAAGCTTGTTGGACTTGCTGGAAGCCCAGAAGGTGTCCCACCAGTCCCTTCTTGCAAAGCTGGAAAAGATTGAGGCTCAACGTGTTTCGGATAACCAAAGGTCTCAGTTGCTTGATGCCTTGTTGAACCGGGACCCTGGCTTCGAAGCTCAGTTGGCTGCGCTGCCAGTACCAGTGCTGACGGAAGTTTGCGACAGCCAAGGCATGTCCTTGATTCACCATGCTGTCAGGACTGGCCAGGCCAACATTGTGGATCTTCTTTTGCAACGCTGCCCTGAGCTTGCAGAAAAAACAACGGGCATTGATGCCCGCCCAGCGCGCTGGACGCCTCTCATGGTTCTCATGGACACGCCCGTGCACTCTGTTGGAGAGGACATTTACCAGCGCATACTGCGACTTCTCCTTCATGTGATGAGTGTTCAGTCAATCTGTGCCCAGGCCTACAACGGCCAAACGGCTGCTCACTTGGCAGCTGCCCAGGCAAACCTCATGGCCATCAAAAAGATTTGCTGGACCACGTATAAGAAAGCTGGAGAATCCGACTCGGCGTTCCGCCTGGTGAGCAACATGCTGAATACCAGGTCTGGCAAGCGAGGTGCAGGGGCTGTGGACCTTGCCTTGAATACCAACTTTCAAGTGGCGAGCTATTTGAAGTCATGGGGAGCAGAGGAGCAATGCCCCAATCCAAAGCAGCGCCGCTATTGGTACACCTGAGTGAGCCAATGGCTTTTGGCTTCTTCCACTGTCAGCTGCTGCTGCTTGGCTTGCATGCACGGCTTCTAGCCTGGTTCCCAACCAAGGCTAGTTGAGCCACATTTTCAACAGCTGGCGGTCTCTGACCAGGTGTCTGCACTACGGCTTTGCTGCTGCTTTTGGCGGCAGATTTGGCTGCGTGAGACAGACGCCTGTGTGTGAAAAAAGGGTGCAAGCAGGGCTGGGGCAGAAAGGTGTGGCGTGGGATTTTCCATAAAAAGTCAACACAAATGGTAGGGTCCAGAATGTTTAGGTAGATTCCGATATGTGTTGTGTGGTTCCATGATCAATTTCGGTAAGTATACAGATAATTATACAGTTACATTTTGTTTATTTCTCACCAGTTGAATCATAGTTGTTTGCGCCCTTTCTGAAGCTGATTGTTCGTAGTTCATTGGTTATTCTGGAATTATAGGCTTATTATTTTTTATCTCCTTTGAATCGGAATTTGTGTCCCCACTGGCTGTCTTTGCATTTTTGTTGAGTCACCGTCATAGGCCCCATGCTGAACTATCAAATGGGTTTAGATTGATTGATTCGATTTTATATTACCTATAGCCTATAGTATTAATTCCTAGCCCCCCACAGGTCCCATAGTAGCTCACCATTGATCGGTCCTACCGTGATGCCAGCCTCCTCCTTCTTCAGGACCACCAGCGCATGTTTGCCAAGGGTGCTGCACGGACAGAGACGCCAGTGTTGAGAGGGGTATGGAGCTTCTGACGTCCAAGCTACTCACTTGTATCTCCGTTCCTGCTATGAACAAGTGGACAAAAGTAGCGCCCTGTGTCAGGCATGTTGCCGTGTTGCAAAGTTTTTGCAATCTTGTTCCACAGGCCTGCAAGGAGCTTTGCCCGCCCCCTGAGGACGATTCCGGTTCAGAGGATGAGGGGGCAGCTGTGGGCGTCCCAGTTGATGAAAGCAAAGCTTGGCGAAAACTTGCCAGGCTGAGAGTGCGGAAGGCTTGCTTTTTCCTGTCTGACCAACAAAGCAATTGGATGACTTGTTTATGGTGCGTGCTGACAAAGCCGATCATGAGGGTGCATTTTGCACTTTTCAAGCACGCAACTTGGCTCTCTGAGCGCGTTGAAGCTGACGCTGTAGATGATGAGGAAGAGGTGCTAGATTTATTTGAAGATGCTGAACTGAGACCGCTGTCAATGGCATGTTTCTGCAGAGCATCCCTGAGCCCTGCATTGAAAGCCTTGGATTCTATCAGTGAGCTAGCTCACCTGCCTGCAGGCATGGGTTGGGATCCAGTTATTCTGGCCTTTGGCCCTGTTCTTTCTTGGAACCAAGAACGGCTGAGAATCACGCGTCGCACTTTGTGCTTGGTTGTGGGCCAATTGTGGAGAAAGCTTGTTTACCCTTTCCAGCAGTACCCTTGGGCATTGGAGCCTTTGGTCGATCCAGAGGTGAGCTTGAGTGAGAAGCAAGATTGCGTGCGGTCCTTGTTCAGTTGCAACGATTGCCAGCTTGATGCTTTTGCTCGCCAACTCCGTGACACTGTTCCACAGCATGCAATGCTGGAACCAGGCACGCTCAAATTCTTGGAAGCCGTGCTGCAGCGTGTGGTTCCAACCAGCACATTCATTGAGCGGGTGTTTTCCAGGCTTTCTGAGTGGGCCGATGTGAAGGGGCGCAGCCCGAAACTGAGCAGCATTGCTGCCAAACATATATCAGGCCGCTTCCAGCAAAGCACCCAGCTGTGGCGGAAGCGTGTTTTGAAACAACAGGCAGCAACAAAACGCAATATCAGCAGGCCAGCTTGGAGCCATTCAAGAACAAAAGGCAAATGCGCAAATGGTTGGCATGTGTTCAGCCAAGAGTATCTGTTGCAAAATCTTGGGGGAACTTTGCAGGAACGGCAAAGAGCTGCCTTGAGGGCCTGGCGAGGTTGCACCCTTGAAGAAAAAAAGAGATACTCGCGCTTGGCGCAAGCTAGGAATGTAGCAGCTTCTTTGGCCGCATCCCAAGCAGCTGCAGCCACAGAAGGGGGCGATGCTCTCCCTGCTGGCAGTCCTTGCGGTGTTGGTACACCTGATGGTTTCCCACTTGCCCGCCATGTTGTCCTTAGCAATCAAAGCCAAATGAACACCATGTCTGCTCAGTTTAACAATGACTACAACCGTCTTTTGCCTGAAAATGCTGATGCGTTTGCTGGTGCGCCAAGGGAGCCATATCCTTTAATGCCAAACTGCCCCAAGGACGGATGCATGCATACCTTGCCAGATGCCGGCTTGGCCGTGGTGACTTCCTTGCATGACCGCTTCTGGTTCATCGTCAAACATCATGCTCCAAAGCCAAAGGCTGTAGCAAAGGAAGTGCTCCTGTTGTCTCTGCGTTCAGAAGCCGCCAATGTTTCAAAAGATGTTGCGGTGATGTTTCACACCAGGAGGGCTCCTTGGGAGGCTGCTTTGCTTGTACTTCATAGGGTCAGTTTACCCGGCTTGGCAGAGCAAGGCGTAGTCTTCAGTTTGTTGTTCAGCGATTGTGCCGGAGGTTACTTTGGTGAGGGCAAAGCTCCTCATCTTGATTTGACAAGTGACAGGGCCTTATTTGTCAGACTGGCGCAGCTTGCGTCTGACTGGTCTTTTCACTTTCTGGAAGTGGGCAAGGTTCTGTCTTTGGTTCGTTTCGATGTGGTAGCTGTAACGGCTTTTGAAGAGAGCTCTTTTGAGACAAAGGCACAAGAAGCACTTGAAGTTTCAAACGCCCTACAAGCTCTCAGCCACTTGCTGGGCAACCACAAGAAGCGGACCGCAAATCAACAGTCCCAGAATGGGGCCAAAGAAATGGGCCCCCGGTCAGCGAAGCGACTCAAAGCTTCACATGCCCTGTCAGCGGAAAGACGATTGCTGGGCGTCGATTCTGAATCCGAGCATGGATCCAACAACAGTGAGGCAAGTGGCTACAACACCGATGCAGAGGACGGAACACCGTCTGGAAACTTGGCAAGGCCAGAACTGGCAGATTACTTTGACCCAAGAAGCTTTGCCAGACAATTTAACGAGGAATCCAAAGCAGAGCCCCCTCCAGCTCCACATGTTCAAGCCCCTCTCAGAATCAAACCGGCCTGCTCTGCAGAGGTGACAAATGCAAAAGCAACCCGCCAGCGAAGGAGTGAAGCATGGGGCGTATTTCATTTGGGGCCCATCTACAGCCAAGGTGTGCAAACAGGCTATGGAGCTATCTGTGGCTTACATCGCAATTCAGAGGACGGGCCAGGAATCTATTGCAGAAAAGCTTTGACAACATCCGAGCTTTCCGAGGAAGACTGCCGGCTCCGTCTCAAACGTTGGCTTCTAGCCGGGTTGCAAGACAGTGATTGGCCTGAGGGGCAGGGCCGCTCAATGCACCTGTCTTTGGGCGGCCTGCGCCTGGTAGATTTCAGCTCGGGAAAACCAGAGGCTGCTTTAGACAGACAGGCTGCCTTTGCTGAAAAAAAAAGCACGCTTTCCCGTCATTCTGTGAGCAGGTTGCCTTTAACTTTAAGCCTTAGGCTTGGCTAGGGAAATCCAACTTGCATGAAGGTGGTCCAATCAGCACATGAGTCAAGGTCTAGTTGTGTTTTTGAAGCTTGCGCCTCCAACAATCCATCAGCTGCGACAAAAATAGTTCTCGAAATATGATATTTTTTAATATATTATGTATAATTTTTGAATCTTTTGGAAACATATTTCCAAACAATTATGAAATGTTTTGTAGTCAAAATCTCTACAAATCATTCGTAGAGAAAAGTTTTCTTTTTTTTAGTTTGTATTTAAAACTAATACATAATGTTTGAATGCTGTTCAAAATCTCTACAAATCATTCGTAGAGAAAACGTTTTGCAATTCTTTTTGCAAATGTTTGCAAGAATTTTCAATATTTCTCAATATTTCTTCCAAACCCTGAAATTACATTTCCCGCATTTACACCGTAAGCAGTTTGTGCGTTCAAGGTTTCCGAGAGTTGGATCCACACCAGTTCCAAGCTGCCATGGAGCCGGATCCAGGCCTCAGTGACTCCAGCAGTTCTAGCAATGGGCCTGCTAGACCGCGCGGTGTCAAGAGGAGCCAGGCCGCCAGCACAGCTGGCGGAAGTGAAGTGTTTCCGATTTCAATTGAGTATAGCAAGCCCTGTGAGTGCTGCTTGTGCTCTGCCAAGAGCACTGACCCCAACCCCTTGGTCCAGGAACCTCATGAAGCTGAAGGGTTTCTCCCTTACAGGCCTTGGGCCAAGCACAGGAAATTGCGTGAGCACTCTGTGCGTGTTCCGGAAGGTAAGTGCTGCTTGCCTTGCTTCAATGTCTTTCGGCTGCTTGGTAAGCACAGGAGGTACAAGACATATGCTGAGTACTACAAACACATCAGCCAGAAGCAGAACCAGCACGAGCACAAGGACTTCTTAGCTGCTGTGAAGCAGTGGCTGAAGCAGCACCATGACAACCCTGACAAGTTCAAGCTTCAGGACAAAGAGGAGTTGCTGAAAACTCAAAGAGAGCTTGTGATTTCGAAGAAACAGGGTGGCAAGTTGACAGGGCCAAAGAAGCAGTTTGTTCTCAGCACCCATTGGGACAGCAAGCGCCACGGCGAATGGGACCCAACTAAGGAGGTGGACCATTTGATCGGTGGAGTGATGAAGAAAGGTGTGTGGCGCACAGTGGGGCAAGAAGGTGTGTATGACTTCGAAGCTTATGAAGACACTGGGGTTGAGGAGCGAGTCATTGAAGATGATGGGCAGCAAGCAATTTTTGCAGACGAAGCATTCCAAGCAAAGAAGCAAGCCGCCCTGCAGACACTGCAGCAGCAGGCCAAGGAGAGAGACGCCGCTTCAGTGAAGGCCTCAGAGAGTGACATGACTTTTGCGGACTTGGTCCAGGTTGTGCGCTCACAGAGCAGCGCAGCTGCCAGCTCTGCTGAGGTTCCGGCTGCAGCTGGAGCAGCTGGCGCAGAAGGGAAGGACACTGACAGCGTTGAAGAAAATTCCGCCTGGTCAAGCACCTCCTCAGAGGAGGAGGATACAGCAGCAGGCTTGGAGTTGCTGCAATCTTCAGGGGTTAAAGGCGCAAGCAAGGAGACGCCTGGTGAGAGCAGCGCAAAGCCAGCCAAGGCGAAGGCCAAAGCCAAAGCAAAGGAGGCGCCCAAACAGCCAAGTACCGCGTCTGCGTTGCCAAGGCAAGAAAAGAAAGGGCACGCCAGCGGCATTGCGAAAACGCCAAAGGCAACACAGGCTTCCAGCCTTGCCCCAACCTCTGTGCCTGAGAGCAATGGGATGCTTTCCTTGGATGGCCGTGCCAACCGCACTTTGAAGACTTTGGAAGCTGCCGTTTCTGATGCAAAACAGAAACTTGCTGAAGTAAGTTTCGATGACAAGCCGCAGAGCACCACCCAGATGAAAGAGTTTCGTTTGGAGGCTGCCCAAAGAATTTCCACTTGCAACACAGTAGCGAGAAAAGCAAAGGACACAGTGACCAGAGTTGGAAAGTCAAACAACCGGGATTCCTTTGAGAAGCAGTTAGACACCTTGCAGGATCTTGGAAACCTGGCCCAGGCTTCAGCGAAGCTTCTTTCAAACGTCATTGCTCCTACCTTGGACCCGGATGCTTACATCAGTGCCCATGACGCAGTTTCCGCTGGTGGTGTTCAGCTGGGTCCATTATATTGGTTGAAGCTTGTTGTTGCTCAGAGCCAGAAAGAGTTTCTGTATGGGAAGTACAGCGGGTTCTGCCAGGCATTTGCGTTGCCGTCCGAACCAATGAAGCAGTTGGCTGCCTTGTTGGGAACCGAAGCGGCGGCCAAAGAAAGCGCCCTGGAAGTGGAGCACCGCATGCTTGCTTGCTTGCGAGCAATTCCTGCCAGTGAGTTGGCTCTCCTCGCCCCTGGAAAGGCTGTCCCAGAGCTAGGTGGCGAAGTTCCCAGAATGGGTGAATGTTTAGATTTGGCAGATGCGATAGCAAAAGCATGTGACAAGGATGGCCAAAACTTCATGGCAAGGGAGCTGGCAGACTCTGTCAAGACGGTGCGTTGTTTGCTGGGGCAGGACCATGTTGGAATGCTGGTGGAGGAGGTTAAAGCCTTGACGGGCTTGGAAAAAGACAAGCTTGACGCTGCCCCGGCTTTGCAGAAATTTTTCTTGCAACACGACACCGGAAAGGCTTTCCTTTCTGTGGCCCAGTTGCGTGTGGAGCAAGGGGACAAAGAGAGGATTTTTGAAGAGAAGGTGGAAGTTTTGCAGAAAGCAGTGTCTCACTTGGCCGCCTGGCCTAAGCAAAGCCCTCCAGAGGCTGAGTCCGGCATTCTTGCGGTACAGGAGCGGATTGAGCCAGCAGTGGAAGCTTTGGACGCCGCCAAGCAAACCACGTTTTTTCAGGAGTCGAAAAAGAAGAAGCGGGACCAGATCTCAAGTCGCTTGCTGGTTGATCTGGAAAGGTTGGAAAGGCAGGTCAGCGAGCGGTCTGTTGACCTGGTGCGGATCGTGTGCAAGGACAACATGGAGAGCCATCTGACTTTTGGCTGCAATGGCTGCCTCGACTTGGCATGAAGTTGTGTGAAGCAGTTGTGGGCAGTTTTTTTTTCTATGTTTTGTCCCCCAGGAGCTAGTATATAGACATATGTTTCTTCATTGGTAGTGGCGGCCACTGTTTTCATGTTTGCAGGCCTGTGCATCACTAGGTTCAAGGTGCCCAATGATTCCAGCACTTCTCTGCATTTTTTTTCCCTCTGACATCCTTCCAGCTGCTGCTTGCAGCTGCCTGCATCGCTTGCAATCCTGAGGACTTATTTTTGTGAGGCCTTGGCGAATGACTGTTTGGTCAGCCTTGCCAGCGGTGCCTTTGCCCTTCTCAACTTAGATGAGTCCTTGCTCTCCTTCAAGGCCACAGCTTTTGTGCAGCACAAAGTCTGGGCAAAGGTGACGGCAGCCGCCGATGAAGTTGCCAAGTTCAAAGCAGCGTCTGAGCTGGCAGCTGACGTTGCCAAGCATGTTTTCTACAAGCACAAGGCATTCTCCCATCTGCCTCCTGTTCCAGCAGCGTCGCCAGAGACATTGCAGAAGTGGTCCGATTCGGGCGTTGCCCTGGTGCAACGCTTCGTGCCTGAAGGGGTAGCTGAGAAATTCAAAGATCAGTTTCTGTCACCCATTCAACATGACCTGGAGAGTCTATTCTCAAAAGGTTTGGAAAGGGTGGGGCCAATCGTGTCAAAATGCGTCAAGGGTCTTTTAGGGGCTGGCCTCAGCAAGCAAGTGCGGGACCAAACGCTGCAGAGCATCCCTGCCTCTCACGAAATGAAGGCTGTTGTCGACTTGTTTCTGCAGGCCCTCCTGTATGTGCAGCATGGTTGTGCAATCCAAGCGGCCCAGTTGTGACACGGGGCATGGCATGCATGGGTTTTTGAATTTCAGTTTAAGTTTGAGCTGTTTAAGAAAACAGTATAGTATAGTCTAGTATGTTATGATTCGATATGATATGTATGTGCGATTTAATGTGGCTGGCATGGAAACAAGCTGCTACGGCACTACACCACCAGCTTTGCTTTCTTTCTTGGATAGCTGCAGGTGGCAGAATTTCCGATCCCTTCCGAAGATCCGCTGGTGATGTGTCAGCTGTCTGCAGTGCTGCAAAAATTTTGGCTCTTGCTGAATCCGCTCTTGGAGCAAGTGCGGGAAGGCCTGGCCTCCGCTAAGTTGGTCAAAGACATGGAACAGGTTACTTTTAGCCACCCTGACACATTGGCATGGTTGACCAGTACTGTAGCACAGATCACACAAAGCTTGTCCAAGGCTTGTGAGAAGGAGTTCGCAACCGCTTGGGATGCAGCCTCGCAGCTAGAGAGCTTGCTGGCAAAGTTGCCCGACCCCAGCTGCAAAGAAGCGGAATACAGGACAGAGGGTGCCAAGGTGACAAAGCAAGTCGCCGACCTGGTCGCGCAAATTGGCCAGAACGAGAAGGTGAGGCTGAAGGGTGTGTCAGCTGTGAAGCAGCTGTCTGACATCGGCCTACCAGGCAACCCAGGGCATAATGGCGTCAGCGCTTTGTTTCACAAGTACGAAGGCGGAGAAGCCGGTTTCACCGAAAAGGTGCTCAAGTCAGCAGCCTGCGGCTCGGTCCATGTCGCCATGGTGGCTGGTTTGTGTCTTCTCCGCAACGGGTCATTGTGCTCGGCAAATGATGAAGGGAAGATGATCAGGAAGCAACTGCAGAGCGTGGCAGAAGCCCTCAAACAGAAAGTCGCCGCACTGAAGCTCTGTGAAAAGCCGGATGCTGAGCTGTTGCACAGGGCCCAGAACGTTTTGAATGAGGCGTCTGCACACCACAAGACCCCTGATGCTGGCAGCGCCTCCATTGCGAAGGAGGCAAGTCCCACTGACAAGAGCAATGAGGAGAAGGGAAAAGAGAAAGACAAGAAAGACAAAAAAGACAAAAAAAACAAAAAAGAGAAAGAGAAGAAGGAGAAGCAAAAGGAAACAAAGAGAAAAAGGAAGCGTCCAAAGCCAAGAAGACAAAGAAAGCTAAGACTAGTGAGGAGGGCGACAGGGACATGGCAGAAGAGGACAAGGAGCCTACTTCCAAGAAGCGCAAGGCTGAGACAGAGTCTGGCGCAGGCAATGGGCGTGGACGTGGACGAGGCAAGGGCAGAGGCCGCAGGGGCCAGTGATTGGACGCCCGCCTGCCGCGCATTTTTGAAGACTGACAGCAGCTGAAAGAAAAAATTGCCAGCAGTTTCCTTGCTTCAGTTCATCAGTTTATTTCATGTTCTATGCTAGTGGCAGAGTTTGCTAAACATGCCACAGCTAAGGTTTGATTTGTCCTTGTTTATTCTGCTCATGATCTATTGAAACCGCAGCACTGGAATCAAACAGATCAACTTCTGTGTTGTCCAAGTGCCGTGCTAAAAGGCCTTGCCAGCTTCCTGTCACACAGCTGGCTCAAGTTTGTGAAGCAAGCGCCTTTGAAATGCAGACATTTTTCAATATGCACGACCGGTAAAATGCCGACAGCCAAGCAAGAAACATTTATAACAATCTGTTGTTGGTACATCGATGCAGATACATTTAAACAGTATCTAATTCAATTTCCCGAGATTCTTCGCCGCCGTTCTTGCCATGGCCCCATCCAGGGTGCTCAAGAAAAGCGACTCTCATGCATCAGAGGCAGAGGCGGTTCTTGACCTGGAGTTGGTTAAGCAGGCTTCTAGCCGTGTTGCAGACGCAGAATCCCTTGCGTCAGGCGAAGCCCTGTATGAATTTGCACAAGAGAATTTGAAAGGTTTTGCAACCATGTTTCCAGGCAGGTTTGCAGAACAAGCTGAAGTTGCCTCTTGCGTGTCTCTGACATGGGCATCGGCTTGCAGTGGCTCAGAGGGCGCTTTCTATGTCATGGAAGCGCTTTCCAGAGCATACAGCCTTAGCACGGAGACCTGCGGATTCCGGCTCTCCGTGAAGCACCTTTTCTCATGCGAGAGCAACAAGGACAAACAGCGTTGGATTCAAGCGGTTTTAGATTGTGGACCTTTGATGCCAGCCCTCAGCCCTTTGAAGTCGGCTTCCGAAGGCAGTGACGGGGAAAGCGAGCTGCTTCAACTTGGAAGCTGCATCTTCCAGGACATCGAGACGCTGGGCGGCTGTGAAGCTCATTGCGTTGTTCATGGCAAACTTTGCCCGGTGCCTGGGTGTGACCTTTTGGTCATTGGGTCCTCCTGCAAAGATTTCAGCAAGGCCAATCCAAAGAAGGAGACACAAAAGTTGGTGTTCCAGCAGGGCAATTCATTGGGAGGCTCAGCGCAGACTTACCACGGTTTTACCAGCTATGTTGCAGCTCACTCACCTGGGCTGGTGACGTACGAAAATGTTGATGGGCTTGAGGAGCAAATTGGGGCACATGCCCAATCCAACTTGGATGTCTTGATGCAAACCATGAAAGAATTGGGCTATAGCGGCCAGCCTTTGCGAACAGATGCTTCGTCCTTCGGCTTGCCTGCCAGAAGGCGCCGGCTTTATATTTTGTTTGTGCGCCAAGTGAACCCAAAGCTTCACACTCAAGCCAGGTCTTTGACCGAGTCTTTTGAAATGTTCAACAACATGGTAGCCTCCTGTCTGAGATCCCCGCCCTGTGCCAAGGATTTGCTGCTAAATCCCGCCTCAGGCGAGGTTGAAGCCTTTCTGGGGGAGAGGAAAGAGAAGAGCGCCAAGGCTGCATCGAAGAGCCCCAAGTCTTCGGGCAATTGGGCAGACCAACACATGAAGTTTGCAGAAGCTGAAGGGTTGCGATGGGGACAGCCATACCCTGAAGAACTCAAGTTGAATCCGTGGTTTGAAACCTTGACAGCCAGGGAACAGGACGTGCTGGCTTTGTCCAGGGCTCAAGCCCCGGATGCTGGCTTCAGAAATGTTTCCCAATCGCTTGGACGAGTGCACACTGCCAGCTGGTGCAAAGATACCAAGAAGCACATTGCCCCAACAATGCTTCCAGGTCAGCTGCTCTTTGTCGAGCTGGTTAAGCCTCCAAGATTGATGTTGGGTCAAGAAGCCCTTTTGTTTCAAGGATTTCCAGCACCTCTGTTTCTGAAGCTGGTAGAGACAGAAGGCATCGATGTCTACGAATGCTCTTCTGCGGCAAGGGGCTCAGTCCGAAAGCGGTCTGGCCCAGGAAGGAAGTGGCTGACAGAAAGTTTGATGGCTGACCTTGCAGGGAATGCCATGGCTCTGCCAGTGTTGCTTGCGATTGTGCAGAGTGCTGTGGCCTCCCTGCTGTTCAGGCCTGATTCCCGAGCGTCCACACGGGAAGAAACAGCCGATGCTCTCTCTGCATTGGGAATCCTCGCTGATTTGTGAAAATTGGAAAGCTGCGGGCTCAGCCCTGGTTTGCAGCAAATTTGTCGCAGCCAGCGCCCGCTACTTTTGTAGAAGCTTCGCTTTGCGCAGAAAAAGACTTGCAGCCGAGCTTTAGTTGCTCATGTTGTGTCAGCGCTACTCTTGCTAGATTTGGCAATCTTGAATCTCACATCTTGAGGTGGCCAGCAAAGGTGATGTTTGCAACGCTTGGGTTGAATTAGAAAGAAAAATGTATAATTCAAAGGTTTTGTTTTGCAAATCTTCAAGATTTTTTCTGTGCTTTGCTTGCCAGTGGCAGTCGCAACAGTTGTTCCTTCAGCTGTCACGTGCGAGCCAACAAGAGCCAAGCAACTTATATGCCTTGTTCCTTCCCCTGTAGCTTGAGCGGCTCTATCCACTTGCTTAATCCCCCTGTGACTTTGCCAGTGCCTCGTGGGCCATGAGCTGGACCCTTTACTATGTACTGCTGGCAATTGAGATTGTATTCATATTGGTCCTGCTTTGGATCCATCTCCTTATTTGCCTGTGCGAGCTTTGGAGGCCGTTAGAGCCTGAGCCAGTAAACCCGCAGCAGGGTCAGATCGATGGTTAGCGACCTTTGGTCTGGTTCTTTATGCTGCGCGCCTCCCATTACAAGGCCGTGTGGCCATGTTTTACTAGCAGCGCAGCAGGTCTCGGACCATGTTACAAAAAAGGCGCTCCGCAATGCTGGCCTTACCAAAACAGCACAGTGCGGTTGGCAAGAAAAGTCACGCCAAACCAATGGACATTGGACCTTGACTACTAGACGGCGCTCAGCGCGCGTGGCAAGAAAAGCAATACCACACCAAGGGAATTAGATCGTAAAACAGCACTCAGTGCATGTGGCAAACGAAAAGTGACACCGAACCAAGGCAACTTGGCCACAAAACAGCGCTCAGCTGGAAGCGGAGCCAAAGTAATGGAACCTGAAGATGTCTTCTCTGCCGTGATGTGTGCCACAGCACACAGCTGAGGCGCAAAGGAGCCGGGCAGGCATGGATAGATACTCCTGAGCGTGAGCCAGCTTCAGAAAAAAAAAACAGCAGCCAGAGCGCAGTCTTCCCAGGGGATAGCAGGTGTGGAAAGTGATGTTGCCTTTGGCAGACCTAACGTTGTCAACAGCAGGTGGAACAAGTAGCATTCTGTGTTGAAAGGGGTAGAACCATTTTTTGCGTTCATGATAGATCCAAAAGAAGTTTTTGAAACAGTTCTAGGCTAGGTAATGAGCAAGTTTAAACAAGCGTTGAAACAGTTTTAGTTTTAAACAAATTGAAACATGTGTTGAAACATTTAGCAACAAAGTTTGAAGAATTGTTGAGACAAGTGTTGAAGAAAATACAAGAATTGAAACACTTGTTGAAACAATTTTGAACAATTGCTGAAACAATTTTAAACAATTTAAAACAATTGTTGAAACAATTTTGAACAATTTAAAACAATTGTTGAAACAATTTTGAACAATTTTAAACAATTGTTGAAACAATTTTGAACAATTTTCACAAAATTTAAACAATTGTTGAAACAATTTTGAACAATTTTAAACAATTGTTGAAACAATTTTGACCAATTTAAAACAATTGTTGAAACAATTTTGACCAATTTAAAACAATTGTTGAAACAATTTTGAACAATTTTAAACAATTGTTGAAACAATTTTGAACAATTATGAACAATTTTAAGGTTTCGGAAATGGTCCCGGACTACCAAGCCTTTTGAAAACACTCAATATATATTATATTTATTCAAAATTTATTTTATTTATATTTCGGTTTGTTTTTTCTACAGATGTATATTTACCTTTTAATATAAGGGTTTACTAGCCAGTTAAAGTTACTAACTCCATGGCCCTTCATACCTTTGTGCAGTTCCAAAGCGGCTCAAGCTCATCGCTCGCTTCCTCCCCCGCCTTCTTTCCCCAGCGAGTCGCCCCTCGGGCCGAGGCCCTCGGGTAACCTTCATTTATAGAGGATGTTGAAATGCCAAATTTGATTACTAGAGGGTGCTGACAATCAATGTCAATTTGGGGTTACCATATTGTATGTGATTTTAGAATACCAAGGGTATTCAGAACCATCTGCAAAAAAGGCGTTTATGATGGACCTCTCCCGCAAATATACCCAAACATTTTCAAACGTGGTATCAACCGTATATTTTGAACCATCCGTATATATATATATATATTCGTAATTTGCCCCGACAGTCTTGAGTTTGCATTCACGGTTAGATGACGCAATTGAATAGGAAGAACAAAATTAATTCATTTATATATATATATACACGGAATGTTTTTATTTCATCTTAGACTTCAAATTTATTTGATACCAACATCGCAAAATTATATTTTATAACTACGGTATTACCATTTCCCCATCCAAAGGCATGGCAGGGTTTATTTTTGTTGGAGGCAAACAAATCTTAGTCGGATTCCCATCACACCATGTATATACATAGATCGATTGCTGCATTGATATATAGATAGGTAAATTATGGTACTGTAGATTGATAGAGTCAGAGACAGCCTTCACGGAAAGTTTTGTGGTTTTATCGGACCAAACAATGAGGCACAACTTTTTTTTGAGCGCGGTGTTTTTTTGGTTTAAGGTGAATTTATTGATGGTGATTACACTAACCGTTTATACAGTATGTTATAATTATTCAGGACGATTTTTTCAAAGTGATTTTGTTTCCGATGGTCGTGTCTTATACCAAACATTCCCGCAATCCAATCTTTTGTTTGGGGTTGTGTACCATCAGACTTTCACTGGGCTATAAATCCACTAACCAAATAACCCCTTATCACCGCGATACAAGGGGGGAGATAGTGGCACAGATCTTTTGAGAATGGCTACGATTCGACATCAGCTGGTTGGTGGTTTGGAATATGAATTTTATTTTTTCCATATATTGGGACTGTCATCATCCCAACTGACGAACTCATATTTTTCAGAGGGGTTGGTCAACCACCAACCAGTCATTGACCAGTCATTGACCAAACATGACCAGTTTTGTGGGTCCGTTGGTACCCATTTCTGGTCGTGGGATTGTGATGATATGTTTGGAAATGGGGTTCCCCAAAATCCAGCGGTTCATCATCCTCCCAAGCACCTGCCATTTTGTGAGTATACAGCACCTTCAAATTCAAATCCAGCATTGATGTGTTAGATACGCTTAGATCCCCATATTTGATGGTTCAACCCCAACTTTTGATAGTTCAATCCCAATTGTTCATGGTTAAATCTTAACTTTTCATGGTTAAAAAATGGTGAAAAAGCCCCGACTTTTGATGGTTCAATTCCCATTTTCGGGTCCACTGGTATCCATGTACTTCTTCAGTCCACCGAGGCGCCATGAATTCTGTGATGACCAAGGCGTCTCAGATGAGGCGAACATGGGAATGTAGGGAGCTGTGGAATATGACCAGAATCTATGGTAGCCATCAACTGTTTGGTGATTTAGATGGATTTAGATGGATATTGATATAGTACCCAATTTCATGAGCGTTCATGATGCAATTTAAGCAGCAAAAATTGGGCATGATACCCTCTGGTACACTAACAGAGCATAGCTATGCCAAATCACCATGTCAATAAATAAAATCATCGGACAAAATGGGCCATGGTTTCCAGTTCGCAAACTGCACTGGAGGGATGTGACTGATAATCTGGACTCATGTTTGCGAAAGTCCAAGGTATATCAATTGGGGAATACATTCAAAGTGTATAGATAGATAGATAGATAGATATATATATATATCTGAAGGACCAGAGATGTGGGCAAAATGATCACGGGAAATACCATGGTTATAGCCATTTGGGGGTTTCCATAAATGGGGGTAACCCAATAGCTGGATGGTTTGTAACGGAAAATCCGATTAAAATGGATGATTTTGGGGTATAGACCCCCATTTTAGGAGACCTCGATTTGTCAAGACATGATCCAATTCAGTCTGGGCAAACGGTACACCCTGGCCGATTCAAAAAAAAAACACGGTCACCTCCCATTTTGCCTGGTAAGATGCAGTTGATACCCCCATCCACATGCATACCAGAAATTGATTTCCTGTTTTGCTCATCAGAAATTGATTTCCCAGCCATGTTCAACCAACCAATCACCGTTTCTGTTGCGGAAATCATCATTCATGATATTTGTGCGTGTGAAACCACATTAAACCCGCAATTTTTTCCGGTAAAACTTTCTTGAAATTTGTAATCTCCATAAACCACCAAAATCAATCAAATCCTGTAAATCTTCAAAAATCCCATGAAATCCGATCAAAATCCCGTAAATATCCCATACAATCCGATAAATATCCCATAAAATCTGATAAATATCCCATAAATATCCGATAAATATCCAATAAAATCCAACGATAAATATCCCATAAATACCCGATAAACATCCCATAAGATCCGATAAATACCCCATAAAATCCGATAAATATCGCATAAATATTTGATAAATATATCACACAAAATCCGATCAATATCCCATAAATATCCGATAAATATCCCATAAATATCCGATAAAAATACCATAAAATCCGATCAATATCCCATAAAATCCGACAAATATCCCATAAATAGATATATCCCATAAAATCCGAAAATCCGATCAATATCCATTGAAATCC
>CAMXCT020002668.1:1107713-1177713 GCA_947184155.2 Cladocopium goreaui
GAAAACGCACAGCCCTCAAGGCTGGGATATGTCCATGGCGGTTCTCAGCCATTCCCTTAGCCTCTTAGGATCTCTTAGATTTTTGGGGATAAGATTAAGGATAATGGTAATTTGTACATAACCACTCGGATTTTAGCAGGGGAGCTGGGAACCAACCAGTGTCAGTTTGATTTTCGGAGAGGTGAAACAGGTTTAATGTCAGTGTCACGCCAATCAAACAAACGGCTCCCATCAAAAAATAGGGAAACATATGATGAACCAGCAGATCTGGGGCGTCTATTTTCAGACCCAAATCAGAAAAGTCATGAAGCAAATCACCAGAAATCCTTGAAAATGCCATGGATTTGCTATTCTTTTAAAGTTTCCCATTAGTTCATAAGTTCATGCACCAGAAATGGGGAATCTACTAGGATCAGTTTATTCTTGTTTGAACCCCTGGGTCGCAAATCCATCATGTTTGGTGCTTAAATCCCAGTTTTTTCTTGGTCAAATCTCCATACATTATAATAAATCTAAAATTTACCCTCTGGTAATTTAACATAGCTATTGAAAATAGCAACTTATAGTGGATTTACCACTTTAAAATGGTGATTTTCCATAGCTATGTTAGTGTACCAGAGGGTACATATTGCATTCCCATATGTTCAGTTCCTAAGAGTCGACAAGTCGGACGTTTTTTTTGTTGCCGAGGCGACGGGCAGGAGCAATGCGGCCGCTCGGACATATAGGGGGGGTTCTTAAAATGGTGGCACCCCAAATCATCCACTTGAATAGGTTTTTTCCATGTTTTTCCTTTATAAACATTTAACATCATTTAAGTCATTTAAGTATTCAAGTGTTTATATAACCATTCAATCCATTTCGCGGATTTTTATGGATGTATGATGATTTAACCATTGAATGCGTGTCATATTCAAGAATTATGTGTTCTTGTTAAAAACCCTCGTCTTTTCCAATAGGACGGGGGAAAGCCATGGGAATACTTCATGGCGTAAGCAACTACAGTTTATCAATGGGGGTCGACCCCGATTGAGGATGGTCATCACCAATGAACCAACTAAAAAAGGGCAAACAATCCTGCAACATAGGGATTTCACCAAGCAACATTCTGGTTTCTGGGATATGTTAATGTGTATTATATATATATATATATTCACATGTGATATTTATATTAATATGCACATGGACACATATTCCACATGTGGAAATGTTCATAGGCTATCGAGTGATTATAAAGTGTAATCATGTATTCTGTTTCTATAATACATGTTTGTATGATAGCAGCATTGGTCACATCCCAGAAATTACCCGTTGGTTCTCTCAAGTAGGTTGTTGCAGTTCATCCTTGGTTTGATGAAAACCCCGTCAACTCATTGATTTTTTCGGATGAGTTTGGACATGTTTGGACACACTCGAACCACACCACAAAGCAAAGGATTGTTTGGTACCTGTCTCCCGCTTGGTTCTATCCGCATGTGCTTATGTCCTTTTTTGCGTGCATCATTTTGTTGGTCAATTGAATCCCTGTTTTGAATAGTTCTTATGTTGTTTGAAGGTTATATCAACATCCTCATGTTTGACCCTTCAAATCATCATGGTTTGATGGTTTGTTTTTTTTGCATCATGAAATTATGATGAATTATGTGTATATTTTCATCTTTACAATCTTATATAATCACCTTTAAAATCACCACAATGGTACGACACCCGCTGGGAATTGAACAGCTCGCAATGGAAGCCATCGCCCGTTTTCTTGGTGAAACCTCCATCCTCGCATCCCTTCTGGTGAAAACATCCCCATTTCTGCTGGATAGATCTCCAATCCCCATGTTTGCTCATCAAACGTTAAATCATGTTAATTCATTTTTAATCATATCAATTTAGCTTGATTATTTTGTTGAATGCGCCTCGTAGCCTGTGCTTGTAGCTGCAGGTCCTGTTTTCCGTGCCGCCACGTGTCTGGACTTCTGTTTGAGGCCTAAAGGCACGCGGTCCACGTATGTTTGGGAACACGTTGCTGCAATCCCCGCGTCCCTCTCATTGCGCGTCTTGTTTTTCCACTGTTTTTATTTTCTTTCTGGGCCGAGGATTCTCCCTGGCTGTCCTGGTCTAGCAGCGTCGCTGTCGCCTTTTTGGTTTGCTGTTGCGCAAGGTAAGCCAGGCGGTGTTCGTCTCATTCTTGCTCGCTTATGGGTTTGCTTGCTTCGTTCATATTTGGCTTCAGGTGATCGTCGCGTGCTGGCAGTGCTTCGTCCACGCGCGCATCGTTGTGATCTGGCCGGGGCGCTAGATTTTTGGTCAATGTGATATCTTATGTGGTTCTTTTTTTTGTGCTGTTTTGTGTTTGTTGCATTTATCTTTTTTTGTTGGAGGATTGATGGGTTGATCAGAACGGCTACTCCACCTGGCACGTGCCAAGAAACCTCTGGAAGAAGGCGGTCCGATACACCGAATGGGCCCAGGAGTCTTTGTCTGGCCCAATCTGTGTTGAAGACCTCCTAGGCCATTTTGTTTCTTGTTTGCATTACGTTTTTTCCCCGTGCTGCTCAAACTCCGTGACGGAGGAGGATGTCGCGTGGGCCGAAAAAAGCGGTCTCGCAACGTGCTGTTCTGAGTATGTTTGTTGTTTTGTTTGGTCCTTTGCGCCGTTTGTTTTTGGATTATTGGATTGTTCTCTTTGGCTTCAATTGGTTCCTGAGGCCTTTGATTTTTCACAGCACTGCAAAAGCTTGCTGCAACAGGCGGCCGCGTCTTTTGCACAGGGTATGGTCGTGTGCATATGTGTGTGTGTAGCATCTGAACCGATGCAAAACTTCTACTTTGTTTATATTATAGCATGCAGGGGTGAACCAAATATCGATTTCTTGTGTCTCGCCTTACTGTACCAAATGGCGATTCCGCGTCTCGCCTCAGTGAACCACAAGGCGATCCCTGCATGGGGTCTCGCCATCGTGAACCCAATTTTTCAGAGGCGATTCCTGGTGTCCGGCTTCTTTATACTATATACCACCCGGCATTGCCGGGTGGTGAAGCATCTGTATAAGACTTCAGTGTACCATCTGGCGATTCTTGTTGTCTCGCCCCAGTGAACCAAATGGCGATTCCTTGTGTCTCGCCTTAATGAACCAAATGGTGATTCCACGTGTCTCGCCATAGTGAACCCAACGCACATGCAGGAGGAAAAAGAGCTCTCTGATGCTACTCCATCCAACGAAGCTTTGCATCAGAGAGGATAGCATCCACCGGCCATGGATGTGTACCTGCACTTTATATACTTTAATAACGCTGCTGGTTTATACGTCAAAGACTCCTGTGGTCTATACTTCTACACTGTTCGTTTATATGTCAAAGACTCCTGTGTTTTAAACTATAACGCTGTTGGTTTGTATGTTAGTGACTCCTGTGAATTATACTGATGCGGCAAGGGTCTAAGCCAAGGACCCCTAGGTAATCCAATCTACTTAGAATCTGGCCCGGTTATGGTTTATGGGATTCAGTTCCCAACAGATCACTTCAGTGATCTTAATCTTGTGTAGTGTCTCTGTGTGTGTGTAACATCTGACTAGATGTAAAATGTAAAACTTCTATTTTCTAAAATACGCAGGGGGGCAACTCCCGTGAGCATAGCTGATTGCCCAACGACGAGGGCTATGCCACAGGCACGCGAGATGAAGTTTCTGCGTGTCAACAAGGCACGTTTGTATCTTAGCTCGATATTGAAATCCGTTGCTGGGTTGCTTTCTGATCACATCAAAGGCCTCCTTAGTGTGACATGCAGGACCAACTTTTTCGGGCATCGCTTTGGTGCCGCTGCGGCTACTTCGGATATCGCTTTGGGGCCGCTGAGCAGGAAAGAGGAAAAAACAGTCTCACCGAGAGCTAACGTATTTGTTTGCGATAAAAGCAAGGCTGCGGCTATGCAACCAATCATTGGATTGATGTGAAAGCAATTCGTGGGAACATGTTTGCCTAAGCAGCAACTGACGATTGGGTATATTAATTTTACGAGGGGCACCCGCATGCTTTTGTCATCTAAAGTTATGCCACCAAAGCAATAGCCATTTCTGCCCAAGACTTTGTTGGGAATCATCTCTGACAGCGGTGTCAAATTGTGAGGCGCGCTTCAATGTTTATCGACTTGAAAAAGAGGGTGAGCAACACTTGAGCATATGCGCCACGGGAGTGCTGTTTCAGGATGGAACACTTACCCCGAGCATATTATCAGACCGAGCCTCAGAGTTTGCTCCTGGTAGCAGATCATTCGTCTTGGTTTTATGGTGTACACGAGGCAAAAATATGACCCGGCTACAAATACGGTTGCGGCTGCTTTTGAAGATTCCTTGACGGTGAAGCAGTCGTGTCCTCAGAACAGAACCCCAAGGGTTTGATTGTTGTGTTTAAAGCAGAAAGTCGGCGATCCAGGCGCAAGACTTGGCGCAAGGCTGATGTCACGGAAAAGAGTGCGGCTCTTAGGTGTTAATGCGATTCGTTCAACACATGCCCTGCTCAGTGTTGCATGCTGGTCCTTTATTTTCTTTGCGAGACCGTCTCATGGCCGTTTGGCCTTTTGCTGAACCTTCATGGTTGAGCTTGGAGGTGCGGCCCCTCGGATGTGAAGCATGTTCATGCATGTTGCCTGTCCTTGCAGGCCTTGAAGGAGAGCCCCACACCACCGAAGCCTAACCGTGCATGCCCGGCAGTAAAGATGACAGTAGAGGCCATGAACGTAGGGCATCTAAGAGATATTCCCGGGTGAGCTTGCCCTGGCAGGTGATGCGTGAGAAACTACGGGCACGATGCTCAGGGGGGCAGGAACGAAGGGACGGAAGGTATTCTTGTAGGGTGTTTCGGCAGATCCGCTTAGCCTCCAGGCCTTCGAAAATGTCCATCGCAAATTTGACTGTTTGAAAAGCTCTGGGTGGACGTGCCGCGTCCTCAGGATATATGGACTTCATGTTTTTCAAATTTGTCAGAAACCATCGGTGGCCCAGGCTATATTGACCCAAGAACAAACAACTTTTGGTGGCATTGGGCTGATGATCTCTGGGCTTGGGAAGATGCCCTTTTTGACGAGGCGGGCGAAAAACATGACATAAGTTAGCACCTCATGGGAAACGCTGGCATTCCTTGCTCTTGTTGGATCGCAGGAACAATGACGCAGAGGCAGGCGGGTTGATCTTATTGGGCCCGCTTCATCGCGGATAGGCTCAAACTGACCGTCGATCTCCATGAATGCCTGGTGTTGTGTGGTTTTATGTTGCCTGAATGTTCCACGCTTCATTCTGGACGAAAGGCTGCTTTTGCCCACTAAATTTTCCCGACGTGCAAGACATTGATTGCCTTTGATCACTCGCAGGTCGTCAATCCCTTCCTGACGCTGCGCGGCAAGCCCTACTCGTTGGCGCACTCCGTCCACGGCAGCGAGATTGCCGACCTCTTTCCACTTTTTGCACATGTTCTTACGTGTTTACCCTCTTCCTAGTACTTTCCCTTGCCAAGGAGAAGACAACATGACGAAAGCTTTGGCAACGCTGGCGACGGTCAAAATGTCAAAGCACGCGCGGCTGTGCATCAGCATTTTGTGCATCTTCTGCCGCAGCCAAGCACTCTGCACCTTGATTGCATGTCGGTTACTGCTCGACTGATATGGAGTCCGATCAACTCCACATACCTGCAAACTATTTTGATTTCATTCCGTATATGGCAAGCGGCCAAGCCAAGAACCGCGAAGCTGGATGTCAATTCTACACGGTTGTCGCAATCTGAGACTACAGCTAACTGCTCAAGTTTTACTTGGGTTTTGCTCTCGGTTTGCGGGCATCTTTGGCGAAAGAAAACCGTCAATTTCACTTGATTGCTAGATTACTAATATTTGTTGATTGAACCGTATTAAATTTCATTTTTCTTGCTGATGGAAACCATGTTACCTCCAGGTAACCAGGTAATCTAACATATTGATTGAGAATCACCCAGTGTTATTTTGTGTTTCATCTACTCTAAATTCTGATTTTCCATAGCAAACTTTCCTTCTTTGTTGCTTAAATCCCAATAAATCCCATGACATTCTACTAAATCCAATCAAAGATGGTAAAAATCCCCCATGTCATCTCCGTGTTCTGCTGATGATCCCAAGGCGAAGACCTTGGAAAACGCCAAGAGCAAGGCCAAGAGCAAGGCGACTGAGGCGCAAAAGAAGGCCAAAGAGGTGCCCTGGTGGCAGATTTCGATGCAACGATGGCAATATTTACTGGGGATCTATCCTGTTCTGTTTACGCGTTTGATGTCAACAAAGATGGCAAGGTTTACTAGGGATATATCCGTTGTTTTTAGTGTATATATAATTTGTTTTATGGTGATAGAACGAGGATAGATATACTATGACCGAAGGAATTTTAAAAGTCAAACTTCCGACAATATGGACTGATGGAAAAGCAGAGGTGGGAAGAGTCATAGAAGAGAAGAGAAGAAGAGAGAAGATCAGAGAAGAGAGTCAGAAGAAAGAAGATGCAGGTGCGCGAAAAGGTAGGAAAGTCGCGAAACACTGTGTTTTTCCAATGATTTGTGGCTCCGGAGGGTCGAAAAGTAGGCTCGCTAAAGCGGCGGGTGCGGAGACATCTGGTCAGATGAGAGATGAAAAATTGCACGCTGTTGTGGCGCAAAGCACATTTCAAAGTGAAATGAGCAAAACACCTCAGCCTCGGAGCACTTTTGGAAGTTGAGATAACGAAAAAGTGCACGCCCTTGTGGCGCGAAGCACATTTCGAAGCCAAAAGTGTTAAAAACTGACAGTCTTGGACTACTTTTGAAAGTTGAGATGTCGAAGATGTGCACGCCGTTGTGGCGCGAAGCACATTTCCAAATCAAAATGTATAAAACACACCATGCTCGGACCACTTTTGGAAGTTGAAATGATGAACAAGTGCACGTGGCGCGAAGCACATTTCGAAGTCAAAAGCGGAAAACGCTGAGGGTTCGGAGCACTTTTGGACGTTCGGATGTCGTTTTGCGTGGCAGTCACAAGGGATTCTGCACCTTGCCAAAAGTGAGCAAAACGTGAGGGTTTTGTAGCAGTTTCAACTACAACCGCTACATTACACTACACTACATTACACTACACCACACCAAATACAACTACAACTACAGCTACATTACACTACACTAATTATATCTAATTATACATTACATTAGGCTACACTACAATACACTACACTCCACTACACTACACTGCGCTACACTCAGTTACACTACACTACACTACGCTAGGCTACACAACACTACACTACACTACACTGATTGCATCACACTGCGCTACACTACACCACACAACACCACACCACACCACACCACACCACACCACACCACACCACACCACACCACACCACACCACACTACACTACACTACACTACACTACACTAACTACAACTACAGCTACAACTACAACTGTGCTACTTTACACTACACTACACCACACTAGAGCACACTACATTACACATCCCTACAGTACACTACACTACACTCATTACACCACCTTTACAGTTGTAATCATTTTCCCGCGGGGCCGATTCATTACACTACACTCATGTACACTACACTACACTACACCAAATACACTACACCACAACTACAACTCCACTACACTACAACTACAACTACAGCTGCACTGCACCACACTACATCCAGCAGTTGTGGGTGAGGTGACCGACCAGGTGACCACTGCAACCATTGCAACCATTCCAAAAAACACAACTCCAACCACCTTTGGCTCCATCCGTGATTCGCAACAACCAACCTCTCCTATAGGTTTCCTATTTTTGAAACTTCCGCCACCTTGTGCGGTACTACTGGTATATTGCTGTTTGTGTGATAGAATGGGGATAGTCTGGTGATGTGGGATATGTTTTGACCTTTAACAATTGGGGATGGTTTACTGGCGTTTTAAGCGTTTTGCTTTTCGAAATTTCCATGGTGATGAATCACTAAGAAATCTCTGCTTTGACATGTTTTGTTTGAAAAACATGGGATAATCTCAAGGTTTTTTTTTCTTGGGGATTTTCGTTCATCGCTTATAATTGATTTTCTCATTCTAACCTCCATGTTTTGTCATTTTCATATATTTTCATTTGATTTCCTTGGGTTCGCATGGGAATCATATGATGTGGGTCTATACTGGGAAATGTGGAGTTACCCTTTACCAGTAAATCAACAGTTTTCTATGGAACATTTTCCATGTACAGATTTTCGGGTTAAGACCTCCATTTAGGATTTTGGGACTTTCCGACTTTCCATTGAATTTCCACATGTTTCAATACCGGAGGGTTTTGTGGATTTCAGCACCACACATAAAACGGGTTTCCACCGTCCAGGTGGTCCAGGACAAGCACGTCCAGGCGCCGAACCGATTCTGTTTTGTGAAAAGAGTGTGATTTAACGAACGAAAAACGGTCGGAAAATGGTCATTTAACCAACAACGTGTATGATTTGTCATGGGATTAAGAGCTGATTTGTTATAGTTTTTTTTTATAGTTCCAAGCTCCAAATATATAATTTAGATCTATTAGGGGGTTTTGTTTGATTTAGATCAATGATCAAATCATAACCGGGGTGCGCTGTAAATGTTCACCAGTGATTTCCAATTGTTTGATGTTGGAATTCCTTCCCATTTGATGATTAACATCCCTGTTTTTGTTGGGTAGACGGAAATTTTCCATATAACTCAGATTCCGTAGTGCTTGTTGAAACTCTCATTTCTGATTGTGATTGTTTTGTTTCTCACTTTTACTCCAAATTTTGATGGTTTTTATCTCTGTTTGAAGGATTTTACTTGGGCAAATCCCAGTTTTTTTCCTCAACTGATTTATTCCCACTGATGGATAACTGCTCGAAGTGGAGCCACGGATTTAGCTCACTAGTTAGTAAGTGGCTAAATGGTTTATTATCCACTATCTACCCAGTTGTGTTTGGGGTTTATTTAGCAGCTATCTAATTCTGCGGCCAGTCTAAGTGTCTAAGTGCAGTGCCTGTAGTTGCTAAACCTAAAGCTGGTGGGCATTTTTCCATGATTTCCCATGGTTTCAATCCCAAAATATCACACAATAGTTATATATCATAGTATATCCCCATGATTCCCATTGATTTCCCATGATTATGATTTCTAGTTTTTTCCAGGTGATTTTCCTGGTTTCCTGGTGCAGGCCACGGCTGCCGGGGTGCTGGGTGGAGCGGCCACCCTGGGCGTCAGTGGCGGGGCGACCGGCCTGGCAGAGACTTGTCATTTTTACGACTTGGTGTTATGGTGATGGGGTGGCAAAGTCTATGAACATGATTGAACATATATAGAAATTAAGAGGAAATTATGTTTTTGTTCCGGTTCCTAACGCTATTTTGTTTTTTTGGTTGGAAAGGAAGTAAAAAAAACATCTAGATCACTAGGAAAACCATCTGCAAAAACACTTGAAATCTTGTTTATAGCCATAAAAATTTGGTGAGCTAATTTGATTTAAATGGATTTAGCTCTATGGATTTCACTCCTTCCATATGGATTTAAGTCTACCCATATGCTATGGAGCGCATGGGCCATGATATCGACAGAACCATGAAAAATGAGTATGGCGAACAACATGGGATTCATGTGAGATCATGAAACATGCTGAACCACTGGGTCAATATATGGTTTCTGGATTTGACACCCCAAACGCGGCGAAATTCCGTACAAATGGGGGCCAAAACGAATCATCGAACTAAATGGTGGACGTTCCAGCAAGCCGTCTTAGATTACTAGAGGGTAACACTATGAACATGGTGAACAAGATGGGATTTAACGCTACTTTATGGGATATGATATTGAGTGGACTATCCTGGCAAGAGACCCCAAACAGTGTTGCAAGGAACATGACACTGAGATACTAGGCTAGATTCTGCAAGTTCCCTGTCTGAAGGTCTCTCTAGAAGATCGTGGGCAAGATCTCCCTTTGTAAAAAATGCTGTGCAAGATCCCTTTGTAAGGAAATCTATACAAGGAGTCTGTAAGAGATCTCCACGCAAGCTCCCTCTATGAGATCTCTAAGTAAGATTTCTGCATGAACTTTGTTATCAAAAACATGTTTTGACTTGGTGTTAACCATACATACCGTGTTGAATGCAGTAACCATGTGGATAGTATTGAACCAATGAATGATAGGTTTGAGGGTATCGCTTAAAAATGGGAGATACCCGCACGTGCCATCTCATTTGATGATGAACCAGTGGACTTTGGTGTTTTCTTATTGTGAGAGAAGCCCATATCAATGTTAACTAATCACAATGAGAACAGTATATGTACATTTTCTAAATAAACATAAAGAATATAATATATATATATATGTATATACATATATTATAAATATATATATATATATATATATGTATATATTACATGCACACACAATGCACATATATATATATATATATTACATTGTGCAAAAAAATATTACATTGTTTTTGACATTATATATGCATATCTATTTTTAAATATGTAAGATGCCCGCATCTACAAACAACAATATGATATGTGCCATGCAAACCAACACCATTGAGATACCATTGTTGTTTTTTCATTTTTTCAATCATTAGCGCCATGGACTGCGAACCGGAGGCTGGCACCGTGGTCGGTGGGGCCATCGGCGTGCTGCCGGCGCTTTTCACCTTCGGTTTGTCCATTCCCGTTGGCGCGGCCATCGGCGGAGGAGCAGGCACCCGTTGCCGTTGAGTTGTTGTTGTTGTTGTTGCTGTTGTTGCTGTTGCATACTGTGCAAAACAACTGTTATAGATATATATATGAGAGTTTGTTTTATTAACCCCGTAGTATTCATCAAATGAAAACTTATTGTAGGATTTTGTAACCTGGCAGCAATATGGCTCGAAACGCAGGCCGCGCAAGAGTGCGCAAGGGAGAGCGCAAGGATATTATATATACATGCAAATTTCGTTTTTATTTTCCTACATATTATTCCTTAAAGTATATTGCATGTATGTTTATGTAGGCCTGGAAGTGCTTGGGCACGAGGACATAGAACAAAATCGCAACGCCTCTCCTCCTGCGGTTTCCAGAAACACGGAATATTTTCCTACAAACCATCTCAGACACATTGCCAATGTGTGCGTGAGTGTGTATACGTGGGAGGTTTTGCAGTCGACGCCCGTATTTTTTCACACTTCCTTAGGAGGAAAAAGCGTACGTTCTCTTAATTCACCTTGGGGCTTTCGATTTCCAAAACGGCCTTTTTGGGACTCCAGTACTAAAACAAATCTTTGAAGAGAGCAGTCGACAGCCTTATTTCGTCACACTTTCCTTTGGGGGGTAAGCTTACGTTCTCTTAATTCACCTTGGGGCTTTTGATTTCCAAAACGGCCGTTTTGGAAATCAAATACTCAAACAAATCTTGGAAGAGGGCAGTCGACACCTCTATTTTAGCACACTTTCCTTTGGGGAAATGAGCTTACGTTCTCCTAATTCACCTTGGAGCTTTTGATTTCCAAAATGGCCGTTTTGGAAAGAAAGTATTCAAATAGATATTAAGGAAGTTGAGATAGCTTAGTGACAGGCCCAAAAGAGGTCTGAAACTGACCCGAAGCACCTTCCTACTCACCATCTCAGACACATTGCCCAAAGTGGCCTTTTTGGGACTCCAGTACTCAAACAAATCCTTGAAGAGAGCAGTCGACACCTATTTTGTGACACTTTCCTTTGGGGAAATAAGCTCACGTTCTCCTAATTCACCTAGGGACTTTTGATTTCCAAAACGGCCGTGTTTAAGTTCAGCTTCTTACGGAAAGAGGGCACAGCCCGTGAGCGCCCCCAAAAGGGTCTGAAACCGGTCTGAAACTGTTAACTGCTCACCATGTCAGACTCTATGCCTCTTCGGGTACAGCGTCATTGCTTGGGAATTGCAGGAGAAACTTGTAGATTGTGTGATTCGGTTCCATTACTGGACCACTTCGAAACGCCTTCCCGCTCACCATCTCAGACTCCACATTCTGTTCTGATTCCAGATCAATTTTTTAATGCCTGTATTTTTGTGGAACCGTGCTCATTAAAAACCATTCCAAAACCTTAATAGTGAATGAAACGCAGGCCGCGCAAGAGCGCGCAAGGGAGAGGCGCAAAAACTTCTAAATGGAAACAAACTTAAAGGAAATTCAAAACAAACCCCATATATTGTTTGGTATAGTATAGTCATAGTTTGCGCTTCTACTTGAGAACCAAGAAATGTCATGGTTTGCTGGACAAGTGTGTCATTTTTGTGATGTTTTTTGCATCTAATTATACAATTGTGAAAGAAGTGGATTTCTATGGGGGTCTCAGTCACAAGGAAGAGCACTAGAGATAATCAGAATGCACTGGCAACGCGAATCCAACATATACCCTCTGGTAATTTAACGTAGCTATTGAAAATGATAATTTATATATAGTGGATTTTCCCATAAAAAATGGTGATTTTCCATAGTTATGTTAGTTTACCAGAGGGTAATACAATTTTTCCACAGGTGCAAAAAAAATTGACATCTGACCGAGATGAATTGATTGGACGTCTTGTCCCCAAAAAATTGGTCTCTCTGAGGTCTGGCCGTGGGCGCCTCCGTAGGCGCCATGGCCGGCAGCGTCACCGGCGGCGCAGCCGGGTACCAGGCCTACGCCAAGAGGGAACAGCGCCTCGGTGTGTCACAAAGGTGGGGAAATCCCGGCAATTTCACCTGGGAAACATGGGGATTTCACCAGCAAACATGTAGAATTTACATGAGTTTAGCAATGACTGATTCGGAATTGCCTGAAAATGAGGTGAACCCCTTTAAACAAAAAAACAGTGGGAAAAATGATGATTCACCATCAGATTTAGGGATATCCTATCAGACAAACCCATATATATATATATATAGTATGGTTCAAAACCTATAGTGTCCGTTTTTTTGGGGATGAGCATCCATAAATCCCAGTTTTAAACTACCAACATACCGGGTTTTTGATCCACAGTCACAGCCATGTTTGATGCACTGATGTGGATCCAATACCTTGGTATGCCGGTCATAGCTATGCAGGACATCGTTACTAATCTTTGCTACTGATGTCGCTGGGGCTAATTTTTAGATGTTTCACCATGCAAAAGAGCTGTTTTTTGGCCACTGGAAACCAGAAAACAGGTTTCCCGTTCGGAAAATGATCGACAATCATGGTGGATCTTCCACATCTGAGTTGGTGAACTGAGGATTGGCGAGTTTCGCACCAACACGGTGAACAAGGCACGGTGGGATCACCCCAAGGCTGAGTTCATAGCTTTGTTTTGGTCACAAGTCCCAGGGAATCATAAATTGAAAATATATAAACGTGACATCTGGAGGTTTGGAGGTGTATTGGTCAGGTTTAGTTGCCCATATTATCAATTTTGAGCCCCATGTAACTTCTTTGTCAAGACTATTTCAAACATCAAAACACCCTGCTGACTGGTCTGACACGTCATGGCAACAGCCTACAGCTGTCAGAACCCTCTCTGCCATTCCCAGCATCGAATGACTCTGTTTGAGCGGGTTTCTGTGTAGCAGTCAACGTGTGCGGATCACCTAGCAAAACCCCCTAAAAACATTGTTTTTTTTTCCAGTTGTGGCAGGTTACCAGCGGTGTGGATGCAGTTGCTTTGGCCAACAATGAGAATCCAGTTATCGCCGTTCTATGCGATGCATGGGTTTCCAGATGTTTCCGGTGACCAATTTTTTATTCACGAACATCGTGGCATGCGAACATCCAGAGGTTCCGTTTTTCCCCATGTGTTGAGGTTTTTCATGAGAGGGATATCCACTAAAAGTGGAGGTGAAGAACAGCACCCTACAACTAAAGTGATGACTGGTATTTCGACATATCTTGATCTTCACTTGACCCGTAGTTGACTTGAGTTCATAGGTGTAGATGCAACAATTCTATCCCAATTAAACCCTATATTGCGCATTATCCAATCATTATTACATAAGCCTGACAATGGAAATCCGCCACGTTATGCCGATGAAACTCCTTTCGGAAATGTAAAAGTGTTCCAGTCTGCTATGTTTGGGAGCGTGCCAGGGTACCCGCAGACTTTACTTGGAGTTACGTACTCCAGGATTAACTTCTTCTAATTGAACCGACACTCATCAACCCCCATTGTTATGTGATATTATTTCAAATTATTTCTGTTTTGGTTGGCATATACTACACTGTTACTATAGACATCGAATTCAAATGAGCATGGCAGGGTTGGTGAAATGGTCCAATTAAA
Organism: Cladocopium goreaui; assembly: GCA_947184155.2. NCBI lineage: Eukaryota > Dinophyceae > Suessiales > Symbiodiniaceae > Cladocopium > Cladocopium goreaui. The sequence continues at coordinate 1,121,994 of CAMXCT020002668.1, forward strand.
CACCACCCAACCATTGGCAACATTGCGTGCACCAAGTATGCAATAAGGGGATGCTTGAGGAATCGGACATACCGGACATACAAATTTCATAAGCTGTACCCACTTTTGCTAGAAAAGGATGATGGAAACCGTTCCCTTTTCATTACGACTTCTACTTGGGTTTTGTCTGCAGGGGATACAAAAACAAATAGTATAATTAATGGGAAAAATGATGATCATCCACTGGCATAGTCCCTTTCAGACAAACCCTTTTGAGTTCACCAGATTATACATATATATATATATATTGGAGTAAGCCTGGGAGTATAAACATTCCCCAGAAACAAGATGAAAATCGTGGTTTCGGCTGTGGCCAAGCAGCCGGCCGAACCCCCGGCAGACTAGGCGGCAACGTGCCGGTCAAGTTAGCAAAAATGCGAGGCAAAAAAGAGCAGCAAACCGAGTCGAAATGTTGCCTCAAAAGGCACAACCTGGCACCAACATAAATTATTTATAGTTATTTGCTTCCAAGTTGGGATGCGCCTGGCATTACTTCAATAGTTCACTGCCGGACACCAGGTGCATACCGGGCTTTCATTATCGCTTTTAGCGCCATGCCAAGCTGATGGCTAAAGGTCTCCAGCGTCCAGCGCCGCGCATTGGACTGGACAAGTTGGTTGCTTGGACCTTGATTTCAGAGCAAAGCTGCTCAAGCAGCCGCCGCCCCTCAGGCAAGCAGTGCTGAGCTGACAATTCAGCTGAAAACTGTTTTGGAACCAGAACGCTTAATTTGTGACGTTGTGATGGGGCTTGCGTTGGAGACGGCGGGGGCTTGGCAGAAACCTGGGAATAACAACTTGACGCAAACCTGACGGCTTCGCGCTAACCTTGCAGAAGCCCGAGGCTGGCGGAAACCCGCCCGGAACCTACCACAACCCGGCAAAACCTGGCGGAACCTGGCGGAACCCGGCGGAACCCGGCGGAACCCGGTGGAACCCGGCGGAAACCTGGCGGAAACCTGGCGGAACCCGGAAAAAAGTAAGTTGAAGGGGGGAGGGGTTGGGAGTATAAACCATGCCAAAAGTTATACTCCCAACCCCCCCCTTCAACTTACTTTTTTCCGGGTTCCGCCAGGTTTCCGCCAGGTTTCCGCCAGGTTTCCGCCAGGTTTCCGCCGGATTCCGCCGGGTTCTGCCGGGTTCCTCTGCCGGGTTCCTGCCGGGTTCCGCTGGGTTCCGCCGCTCCGCCGGGTTTCGCGAGGTTCCGCTGGGTTCCAGGCTTTCTCAGGTCAGTTCCGCCGGGTTTTGCCGGGTTTGCGCCACGAGGTTCCTGCTCCCGACCCCCCCTTCAAATTATTGCTAAGATTATTCAGATTGTGCCAGGTTCTTGCCAGGTTCTTGCCAGGCGTCTGCCAAGGTTGCGGCAGTCAAAGAAGCGTTTTTTGCAAGTGCCCGCGCATTGTCCAAGTCAGCTTATGGAAAAAATAACCAATAAGATGGCTTCCCTGGTGGAGTAGCAGATCTTTTTTGCTGGGACCCCATGCAGAGGGGGATGCAATATTGATTTTCATTGTTCACATTGAAAAATGCCAACATGTACCAACTTTCATTGACTTTTGCATTGAACATATTTGCCATTGAAAATGTCCGGATATTTGGCTTGGCCAGAGCTAGTTCGCGCGCTTTGCCGCGCCTCTTGCCGGCACATTTGCCCCTAATTTTGTTTGTCCATCACTGCTTCGGATGCTCTGCCATTCCACTTGCCGGCACAAATGCCATGCTTTTCGTTCCCACAGAGTTAACCACAGGTCCTGCCGCTAAGTTTGCCGGCCACAAAACCAAAGAAATTTGGTTTCTTGAGTTGCGCCGGCCCTTCTGCCAGTGGTTTTGCCATCCCTTTAGCCTCAGTTTTGGGCCAGTTTGGCCCAAAAAGTAATTATGAGTGTTTATACTACCTCGCTACTTTCAATATATATATATATATACTACATATATTATGTGTTATATTCTGTATAAGTACAGGTACAGTCAATAGTCCAATTGATTTGACGTCTGAAACTTCTTGGATGTTTGTTTTGCTCCCAACGTCATTCGTGCCGTTGGTGAGTGAATTCTTTTGGATTGGTATGACCCTTGAAGTCAGCATGTGGTTTGTACCCTCTGGTAAACTAGCATAACTATGGAAAATCACAATTTTAAATGGGTAAATCAACTATAAATAACAATTTTCAATAGCTATGTTAGTTTACCAGAGGTAACTGGGGTAGCCAGCTGCTTATAAGATTAATATACACATGAGAAGGATAAACTATCTCCTGTTATCAACCGTTTGGGTCTCTATCTTCAAGAAATCATCGCAAGAATATGGGTGTACATGGGTATACCGCTATACCCAAAAATCGACATAAACTGATCCCTACAATTAGATGTTTAGCCATGTTTAACCTCTTTTGGATTACATGGGCACACCATTTATCCAAGCAACTTTCCACTGAGGTGAAGGGAAAAGGTGTGGCCTCCGCGTACTGTGGCGGGAACCGGAGTGGGAACCGGAGTGGTCCGAAGTTGATGATCAAAACTGGAAGAGATGAAGAGTCTGTGCTCCATGGTGCACGAATGGGTCATATTTGTGGGAAGTGTTAGTCAAAATTTCAGCACCAGGGAGCATGTAAGGGTATAGTGATACATCTACTCACAGAAGCGGAGTTTCAACCTCCTGGGGTGTTTCAGTGTGCTCTATGGTGCATTATCCCTCTCACGCACTTTTGGGGAATTTTGCATCGTCTCAGTTCCATATATACATGAATTTTCTACCGCAACATGGGGTTTCTAAGCATCCCTCATTTACATGAACCATTTCTGGAGGTGGATGTGGGTCAAGATTCTCACCCTCCCAAGTAATCGATGGCAGATCGATGGCTGATGTAAGGCCAATGACATCCAATGACTACAGGAACGACCACCGATTTGTTGTGAAGGTCATGGTACCCCAATGACCCCCCCAACTCCGAAGCGATCAAGGCAGTACCTTCGAGACAAAGCCTCTGAAGCGTGCCAGCGCTTGGGCCGCAGCGCCACAGCGTGAGCGCGTGGCGGTTTCGGGCCCCGTTTTGCGATAGATCCGATAGATGGATGGTGAATGGTGTCTGGGGTGAAACAGCTATCAGCTGATATTTTCGAGGCCCATGGGGGCGGGTGTTTGAACTGAATTGGTGATTGAAATAGTTGACATTTCAAGGTCCATTGGGGGCGGCCCATGGGGGCTGAGGGTTTGAAAAGACTGAATTGGTGATCTAAAGGACATCCTGTCCAAGACATAAGAGCTGCGATGGCGCCGCTCGGTTCATTTTGCAGTACAGGGGCATTTCATGTCCAGTTGTTTTCCATGCACGCTTGGTACACCAGAGCCGGTGGTCGATGAGCATTTCAACAGAATGACTCATAACCACCGTGGTGTTCGATTCAATTCGGATTGCCGGGAGCACAGCCCTCGGTTTAGAGTTGTGGGCATGGTGGCCGGTGACTCTTAAAATAGAAAAACCATCTCCTGACAACAATTTTGAGTGGATCATTCCTCCATATGGATGGTTTTTCCACTGGCCTCCATGGGAAATGACTGCCTCGGGCGAGATTCGGTGCGACGCAACTGTGAGACTGAAGATGTGGGATCAGGGAAGGGGAGACCAACATGTGATCCAGTGATATAATGGAGAACCAAAAAAAAACAATAGATATGGTGAAGAAATGGGATTTAATCCTTTCCCCCCAATACTAACCCCCCTCCCCTTGTAGTTAGATGGATTTAGTATTTGGGTAGGAAGCTTCCTCCTAATAATGAAATTGAAACCTTAATCAAAAAGAATAAACTTTAGAGTATTCAAAGAGTTGAAAATCAATTAGAATTTCTTATTAAATTCTGTAAGATATTGCCAGAACTTGGATTTCAATGCTTTCCCTAATAACAAAATCAAAACTTCAATAGACATATATGTTGAAAATCGATCAGATCCATTATTAAAATGTAATTTGAATGTTGCCAAACAAACCGAAGCGTTCTCCTGATAAATTAATCACACTAAATTTATACATTTCAAAATCGACGAAATCCCTGTTTATAACTAAACTATTGCCAAAGATCTAATGTCGAAGCTTTCTCCTGACAATAAAATCAACACTTTAAGAAGAAACACTAAATTTGTCCATTTCAAAACCGCTGAAATTCCTTATTGAAATGTAATTAACATATACGATAATATATTTATTCCATGTGTATAGTGCATTTTTTTAGATGGAAATTCCTTTGGAAAAGGGCGGTGGAAGGCCCAGAGTCAAACATGTTGCTATTCAAAACCATGGTTTGCGGGAAATCCCTAGGTTCAGGAGGAGTACACTAACATAGATGACATACCCTCTGGTAAACTAACGTAACTATGGAAAATGGCCATTTATAGTGGATTTTCCCATTAAAAATTGTGATTTTCCATAGTTATGTTAGTTTACCAGAGGGTAGATGACCATTGATCATTGAAACCCAGGGTTTCATCATGGGTTTCCCATATCGTTCTGTATGTTTACCCAAGCGTAAACCGTATCATGCATAAAAGGATGTAATTATATATGGTCGGGAATCCGGGAACAGTTTTGCCAGGTGTATTTTCGTTGCCATTTGCAGTGCGATGTTTTCCTGTCGGGTATGTCCCATGTTATGGGACACCCAAACGGTTAACAGTTTGATGTACTCTCTGGTTATTTCATGTAGCGAACTGGAAAATCACTATTTTGAGTAGGTAAATCATCATAAACTATATATATGGTTGGTGGTTTGGAACATGTTTTTTTTTCCATTCAGTTGGGAATAAGAATCATCCCAACTGACGGACTCATATTTTTCAGAGGGGTAGGGCTCAACCACCAACCAGATTTGATAGTGAAGTTATTGCACCATAGCTAACCTCCAAGTAACAATTACAAGGAGATATGGGGAACGTGATGATCAACCCTAGGATTCGGCAGAAAATGACAAATAAGGAGGGGAATACTGTGGTTGATAGATGGTAAACTGGTAAACATCCCATCATTTTGTTGGGGTTTCAACCATCCGAAATTGGTGGTGCAGGATTTCGCGTGCCCATCCACAGTAGTAGCTCATGGTTGTTCGGCTAAATAGAGGTCATAACTGGTAATAATTAATCATTGATAATATGATAATCCCACTTAGTACCTGACAAATAACCCTTGATTTTTCTGAGCAATAAACAGAGAATCCCGTAATAGTATTAGGAAGATCTTAGTCAGCAAAACCCCGCTTTGATCAGCTACTTGGGAGTGCATTCCAAGAGGTGTCAGTGATTAATTGTACACATATATTACCTGGTTGCTGGTTTGGAACATTTTGTGTTTTTCCAGATATTGGGAATAATCATCCCAACTGACTCATATTTTTCAGAGGGGTTGAAACCACTAACCAGTTACTCTCTGGCAATCTAACATAGCCAATGGAACATTGATGTTTCGGGTGCGTTATTCATTAAAACGGTGATTTTCCACTTGGTATTTGGGATGCACATCGTACTTAGATGAACCATGGAGTGAGTTAACTAGTTTGTAAATGATTTACTAGTATACAGATATACTATCATAATTTTACATATAAGTGATTATACTAAACAGTTCCCTAACTTCATCACCCATTCAAGCACCCTTCTCCTGCAGTTCCTACCGGCTCAAGCTCGTCGCTCGCAAGCTTCTTGCCTTCTTCCCCCCCCGCGAGCCGCCCAGCTGCAAAAACCATAAGCCTTCCAGCATTTGTGCCCAGAAACATAGACACGTGCAAAATCCTTGTGGAAAATAGTGGTACTAAGCCTTCAGACTTTAACTCTGTCTGAATCTTCTGGGATTTGTTTGGTATTCTTTGGGTATTCAGAGACATACTCAAGGAAGATGTTTATGATTAGCCTGTCCCCAAGCATATATCCAAACAATGCGAAATGTGGTACCAATCATAGACTTTGAACCATCCGCGCATATATTTTCATGTACACCCTCATCAAACTCTGTCTTGAGTTTTGGAATCACGGTTATACGAGGAACCAGATGAAATCATATTTTCACATATACATCATGTATCCCTGTATTTCATCTTGCACTTTAAACTTGTTTGATATCAAAACAACAAAATAATATACCACCATCTCTCCAACTGGCATAGACCTTTAAAGGCGCCCATCCCAATGTGGAAAACTCCCCATACAAACTCCTGGCATGGTCTATGTTTGTTGGAGGCGAACAACATCTCAGTATTGAACCATCGAATTTCCATCACACCTAGATACATCGATGGCTAGATTGATAGATCGATAGCAAGATTGTTGGACCGATAGCTAAATGATGCTAAATGTATAATAATGTATACATGTGCAGTCATGTGCATGTTTTTTGAAATATAGATCATAGTAATGTTATTAATAGTTTTAAAGTTTTAAACAGATAAGACGTAGGCAGTTTCTGTATAGACATGATTATTTGACACATGTTATATAGTATATACTGTACACATATATATATATGTATATGAATAAATCTTGGCATCAAACATGGATAGATAAATTCACCATTTCCCCAAACACAATATATCATATGTCGAAAATGATACAGGATCATACATATACTTAAAATACATATGTAGACTATAGATGATTCTAGATCTTCCCATGATTTCCCTTAGTCCATAGAATTAATAGGGACTCCCAATGATGCTCGATATGGACTCCCGTTAATGTAGATGTAGATATAGATCCAAAAATATTTTAACTGTCAATAGATAATCGTTGGTAGCAAAAATGGATCTAGTTAGCAGTAATTCTGTATTGTATATCTATCACTATAGATCAGGACTTTCCTGTATACATACATAGCTATAGTTATCAATAGATAGGTTATAGATCTTTGCCAATTAGTTTGCATATATATATATATATACATAGACTTTGCCATAATGATAAGCGATGAATCTATACTTAAGGTATATTGCCAAACAGAAAGAAATATATATATATATATATACACATTATGTATATATATATATACACAGTATATATGCACATGTTATATATATACACCATCATCATCATCTTCCCATGATCATCCGACTGAACTGCCCAGGTCATGGCCGAGATCCCCAAGTCGAACGGCGCCGCCAAGAGCCCTGTCGCCGACGCCAAGGCAGCCTCGCCCACTACGCCCGTCAAGAGCCCTGTGGCGAAGGTGGCCGGCCATGGCGGCCATGGCGTGTTTTTGGAAGCAAGAAATGGTGGATTGAATCATCCGAAATGGTGAATTTCCATTGGATTTCCCCATCCGAAATGATGATGAAATGCTGATTGAAGCAGCAGAAATTGTGAATTCACCGGCAACAAATTGTTTTTTGGAGCTTTATCATTGACTTTCCCGCCTTGATCCAGAATCGAATAGCCATGTTTTCGGGGTCAACCATTCAATTCAACCTTATTCAGTCCGTCTTTCAGAATGTACAAAGCCACCGTTGGTTGATGATTGGATGGGTTAATTATACGGTATACGGATCAAAATGCTGGAGTTTATCGCCCCTCATGGGGGTCCCTTTAAACCCAGCAGTATGATGGAACAACCAAGCCACCAAGGGCCTTGAACACTGCTCAAATGAGGATGTATTGGGGATTTGAACATGAGACATGGTGGGTCTCAGGGCTTTCCTGAAATTGCACTGCTTAGCTGAGACAGTAGCATTGTACTCGTACCGCTGTTCATTGCTTGTGAAACAGGGCGTGCGAACAACCTACGTAGTCTCATGCTAAACAGGGAGGGTAGCATGGGGTTCAACCAACATTCTCAAACATCCAGTCCGGTCACGGTCCGCCGTTTTCTGCCCACAAGTGCGATGCCAATAGGTTGAAGAAAAGCCCCTGGAATCGCCGTCGCGCTTGGTGGCACTCAAGGAGGAGGGGGCCAAGGCGAGGCGCCAAGTCAATAGAAATGTGGTGGTGACGACTGGGGATCCCCCATGACTTACAGTTATGGCCATGGCTATTTGTTTTAACATGTTTTAACTGGTTATTTCTATGGGATTATACTGACCTATAAATGGGCTTATGTCTGTACTTATAATTAACTGGTATTTCGGGCCAAAACTGTAGGAAAGCTCCAGAGAAGTTGGCGAACAGAACTCCAACTATAGGACTGGTGGATACTTATGGTAGATATGAATCGAACCATAGTTTAGAGTGAGAGTTGGTCTTTTAGACTGATATAAGTATAGTTTATGGCAGCTTTATGGTAGATATATGTATAGTTAATGGGATTATAAACCAGTCAACAAAATTCACTTGAGGGGAACCACATTGTAATCCTGCGTTCTCTCTGGCCAAGTCTACAACAAATTGCATGCGGAAAAGAAGTGACAGGCTATGAAATGGTGCAAACCCACTCCAGCGCTTTGGTCAAAAGCAGTTGGATTATATTTCTACACTGTTGGGGGATGGTCATACCACCATTGATAGGGAATTAGAATGGCGAATATAAGGATTCCCGATAATGATGGAAATCGCCATACCCCATATTCCAGGTTTTGACCATGGCACATATGTATCTATATATGGGTTTACAGTCAGTTTACCTGGTGCGGTGCCTTGTTGCTCGCACCCTTAGTTGAGGCGAACAGTGATTTGATCTTGGGGTTGACTGGGTGACTAAGTTTTGCCGCGTCAGTGGTGATATTCTATTTTCCATGTATGAATCCACGGTATGGCGAATCGATCAGGACTATGTGCTTTACCCTTTTATGCCCCCCTTAAGAAAATCATAGCAAATCCAATATAAGAACAGCATTTCTTGCCATCAGAATGAGGTCATGGTGCCACAGGGAAAGCATAGGAAGGCATGGCTTGCAATTAAAATCATCAGTTTACAGATAGGTGCTACCCTCTGGCTATTTAACATAGCCATGGAAGCCATGGCCCATAGAAATAGATGGTTTACCTATTAGTAGCATGGTGATTTTCCATGGCTATGTTAGTCATAACCAGATGCTATAAGAAACCTCTTGGCTCCACAAGGCTTCACAAGCTGCAAATATGGTTTCCCGAAGCGTTGACGTTGACGCTCTCTCCGTCGTCCGTGGAACCCAAAGGACCCAGATTTGAATCGTAAGGTATTGAAGATTGTCTCTGCTATGATTTAATTTCTATATATATATATATTGTTACTATTTGTTGCTAATTTTCATATTTTTTTTACATATATGTATATATATATTGTTAGATTTATATAAATTGTCTAGACTCTAGATATCACATACTATAGATTGATGGGTATGCCCAAGTATATAGTGTTGATTTTATCATCATTATACCTCCATTGATGGTTGGTTTAAGTTTAATTCCCAACTGCAGATCCATAGAGGCCATATGCACAAAAGGTCAGTTTTACCCATTGACCATATCCCCATTTGACGAGTATATCCCCATGGAAACTTTGTTCGATGATTTACCGAACTTAAAAATGATGGTTTTCCATAGCACATTGTCAGATTACCGGAGGGTAAATATGATTATTGACAATTCCTGCGCTAAATGGAGGTTTTATAGCTGAGAAAATCATCGAACAAAATCGGTGATGTTCCAGCTAGCCATGTTTGATTCCAGGAGAGTATTGGATCCAATCATGTCACAATTGTATTCCATCATGGTTGTTTTTACAGAAGTTAACCTAAAACCACAAGTTATGATTTAACCCCTTTGGTAACTTATTCCCAACTATATCCCCAACTATCACCCCAAAAAGTTGATGGTTACTACCTACATACGGAGATTCGCGTTTGATTACCAGGGTGTAAACATTGACTGCCCAACCCGGACGTTGCTCCACACTTACAATTATCATCATCATCATCATCATCTTCATCATGGTCTCATCATCAGCATCTCACCACCACCACCACCACCATCATCATCATCATCATCATCACCAGCGTCACCTCATATGTAATGACGTAATACCATCAACTTATATGTTTTATATTCATAAGGGATCATAAATCCGCCACCCTCTATGACAAATATGTTGAATGGGGTAATCACATCAACTTATCTTCATAAGTGATCAAACCTCCACCACCCCTCTGGCAAATATGTTGATTATCAACTTATCTTCACAAGGGATCAAAAATCCACCACCTTCTCTGACAAATATGCTGAATGGGGTAATCACATCAACTCATCTTTGTAAGGGATCATAAACCCACCACGCCCTAAAACAAGTATATCTTCGTAAGGGATCCAGAATTCTTCACCCTCTTTACCCTCTTTGGCAAATTTGCTGATTCTGATAGTAGCATCAAATCACCTTGATGAAGGATGATGATGATGATGAAGATGACGATGACGATGGTGGTGATGACGATAATGATGATTCTGATTATGATGATGATGATCATCATGGATCACATATACATCTACAGACTGAAAGTCCACCGACATGGCATTTCAAAAATTCGCAACCCTTTCGCAATTCCGGCGCGGAGCAACGTCAGGGTTGCACCGAACATTGTTATTCCCGTTTTTCGACCAGAGTTGATGGTTAAATCACTATCTCTTTGATTATTCCATTACCAGAGTTACGTTCATCAACTTAGCTATCATAAATCAGCTATAATTCCCAATTAAAAAAGAAAACATGTTTCTTGGTGAAATGGTTACACTTTCCTATGGTTTCAAACGGGGGTACCACCTTATACATTCATATATATAAACATATTTGGGGGAATGACGATCCATTAACCAGCTTTGACTTTGGGTACCATCCGGGCACCAGGGTTTCCATTCCCATGTGTATATATATATATATACATACACATTTATTTATTTTAGGTTCCCCGCAAATCATCCATTTTAAAAGGGTTGTCCATTATAAATCATCCAGCTCTTGGGTTATACCCGTTTAAGAAGTGCCGTTGATCAAATATATTTATATATGTATATAATTCTGTGCATATATATATACATGTATATATCACATCCCAACAAAAACAAAAAACGCCCAGCACCCCTAAAAAAGGCGGCCGCCAGGTATTGACCGACGCCAAAGCCAAGGCACAAGAGGTGGCGCGCAAGGCGGAACTCGGACAGGGCGTTGACCAAAAGGTCGAGCGTTTGAATGGAATATATTGTGTATATATATATACACTACAGGGATGTATATGGATATATTAGTGATATATTGGGTAGAATTACTATATTTTAGTGATATACAGCCTGAATGTTGTTGTTTTGTGATTCCTTCACTGTTGATAATTTCCTCACTGTTGATAATTCCTCACTGGAATGTGAGTGATATACTTAGTGGATATTTTAGTAGTTCCTCATGTTGTAGAAGCTTATCTTTGCGACGTACAACCCTCACTGTTCTCCCTCACTGGAATGATGGTTCGGATCCATGGTGATGCCTACATTGAACTATTGAACAGCATTCGAAACCATGGCTTAGGTCAGGGAAATTCCACATAATTGAGACCATTAATCCACATAATATAGGTGATTGATGTTAGGAAAGCGATAACAAACCACCCATGTGTTGATGGTTTATACCACTAGAACCATAAAGAAAAAAACAGGTTGATTGGTTCCCAGAGCCATTTAAAATACCCTGGTTCATTGGTTACTACAGGGACTTATACTATCATCTGGTAATTTAACATAGCTATTGGAAATGGCCATAGAAATAGTGGATTTACCCATTAAAAACGCATGGTGATTTTCCATAGTTAAGTAAAGGTTTACCGGAGGATATCTAAGAAATACTGGGGATGAGGATTGGCTATTTCAGGAAGCGATAAAAATTTAAGGTACCGTAACCTTTTTTCTCAGGTCGCCAAATTTCAGGGGATGGTCCTCCCTCCTGGTTTTCTATGGCTTGAGAAATGGTACGTCATACCTCCAGTACCAATGTACCTGAAATGGACATTTTTGGGTGATTATAAATCAATCTCCACAAATCACCATGAACTCACCATAAATCCCCGTAAATCCCAATATATAATCATTATATATATATTGGGATTTACGGGGATTTATGGTGAGTTCATGGTGTTTGTGGAGATTGGACTCTGGACTTCTGAAAAAAAATGGTGAATCATTTGGATTTCACAGATTTCACAACCGCAATTGGATCATGAACACACATGAAATATAACTATCTGGGTAAATTATGGTAATGAAACGACCCACATGGGTTAGTAAGGGGAATCATCCCAATTTTTTTGTGGGTAAATATCATGAACACTATCAATTGGAGCATATGGGTGATAAAAATTGGTAAATTATAACGACCTCACTGTTCTCCCTCACTATAATCATAGTTAGGATTTGGGGAATCATCCCAAAATGGCCGAACTATTCAGGTTAGTGAAATATTGTAATTTACCCAGAACTATGAAACATGGATTGAAGAATTCACCATTAGAAAGTCATATTTAAATATAGTTTATCTTAAGAATGGATTTGGGTTCCCAAGTTTTAGAGACAGCCTTGAAAACCATGCGGGTTTTACTTTTGTTCTATGATTGTTTTGGTTTTGAATTTTAAATTACTTTCTGTAGGTAAATATTGATGATGACTAATTAAATATGGTTTAATGGATTTTCATTGATTTTACTGAGCATGTTTTCAGGAACCAGATATTGTTCTCGTTTATAGAAACATTCCCGTCATCCCTGCTTGTTTGGGGTGAAAAAAACCATAGGAATTCAGTGAGTTATCCATCCCCACCAGCTGCCATTTTGAAAGTATACGATGTATACCCCATTGAAAGTTAACACACTCAAATCCAGCCTTAATGGGTTAGACATGCTTATATAAATCCAATTTTGATGGTTCCCGACTTTTGATAGTTATTGCATATACTAACTTTAGACTTTATATGATTACATCTATTTTTTTTATGGTTCACTCGCCATTTTGCGGGTCCACTGGTAGCCATGGATACAATGTGGTGCCCCGCCCCCTTATCAGTTGGTTTGTAATCCAATCAACTATAGATATATCTACCATAAACTATAGTTAATTAGGAGAATTATAAACCAACTTAGCTATCATAAATCAGCAATAACTCCCATTAAATCACCATTCTCCTATGGTTTCCAAACGGGTTTCCGTTTCGCAACTCCGTGTCTTTTTCCGCAGGTTCAGTCCGCAGAGCCTGTGAATTCTGTGATGACCAAGGCTTCACAGATGAGGCGAACAGTGAAGGGCAGGGAATGAACATGGGAATATAGGGAGCGTTTGAAAGTTACCACTTTAAGGGTTGAAACATATACTAATAGGTAGAAACCACTTTGGAACATATATATATATATATATGGGAACATACTAATAGGTAGAAACCGTTCTTCAAGATGTTTTTTTGGATGTAGATGGATTTTCATGGCGATTTTCATGAGAGATTTCGGGGGATTGAATGGAATTTAGGGTTTTTTATACCTCCTGGTAAATATTAGCTATGGAAAGTAACCCATGGGCCATGGAATCCAGTTCGCAGACTGTGCGTTGCTCCAGAGGGATATGACTGACCCATAATCTGGGTTCATGTTTGCGCAGGTCTAAGATATCTTTGGTGAATACATTTATATAAATTGAATAGAAACGAAAGATTGTAATCCTAAGGATTTTGCGCGTTTCCCTTCAAAAAAAAACAGACAAACCAAGAAGAGCCATGGTCAAAACATAGATTAGTAGCGGGATAACCAACATATCACAAACATACCCTATATGCTCCATGTATGGAATATTTACCAACATTTCCCCTAAAAATCACCCAAATGCAGGTAAATATACCATACATGGAGCATATGGGATATATATATATAGTTCCCACCGAAGTTCCCAGCCCAATTCCTAACTACTCGTAGTCAGTACGTGGGATCATAGTTCACTCATGGGATAACTCACCAAAGGTGATTGATCACCAAGGTAAATAGTCAGTTACCAAACGGGATGATAATCCAAATAGGGATATAACCATATACATCTGGTTTACAGATTTTGGAAGAGCTGAACATGGGGATGTGGAGTTAACTAACCACAAAAATGGGATATATACTGCATGAGCACCAGTAAACAAGAAGGATGTGACCCAGCACGTTGTAGATCGGCTGCCGTCAATATTTCAGGCCGTTGAGTTACTACGATGTTGGTTCAATCTGCATACGCCTCAAACAGTTGTGGTTGCTAAAATTATCCAGATTGGATAATGTGGTACAGCATCCCTAATATCTTAAGGATGGTTGGGAACATGTTGGAACCACGAGTCAGTAAACAGCAGTTGCCATTCAGTCCCGGCATCACAGAGATTCAATAGACATGGTCTTTGTTCGTGTCAAGCTCTCGTTGGTGTACCTTATTTGCTCCATGTTGCTCCGTAATTTTATTTTGTGTCTTCTATCATCTAGCTCACAATCAAAATTCACCTAAGTTAAATCCACATTTAATAAAAAATCATATAATGTTATCCTCTACTACTTGCTAGTGATCCCCCCATTTCCATCCAGAGGGTGTTCCATCGGAAATTGATAAATCCCAGCCATGTTTGACGTATAATTTTACATACCCTCTGGTAAACGTTTACATAACTATGGAAAACCACCATGCTATTCATTGGTAAATCCAGTATTTCTATGGCCATTTTCAATAGCTATGTTAGTCATTACCAGAGGGTAATTTCACATTTTTTTAAACTGCTGAAATCATCATTAATGTGGTTGAACCCACGTCAAGCCTACAATTTTGCTCGGTAAAACTTCCTTCTGAACCGCCAATTGTTGATGGTTTAAGCATCTTTCCCCCCCAAAAAAAATGAACGAAATCCATGTTAATCCCGCTATGTTCCCATTGTTTGATTGCTAGAGTCACTTAGATCCAGAGAAAATTCCCTACAAAATGCTGGATTTGCTGAGGATTTTAGTTTTTTCCCATTGGTTAATTCCTGATGACTGGGGAAACCTACTGGGATGATCGTGGCAGAGTCCATGTTTTTTGTGTTGGTTGCCCGGCCCGGTAAACATACATAGATAGCTATTGAACAGTGCCATAGAAATAGTTGATTTATCCATAAAAAATGGTGAGTTTCCATATAGTTATATAGTTATGTAAACGTTTACCAGAGGCTAAAGTTTTCAATTTCTGTTGCGTATCTCCATAAATCATCATTTTCTCCACCAGTCGCAGAGAGATTTCCCAGCGTTCAAGCTTCATCTAAAGGAGATTTCCCAGCTAGCCACGTTCGATTACTGGAAGGTAGATCATATGATATGCCCATCAAATCATCAAATGGTTGGTGAAAATACCATATAATCATCCCAAAATATTCTCAAATCATCCAAGAAAAATAGAGTATTACCAAATAGATTCAGAGAAATTCATCATTGTCCATCCATAAATCCATTAAAATCATCAAACCCTCTGGTAAACTAACATAACTATGGAAAATCGCCATTTTTAGTAGGTAAATCAACGAACAAAATGTGTCATTCTCAAGAGCTATGCAACAAATTACCAGAGGGTAAGTGCTTAATAACCATAGTTAGTTCACCCATTGATTGGACACTCCGCTTAGGGTGGTATGGCTTAGTTGTGGTTGCTGTAGTTGATAAATCCTCATAAATCATCATAAATCTTCAGACATCATCATACATCATTAGACATCATCGCAAATCATCATTTTCCATCTATAAAATACCCTAAAATCATATGAATACATATAAAAATCATCATAAAATCATCATGATTCCCCCATCTATGGGTGGTCAAATCCCTTCATGGAGAGGAGCTCTGCCACCACCGCGGCTGCGGATGCCTCGGGTGCAGTGATGGAGTGCTTGTCGAAGCTGAAGAGCGCGGCAGGCGGCGGAGATCTCCGAGAAAACACAGGTGAATTTATAGGAGAGTGTTATTTTAATGTCAACCTGAAACTTCTGAAGTCCTTGAAAATAATCCGCTCTCCCTATTATATACTAAAACACCACCCCCAAATGGTAAACACGGTGATCTATATAGTTTAATATTAGGGGGGTATTTTGTATTAGGGTGCCCTTAATATTTCAATGAACACCTTAATAACAAAAAATAAATAAAAAAAACATCTTTCAAATTTGATTAAATCCCTTATTAAAACCTATACAACATATTGCCAAAAAATGGATTTTGATGCTTTCCCCTAATATTCCAATGAAAAACCCTAATAATAAAAATAAACAACAACTCAATTTCAAAATTGATTAAATCCCTTATTAAAATCTATATAAACTATGGCTTTATAGTGGATTTCCAGAATTTTACATATCACCTATAATACACAATTTTATAAAGTCAACATTAAAATTCTAGGAGATTTATCCAAGAAAAGTGATGATTTTGATAGATTTTATTTGATTTTATCGCCAACACATGTTACTTTATAGGAGATTTATCCAAAACTCCAAGTGATATATCCATAATTTTAATTGTCACCTACAAAAAAATATGTAAGGTCGACATTCAGATTATAGGAGATTTATCCAAGTGATTATTTTGACGTGATTATTAGGACGGAAGGAGAAAGTAACTCTAATAAAAATTAGAGACCCTCACCTGGCAGGTGGAAAAACATGGTAAATATATCCAAGATCAGTGCCTATTTTAACGTCGACTTGATTTGATTCACCAACCATGGTGGATTTTAATGGTGATTTATGATGAATTTAATGGGCATGGAGATTTGTATTTTACGGATGGACAATGATAGATTTTTCAGAATATTTTTGAAGATTCAACCAAGATTTATGATGGACATGTACCATCCCAAAATTGAGGATTTTTCTGTCGATTTCTGAAGTTTTTTTCCACAAGAAACGATGTTTTTTTTTTCCACCACACATGAGGTATTTATGCAGATTCATGAGATGATTTTTTGTAAAGCGTTTAAAAGAAAAAACACCTACCATTTGGGGGTGGTTTTTAGAACCCATTTATGACGATACTGTGGATGGTTTATACCTGGGTTTACTGCATTGCTGTTAGTAAAGCGATAGGATCCAGCAGCCAGCATCCCAAGATTTACACTAAATGGGTGGTATAATATGGGTGGTTTACTATTGTTTTTCTAAAATTAGGGATTTGCTGAAAGAAAACTTGAAACAACACTTGTCATGCCACTTTTTTGAACATGTGTTTGGTCTAAAAGCAGGATAAATCAAGTTGATTACCACCGAGAGTGGCATCAGCACCCAGGACAGAATTGAGCGCCACATTCATTGTAGATGACAAAGGCGAGCCGAAAGACTTGGACGATTGTAGTAGCAAGAGGCAGAAACTTCGAAGAGCATGACGCGCGAAGGTTGAGAGAGTCTTCGCTTCGTTGGAGCCGCTGCGAGCCTTCAGAGGGCAGTTAAGAAACCATGCCCAAAATATAGAACATCAAATGAAAATCCAACATTTTGGACATGGGCGAACTCAGTTCCAAAGTCATGCCTTAATGGGAGCACCCACCAATACAAAGAGAAACCCCACCCTAGCTTCGTTTGTTGGCTAATGCGATGATATAGTTATCCTACCAACACAAAGAGACACCCTACCCCATCCAACCAAAAGCTATAGTCACCATGAACATCCAAAAACCCTGATTAACCTACGGTAACGACATTTAAATATGTGGGGGGCGGGCCAGACCGCGAGGCCCCGGAGGTAGTATGAAATACCAGTTCGCATATATATTTAAATGTAGTTACCGTATGTTTAAATGAATGGGATTCCGTATGTTTAAATGGCCGGGCGGGCCAAGGAAAGTTTTCCCGTAGGTAGTCTAAAATACCTGTTCGTATATTTAAAAGTCCGTATATAAATGTAGAGACCGTATGTAAAATAGCCTATGTATGATCCAACTTTGCTATCCAGAGGCACTGTGTACACGTCTAATCATCAAATATGAACATGATCAATTGTCTAGGGACGCATTTGGGATTATTAATCATTGGTTGAATTCCAGAAAACATGAATTCCAATGGTTTTGGTGGTTCTATCCTAGAATGTTTGTTGGTAAGCATCCTCATTTCCTCATTGGTGAACCGCCATATAGACAGACGGCTATCCCAGTTTTTGATGGTCAACAGTTGAAGTTTTCCCACGGCCTGTGGGCCCCGAGATAAGTAAGTTGGTTCATTGCTCCAACATATGGGTTTTATTGAGGATATATTTTACAAAGTGGGGCCCCCTAGATAGCTAAGTTGGTTTATAAGTGGTTTAACTGTGGTTTATGGTAGATATAACTATAGTTAATGGGGATTATCATGGTTTATAAATCAACTTATAACTGGGGGGCCCCATCCTGTACAGTTGAAGGGCTTTATAAATCAACTTAGAATTGGGGAGACCCAAGGCATTGATGATGCGGCTTCTCAAATTCCCGTTTTCGAGATTTTGCAGTGAGGTGCAGAAACATATTCTGCTGATCTTCACATCGACCTCTTTTCTCCGTAGAATCAGATACCCTCTGGTAAACTAACGGTTTGCTATGGAAAATCACCATTTTTCATGGGAAAACTCACTATTTCTATGGCCATTTTCAATAGCTATGTTAAATTACCAGAGGGTATATAGCCATCTCCAAATGGTATGTTTGAACTGCCCTAACTCTGTTGACCGCCATCTGAGGCAATATGAGGGCTTGATTTTTCGTGCATTGTCCTGTAATATCCATCAAATATGGATGCATCCATCAAAGCTTTTCACGAAAAATATGACCTTCATCAGCTTCAATGCGCAAATTTGGTCAATTTGTAGCTTAACCCGGCTGGTAAAACCACCAGTGTTGCTTTTCGGCTTCCAAAAAATGACCAGCAGCCAGGTGAGAGCTACACGTCCTTGAAAGAGAACGGTCTCAAAAGCTGGTGTTCCGAAAATCTCGAAGCGGCCAAGGGATTTTCTATGCGCCCCTGGGCATTTGGAGAAGTTTCATGCTGATTTTGTTGGGGTGTTGGTGATGCCAAACATATGGACTCAGCAACTTGCTATCTTAAATCAGATGATTTTGTCAATTGTGTTAATTGTGTCAATCTCTGTCGATCCTCAGTTCCCAATGTCACTCTCTGACTTCAAGTGTCAAATCATGTGTTTGCCAGGGGGTCCAATTTCCGCGGTATGCAAAGAGGCCGCTGGATTCCGGCTGAAATTTCACCTCAGGCGAGATTTCTTGAATAATTCTCATCAATTGAAACACTTCAGACCAAATTTCTAGGCCAGGTTGTCCAGGAATGAACTATATTAATGTGGGAAACCAAATAATAAACCATCCCCAATTAGAGGTTTCTGATTAGATATACCATGGTATACCCCTAGAACTGGGGATGATGTAACATATGACCCCCAGTCATGACATGGCTGGTTCATGGGATTTACCCATTAAAAATGGGGATTTTCCATAGTTTTGTTATGTTAAACGTTTTACCAATTGGCTTTTCCCCTGGCTCAATCTACCGAGGTCAAGTGCAGTGGTCCGTGGAGACCACGAAAGGCTTGGTGGACTCTGTGAAGACAACGGCGCATGGCAAGCTGCAGGAGACCTTGACGAGCATCAAGGGCACCTACGTAACGCGGTGAGCAGAGAAGGGAGGATGATTATTGTGGCTACTAAGCAGTACAGAGGGGGATATCCCCCAAGTACTTAGGTGATGGTATGGGGAAATCAGATGGAGTCATTTTTCAGTCTTAACCACATTGGCTGCATCAATTGCAGTCGGTGACATGGATGGGAATAGGTCAACGACCATGCGAATTACCCTTTGGTAACCAAACGCGGAAAGCTGGAAATCCCTGAGCGAAATGGGGGTTTTGATTTATATAATGGAAACACCATCTCTAAATGGTGGATGTTCCATTGCCTTGTTTGATTGCCAGAGGGTATACCAGTTGTATCAAGGCCAATAAGTTGAACCTTGAGATGCATGGGGTAACCACAGGTTGCTGGTAAATAATATTCAATCTTCCAACCATTTTTCCAGCTATAAACCGCCCGTTTAGGGGATTTCCCAACTAGTCACGTTGGTTTTTGGATATGTGTTGGATTAGTGTTGCGCAAGGCTCAGCATGGCTCAGCTGATTTCAGCTCCCCCAGCGACGCTGAGGCGAAGGGCAAGAGTCATGTGGCCGCTCGGCCGAGCGGAGAGATCTTGGAGACGGAAGTGATAAACAGCGCAAAACCAAAAGTGTGCCATAATCAAAAGTTGGACTGTATACTCATCATGGGTAAACTAACATGATGTGGACAATGATAAGAATCTACACATTATGGTGTTGTTTTTTTTCTCCACATCTATGTTAGTTTACTGGCGGATTTAAATGGATTTAAGGATTGCATATAGAATTTCATCATATTTCATCAACACATCATATCATTCAATTACAATTATGTAACCAACTTTACAGGGACCAAGATGGTCATCGATGGTGATCCATTCTGTTTGGATTCTCATTGCGGGATGACCAACAGAAATTTGGGGTTTGTTTCATCTCCATGTATCGCCACTAAATTTTTTGTTGCTGAAACAAAACCATGAATCGCCACTTAACAAAACCATCAAAGTTGATAGTTTAATGATGTTAAATGATGTTAAATGATGTTAAATGATGTTAAATGATGTTAAATGATGTTAAACTCCCATTCAATCGCCTAAGAATCTGCTGATTTTCACCATGAATGAGTCGTCCACATTGGATCCACCCAGATCCCTGGATCCCACAGGTGAATGCCTTGGACACTGCCAAGGGCAAGGCGACTCAGGCATTGGACACTGCCAAGGGCAAGGCGACTCAGGCGCAACAGAAGGCCAAGGAGGCGCCGCAGCTGGGAATATACGGACTTGTTCTGGGGATATAACGAGACATTGTGCAACATGTCTACATCCAGTATGTTGTATTTTATGAATTCGGCATTTAAGTTGATATTTTTTCTATACGTTGCATCGATAAGGGACATAATGGGATATGGCCTGGGCTTTAATTGGATAAGATAGAAGGCAAATATCATGTGTGAATGGAGATTTCAAGGGAAACCTTGCATGTCTTGGATCCACAGTTCAGATCAGTTCAGTACTGTATGCTATTTTGGTTTAAATTGTGCAACTTATCTTAACTATCTTTGGAAAAATGTAGCTATCTAAGTTAGGTCATGGTTTGAAGATGGTTCTTCTTCAATTTCACAAGGTCAGGGGTCTGATATGTTTGGCAAGGGGAATTTGGACATGATGTTCATGTTTGTTTATAGGGACAGTGACAGTGATGAAGGCTTTAAGGATGTTTCAGACACCGTGACAGTATGGCTTCAGAAAGTAGAAAAGTGTGGTTTCAACTTTCAACTAGTTGTAGATTTGTAGCTAGCACACCTATAGTTCAGAAAGTAGAAAAGTGAGGTATCAACTTTCAACTAGTTGTAGATTTGTAGCTAGCACACCTATAGTTCAGAAAGTAGAGTCAAGTGTGGTATCAACTTTCAACTAGTTGTAGATTTGTAGCTAGCACACCTATAGTTCAGAAAGTAGAAAAGTGAGGTATCAACTTTCAACTAGTTGTAGATTTGTAGCTAGCACACCTATAGTTCAGAAAGTAGAAAAGTGAGGTATCAACTTTCAACTAGTTGTAGATTTGTAGCTAGCACACCTATAGTTCAGAAAGTGGAAAAGTGTGGTTTCAACTTTCAACTAGTTGTAGATTTGTAGCTAGCACACCTATAGTTCAGAAAGTAGAAAAGTGAGGTATCAACTTTCAACTAGTTGTAGATTTGTAGCTAGCACACCTATAGTTCAGAAAGTAGAAAAGTGAGGTATCAACTTTCAACTAGTTGTAGATTTGTAGCTAGCACACCTATAGTTCAGAAAGTAGAAAAGTGAGGTATCAACTTTCAACTAGTTGTAGATTTGTAGCTAGCACACCTATAGTTCAGAAAGTAGAAAAGTGAGGTATCAACTTTCAACTAGTTGTAGATTTGTAGCTAGCACACCTATAGTCAGCAACTAGTTCATAGTTAGTTGTTAGATTTGTAGCTAGCACACCTAGAGTTCAGAAAGTAGAAAAGTGAGGTATCAACTTTCAACTAGTTCAGAAAGTAGCAACTTTCAACTAGTTGTAGATTTGTAGCTAGCACACCTATAGTTCAGATCAACTTTCAACTAGTTGTAGATTTGTAGCTAGCACACCTATAGTTCAGAAAGGTAGGTCAACTTTCAACTAGTTGTAGATTTGTAGCTAGCACACCTATAGTTCAGAAAGTAGAAAAGTGAGGTATCAACTTTCAACTAGTTGTAGATTTGTAGCTAGCACACCTATAGTTCAGAAAGTAGAGTCAAGTGTGGTTTATCAACTTTCAACTAGTTGTAGATTTGTAGCTAGCACACCTATAGTTCAGAAAGTAGAGTCAAGTGTGGTTTATCAACTTTCAACTAGTTGTAGATTTGTAGCTAGCACACCTATAGTTCAGAAAGTAGAGTCAAGTGTGGTTTATCAACTTTCAACTAGTTGTAGATTTGTAGCTAGCACACCTATAGTTCAGAAAGTAGAGTCAAGTGTGGTTTATCAACTTGTAATTTCTTCTAGTTTGCCCAATCAAACATGGTGAGATATCAAATTGCCTCGACATTTTAACCGTCGCCAGCTCCATACCGCGCGACATGCCTCGATCCAGGTGGTCCAGGACAAGCACGTTCAGGCGCCGGTTGGATCCGGTTGGCAAAAAGCATCAAAAAACTATTGAAGCCATGGCCCAGTCGAAATAATGGATTTACCCAGCTAGAAAATGGTGGATCTTTCTATGGTTATGTTGTTAGTTTACCAATGGTGTAAAATGATGTAACCTACATGAATTTGTGATGTATCCCGACTTTTCTGACTTGACTCCAGTTCGTGATGCTTATCTTAAAGGATTTTACTTGGGCAAATCCAAACTTTTTCCCTCAACTAATTCACTCCCACTTCGCTGAACCATGGAGTGAGTTAACTAGTTGGTAAATGGCAATCCACTATCTACCCAGTTATGTTCGGGGTTTCCTAAGCAGTTCCCAAACTCCGCAGCCCACCAAAGTAGACCAAGTAGTTTTTTTATGTTTTTTTTGTAGCTGCTACATCTGAACTCCTTCGAACTCTTAGGGCAAAACATGGCAAGGTAAGTAGTTATTTGCACTAGGAGTTGCTCAAGCTAAAACACCTACGTAAGTACACTTGTTGGTTTATATCATAGTTAATATATTTATATACACACACCTTATATACCTGGAACCCAAATGACCCCTCTTTTGAATGATTAACCCTCAATTTTATGGGTCAAAACCTTGGAAAACAATGGTCATTTGGGTTCCAGGTATGTATATATGTATATATATATAAAAATAACTATTATTATTATCATCATTATTATTATTACTATTATTATTACTATTATTATGTTATCATTATTATATATATTATATATATGGGCAACTCTTAATAATTCACTGACCTGAAACAAGGCCATTTTTGGATGATTCCTCTTATTAACCATATATCAGCTTATATCTATTCTTGATACATTAATATACACTAGCAGTGTTAATGTAGTAAACTAGTCTATATGATATATATATATATATATATAATTATATATATATATATATCCCATGACGGATCCATGGTGCTGGTATATTATATATGCTAACAAAAATCTAACAAACATGGGGTATATTGATGGGATCCATGGCACACCATATATATATATACCATACATGGATTATATACCATATACCATATATACCATATATATATACCATATATATATATACACCATATCATATATCATATATCATAGATTATATATACATATCGTAGATTATCATAGCTACATCCCCATGATTTCCCCATGACTTCCAGCCCTGCCTCTCCGTAACTTAGGCCACGGCCGCCGG
Source organism: Cladocopium goreaui (assembly GCA_947184155.2). Classification (NCBI taxonomy): domain Eukaryota; class Dinophyceae; order Suessiales; family Symbiodiniaceae; genus Cladocopium; species Cladocopium goreaui. The sequence goes on from CAMXCT020002668.1 coordinate 1,145,955, forward strand.
AGCGCTGGGGGGCGCGGCCACCCTGGGTGCCAGTGGCGGGGCCACCGGCCTGGCGGAGACCTGGCAGAGATGGGATGGGATTTCTTTGACATAATCCTCTGCTATGGAAAACCATAGGAAAACCATAGGACAACCATAGGAAAACCATAGGAAAACCATAGGAAAACCATAGGAAAATGGAGGTTTATCCTCTGGTAAACTAACATAGCTATGGAAAATCACCATGCGTTTTTAATGGGTAAATCAACTATTTCGGCTGGGCCATTTTCAATGGCAAACTGTTTGTTTACTGGTTATTTGGCCATGGAAGCCATGGTCCATAGAAATAGATGGTAAACACCGTTCTTAATAGCATGGTGGATCTTTCCATGGCGAACTGTTAACAAATAACCAACGGGTAACTATAACTTACTGGTGCGTTTTACGCAGGGAATTTTCGGGCATGATCCATAATCACTAAAAATAACCATCCCATTCCCCGATTCCCATCCATTCCCTACGTTAAGCACCAGTAAGCTGACTGAAAATGGCCAAAAATCATCGAACAATCACAGAACATGGCCAAGAACATCGAAAAAACATAGAACATGGGAACATTTGATGAGTTTCCCATAGTTTCCCAATCAGCATGTGATGAGAAAATTAATTACTCTGATTTCACTAGAACATCGACAAATCATAGAAAAATCATAGAAAAATCAGCTTTCTCTATATATATATATACCAGTAAAACAAAAAAACACTGTGAATGATATATTTCATGGTACATATATTGTATATATATAGCATAAGAACTGGTGAAAATGGGCAAGAAGTGGGATTTTAACATCAACAATTGTGAAATAATGATGATTCCCAGAGGGTAATACTATGAAACTGGGAACAACATCGAACTTAACACTAATTTATGGTATTTTATTGGCTACTAGGGACAGCATCTATATTCGAAGGATTTATAGAGGATTTACCTGGTGCCATCAAACGTGGCTAGCTGGGAAATCCATATTATGAACGTAGTTTTGATTGGGACAATCATCGAACCAAGTGGTGGAGTTTCCAGAAAGCCATGTTTGATTACCAGAGGATATCACTAGGATTCACTATGAAAATGGTGAACAATATGGAATTTAACGCTCACTTATGGGATATTCATGGGATACTCATCGAAGGAAATTGATGTTTTGCATGGAGTTGAATGGAGTTCTTGCGGAAAAAAATGGTGAATGGTAGGTGAAGATGGCTCATGATGGGTAATAATTTGTGATGTTTACACAGGATGGGGCCCCAAAGATAGCTAAGTTGAGATATAAGTGGCTTAACTATGGTTTATAGTAGATATAACTATAGTTCATGGGGGTTACAAACCAACTTATACCTGAGGGGCCCCATCCTGCAGGGAAGAATTCCTTCCATTCATATTAAACACCCCCCAGAAAGCATACTCTAAGAGGGGATGAAACCACATATGGCCGGGACCACACAGTGGGAGGAACAAGGGCAAACTGACTTGTGCGGGGTGTTTCATATGAACAAGGGATGGGAATGTGGCATATGGGATTTAGCACCCTTTAATCATGAACAATGGTGAAGAAACATACAATTTTATTACCCACTGTACTGTGACTTGAAATTTAACGAATGGCGGAAATTGGGATTTGACATTGGAAATTACAAGAAATGGGGATTTAACACTATGAACATTGTGAAACAGTGGGATTTAACAATCAACAATGGTAAAACATATGGTTGAACCGTTAACATGGTGAAGCATGGATGGCATAGGGATTTAACCGTTAAACAATGTCAAACCTTGGGATTTAACCATTCAAATCGGGATTTAGCACTATTTATCCAATGAATAATTGAGTTGGGCTTGTCTAAAAAATGTATATCCCAAAAATCGATGGTTGCTTAGTTGCTTATCATTTCCCCATTATGGTCATATTGAGTATACCTGTATACAGTACCATATTTTCAGACAAGCCCATTCAATGGAAATATACACAACCAGTTTTCTAGGGATATAACTGGACAGATGAGATTTGATGATTAGGGAAGTGGACAGTTCATGGCTTGGTGGGTGGTTTCGTTGGGGTATGTTGGGGTATACGTAGGTGTACCGTTGAATCCAACAATGATGCAAAAAAAGTTGATTTAATGATTGAACGTTGGGATTTAACCATCCAAAGAAAATGATACATCTAATATAACCATCAAAAACTGTGATTTAGCCATCAAACAATTGCAATAATGAGGGTTAACCCTAACGTTTTTTTTTGGCGGTGTGACCATATGATAATATGGATTACATTGAACCAATGAATGATAGGTTTTGGTATGTCTCTGAAAATGCGGGATACCCAACACATTCCAATTGAAATAGGACAGCTGATGATTAACCAGTGAATTTTGGTGTATCCTTTTTTGAGACAAGCCCATATCAACGTTAACTATCGTCAACTAACCATAATTGGGACTGTACATATGCATATATTTTTAATTATCACATATAATATATATACACATTATATATGCTGCGGGTATCCATAATCAACAATATGATATTTGAGTTGATGAGTACACATATACCTGGATTTCCAACCACCCATGCTAATCAACACCATAGTTATATCATAATATACATCAATATTTATTATCATGCAATGGTTATATTCATGTTTCATAACCATGAACAAACATGAATAACAATTTAAATACCGATTTGTATATCCATCAACAAACATTACTGTAAGATATCATGGTTATATTAATTGTTAGAACCATCAACAACCATCAAAAACAATCAAACACCATAAACATAGCATTTCTGTAACCATTAACAACCATTCATAACCATTATCATTACTATTTGTGTAACCATTAACAACCATCAAATAACCATTATCATTACTATCTCTGTAACCATGAACAGCCACTAATAACCACTGACATAGCATGTTGGTAACCATGAACAACCATTATATAGTAACCAGTAGTAACCATCAACGAACCGGAGGCTGGAACCGTGGTCGGTGCGGCCATCGGCGTGCTGCCGGCGCTCTTCACCTTCGGCTTGTCCATTCCCGTGGGCGCGGCCATCGGCGGAGGAGCAGGTGCCTGTGGGAAGCTGATCTGGGAATGGGGATCCCCAAGTCACCGGTTTCAAAAAAAACATGGACTAATGACTTAGATGATTTGGGGTCAGATTTAGGAACCTCCATATCTATTGGTAGTGTACATTGATATAGTTTTTGATATCTATCAGAGTGAAACATAGTATAATAATGATGTATAATCATCAATGCTTACAAGAAAAAGTTTATGTATATATCTATTAGTATAGTTTTTTTTGCTTGAGAATGTAGAGTTTTCATGGCTGGAGAAGTGTGTCATTTTTGTGTATCTGTGAAAGAAGTGGATTTCTCAGGGGTTCTAAGTGACTGGGTAGAGTATTCGAGATAATGAGAGGGCACCGGCAACACAAATCCAGCACAACACGTACAACTCTTTCCACGTCGCGAAAGTTTGACACATTTGACCCACATAAATTTGATTGAAGGTTAGCCAACAATCTCATGGTCGATCATCATTGTCTCACTACTCAAGTGGACCATCAAGTTAAGTTCACTAGTAAATGGCTTTTGATTCACTACATACCTGTTGATAAGGGCTTACTAACCAGGGAGTTATCTTCATGAGTAAGTAGTATAGTAGTTTCTAAACCTAAAACTTCAGATTTCTTAGGGCAAAACAAAATAACCTATAGTTTTGTATTATTTGAAATGGACAACACTCCTTGTATACCATTGAATCCCATTATTTCACAATTATCTCACCATTCTATTGATATTATCACCATTATTTCTCATTATGTTGGCTGCGCATTTTGCGGCAACAGTTTCATCGTTCCGATCTCTCTTCCGTACTTGTGCTGCTCGAAGACATGTGCCATGCAGCACAGGGCGGCCAGGAAGGCTCTTTCGAACGCGGCCAAAGCGAAGGCCAAAGCTGTGCTTCCAAAGCAGATTTGGCAAAGGCCACAACCAAGCAGCCACCAATGATGCCCAAGACTCCGGCGAAGGCAGCACCAGCCAAGGCTCCAGTGCCACCGGCGACTCCTGTGCAGCCAAGCCGGTCGCCAAGCCCGCTCGTAAGGCAAAGGCTAAGGCTCCAGCCACGTCAGGGTCAGAGCCGCGGTGACAGACATCGCGGCACCGCCGGTGAGTCCCCCAGCCGGCCAAGTTGGCAGACCCATCGCCACACTCGGATCTACATCGGCCGGCGACAACATTGACAGCTTGTTCACCTGAGAGCGCAACATCCATGAATCTGGCGGGCACTTTCCACCACAATACCATTGCCCTCGGAATTAATAACCAGGTTGATGTTCCATGCATGTGGATTTGCTGGGGGGTAAATGTAATGTAATGAATGCCATTTACAATACGTGTCACAGGGCCACCACCGTATAAAAGGTTGAAGTGATCTGCCAGATTCACTTGTTACATCTGGTCAGCACGTGGTTGCTGGTTGGGGGTATTCAAGATGCTTGTAGTTGGACTGCAGTGTGTGCATTGCTCCGTGCTGCTTTGAAGCCCTTTAACTTTCACCCCTGTAACCACCTTCCATTGCATGTTGCGTGCTGAAGATGCTACGCTGAAGATATCTTCTTGGGAAGAACTTCCAGGGTGGGGCATCAGGGCTGGGTGGGCGATCACGTTGGTGTAGAAAAATGATGCTGACTAAAGATGACTAAAGTGGTTTCCTAAAATTTGGAAGGTGTGCCCCCTACGGCCCTATGACTTACCCATACTTACCCTCTGGTAATTTCACATAACTATGGCTCAAATCACCATTGAAATAGTGAATTTTCCCATGAAAAAAGGTGATTGTTCCATCGTTATGTTACTTTAACCCTGCTCTCCACCGCCTCCCGCCTCGCGCCGAACGCCGAGGTCTGGCCGTTGGCGCCTCCGTAGGCACCATGGCCGGCAGCGTCACCGGCGGCGCGGCCGGGTATCAGGCCTACGCCAAGAGGGAGCAGCACCTCGGCATTCCCCGGGAAAAAGGGGGAAATTCACCAGCAATAGATGGAGATTTCACCAAGAAAAATGAAACATGGATGATTTTTGATGATTTTTTTTAATATTTGTTTTTACCAAGAACGAAAAAACGATGGTGATTTTTCACACTCGGAAACAATGGAAGATTTAGCAAACCATGGTGGAGTTGACCATGGTCGCAATGATTTAGCATCAAATCTATGGATCTTTCCAGACAAAGCCTAGGTACCCTCTGGTAATGACTAACATAGCTATTGAAAATGGCCATTTATAGTGGATTTTACCCATTAAACATAGTGATTTTCCATAGCTAGGTTAGTTTACCAGAGGGTATATACTATGAGTTTTGGGGGGGCATGAGCATTGTTAAATCCTAGCATCCCTCGAAGTATTTTGATGAGAACTGGTACACTGACACTGATTTTGATTTACTCCAAGGTATGGCTTGAATATCAGCTATTTATTCAGAAAATCCTTGTAAGTTTGCAACTGGTTTCGTTGCCAGTTGAAGGCCAATGACCTCAATACTTGGCAGTTCAACGTCACCATGTCGTGTTTGTAAAGCAACCATTTCAAGGTTTAGTTAAGCCCTATGGCTCCAACTACCTTCTTAGGAAGTATTTGGGGTATGATTTAGGGGGTTAAGTCCTTTCTCAGACAGTGTTTGGATCCATAGGGAGGTATTATAAGTGATCTCAAAATTGTGGGAGGCAGGGCATGGCTACATTGTTGTTCCATGCAAATCATTTGTTGCTACTCTGCAGTGAAGAAATCTTGGCTGTGGAAACCCATGGCTTTGCCATTCGGAAAATGATCTACAATGTGAGGCCCCCAACATAGCTAAGTTTGTTTATAACTCCAATAACTATGGTTTATGGTACTTATAACTATAGTTACTGGGGCTTTTGTTAACCAACTTATAACTCGGGGGGGCCACATTGTACCCATGGCGTTGCCGCTGCCGAGGATCGGCGAGTTTCGCACCAACACGGTGAACAAGGCACGGTGGGACGGTGGGTGGAATCAGACTGGCGCTGGGGAAGCCTTGGATAGGTGGATGCAATATATATTTTTCTGGGGGTGGACATATGATGATGTGATAAGTGATAACTAACATATTTTTCTTGTGGATAGATGGATGCATTTTTTTGTTGTAGTGGACATATAATGTATTATAATGTGATAACTAACATATGTTTCTTGCAGGGCATCCAAGATTGACCATGAAATGCTTAAAGACCTTTGGTGAGCCCAGCCGCAGGCAGATTTTTCAAGTGCATCCGATTGGACCAATGCATCCATCGACAGGGAAATATCATGTCGACATGGAAATAGAAACGTGAAAAAAATGGCTCGTCCATGGGTCAGTTTTGGTTGCGCATATGTTAAGCCATGTTAAGCCCCAATGCAACTGAATTTGTCAATTATTTCAAATGACTGACTTGTCTGACACGTCATATCAGTAGCCTACAGCTGTCAGAATCTTCTGCGCTATTCCCAGCATCGAATGACTCTGTCTAAGCAGGTTTCTGTCTAGCAGTGGACGTGTACGGATCAGCTAGCAAAACCCCCTGGACCATTTTTTTTCCACTTGTGACAGGTTACAAGCGGTGTGGATGCAGTTGCTTTGGCCAACAATGAGAATCCAGTTATCGCCGTTCTATGCGATGCATGGGTTTCTAGATGTTACCGGTGACCAAATCCCTTCATAAGAATCATGTCATGCGAACATCCAGAGGTGCCATTGTTTCCCATGTTTTGAGGTTTTTCATGAGAGGGATATCCACTTCAAGTGGAGGTGAAGAACAACACCCTACAACTAAAGTGATCACAAAGAGATCAAAGAGGTTCAGATATGATGAAGCACAACATGCAAAGTGTGACCACTGGCATTTCGACACAATTTGATCCTTACTTGACCCGAAGTTGATCTGAATTCATAGGGTAATCCCCCAATTGATGTCGATGAAACTCCTTTCAGAAATGTAGAAGCTTTCCAGCCTGCTATGTTTGATAAGGATTGATTAGGAGCAGACCAGGATACCCCCAGAGTTTACTTGAAGTTTTCCTGTGCTTTCCAAATTAGCTATTGGTTGGCATAAAATATAACACCATTCACGATTATCGACATCGAAATCAAGCGAGTATGACAGGGTTGTTGAGATGTTCGAATTAGACATCACCCAACCATTGGTTGTTCATCGACAAGTATGCAATGGGGGAATACTGAAGGAACCAGACATGCCATGCGAAGTTCATAAGCCATACCCAGTCTTGCCAGAAAAGGATCTTCGAAACGGGGTTCCAAATTTTTGAGGCTTCTAATTGGGTTTTGTCCGAAAATAGGGGATACAAAAAACGGAAATAGCCATTGAATAAGCCCTTGATTATCATAATTTTCTCCTATTGGCTATTATCCGCAATGGTTTCTTAAAATGGGAAATCCCCGAGTCACCATAGGTTTCAATGCCAATTCATGGTCATCCATGACGACTGGATGAGAACTAGGGGTGGCCCCATGACAAAACGAAAACCTCCTATGACTGAGATGGCCCCCGGAGTTGGCATGTAGTTCCTAACTTGGGTAGCCAGCTACTGATCAGATATAATTCAACACAGATTATTACCTAATATATAGATCAATATAGAATCCACAAAAATAAAACATCTCCGATGACCAACCGCTTGGGTCTCTATCTTAAAGAAATCAGCCCAAGAACTTGGATAAAGCCAAAAATAAAACATAAACTACGCCCATCTACGATCAAACCTTTTCAGCAGGAAATCAACAAACCATAACAAACCCCAAGTATAGCAAGATCCTCTACACCCTTCGGTAATCGAACATGGCAATTGGAAATCCCTCATTTATAGATGGTTTTCCCAGCTATAAACTTCGATTTAGTTCGGGTATGTTCATAATGTTCATAAATTGTCCATGATTTTCCAGCCACGTTTGATAGTTGGAAGGTAAATCCTCTAGAAAGCTATAAATACTATAAACTTCCATTTTTTCGGAGATGTTCCATGATCTTCCATTGCCAATCCTCTTGATACCCTCCATTTGCATGGTGCTTTCCGAAGCTCTAATCTTTCAGCTGGAGATCCTATCTGAGGTGAAGGGAAAAGCTGTGGCCTCCGCGTACCTTGCTATGAACGTTTGGGACATATCATTGATGGGACATACCCGGCCTGGTAAACTAACATAGCTATGGAAAATCACCATGCTATTAATGGGAAAATCAACTATTAATGGCCATTTTCAATAGCTATGTTAGTTTACCAGAGGGTATCGTTGATGATTTAAAAAAACAGATGAACACTTTGCGCTCCATGGTGCTTGAATCGGTGCAGGGGGGAATGCTTGGGAGAACTGTCAGTCAATGTTGCAGCAAAAGGGAGCATAAAAAACGGGGTTTCCCACCATTTTCTTGTCGGATTTTCCATTATAAACCATCCTCCCATTGTAGGAAACCATCCATTTGGGTATTGATATATACTGTAACCTATGGCTTTCAATCATGGGAGGAAAGTCCACCAACGAAGCTACGAAGGCGAGTTGCAACCTCCTGGGGTCCAGATTCTCACCCAAGTGATGGCTTTTGTCCCATGACATCCAATAACTATACAAGGTGGTGCCCAAGATAGCTCAGTTGGTCTATAACTATTATAACAAAAATAGTTGTAGATATCATATATCGAACTAGTTCACGGGATTAACCAACACAGCCATCTTGGGGGCACCAATGAACCACTCATTTCTTCAAGTCCAGGTCATGGTCCCCCCATGTCCCCCCATGTCCCCCTGCGCGATCCTCGGGTCCTCGGATCCAGGCAGTATCTCAGAGACAAAGCGTCCGAAGCGCGCCAGCGCTTGGGCGGCAGTGCCACAGCGTGAGTGCCCACGGTGCCGCGAACGATGGCCGGCCCTGTTTTGCGGATCCGATAGATGGATGGTGGATGGTGTCTGGGGTGAAACAGCTGACATTTTCAAGGCCCATGGGGGCGGCCCATGGGGGCGGGTGTTTGAACTGAAATGGTGATTTAGTGTGGATGCCGTCCTTTCCAAGACACAACAGCTGCGATGGCGTCGCTCGTTTCATTTTGCATTACAGTAGGGGCATTTCATGTCCAGTTATTTTCCATGCATGCTTAGCACACCAGAGCCGGTGGTCGGTGAGCATTTCAAGAGAATGACTCATAACCACCTTGGTGTTCGCCTCAATTCGGATTCCCAGAAGATCCGGAAGCACAGCCCTCGTTTTAGAGTTGTGGGCATGAGCTGTGGGTGGCCGGTGACAATGGAAGAACCGTCGACAACATCCCCCATTTTTGTTAGCTCTCTATGAAGTGGACATCCTTATAGCTTAGCTGTACACATGGGGGATGTGACAACAATTTTCACTGGATCATTCCTCCATAGGGATAGCTTTTTCTGCTTTTTGCGCCACTGGCTTCTCCATGGGAAACGACTGCCTCGGTAGCGAGATTCTGCTAGCGGCGCTGATGCACAGACGAGTTCATCGTGGTGAAGACCTGGGAATCGCGGGGGCCCAGGGGAGAACAGCCCCTGATCCAGTGAGATGGAGATTTGACCATGGATTTAACATGATTTAAGCCTCACATATGGTGAACAAATGGGATTTGAGATGATTTAAGTAATCGTGGGGTCGATCGTCTACACATGGTATGGTCAATTGTGCGAGAATGTGCGAGATATTACCCCAAAAATACCCAAAATATGATGACATTTATGGACCATGTTTTCTTTTTGTCTGAAAAAAACAACATCCTCCATGTTTGAGAATTTAGCATTGTCAACAACCCCCTACGAAGATAGTAGTTCGTAAAATCCAACTAAAGTAGTAATATAACATTGTAATATCACTAAAACATATTATACATCATTTATTATTATTATTATTATTATCAGCTTATTATTACTATTATTTATCATTATGATTTATTGTTATATATATATATGTATATTATTACATATTATAATTATATATATATATATTATATTACATATATTATATGTATTACATGTATTATTATTATATATATATATATTACATATTATATATATGTATATACATATCATATTATAAACGTATAATAAAACACCATATTTCGTATTTTTTTTGCGGCTTACTCGAGATCTTAATCCGTTTGGTTTCTCCAGATCTTCCGCAAGGTACACACCCCGGGTCTAGTGGTGCCTCGGATGACGATGCCACCGGACGGGCTTCAGGGGGGCAGCCGGGGCTTTTCCGGATGTGGGTGGATCCGGGTGGATCTGGAAGCTGGTCATTAGATATACCCGGCCTGGTAAACATACAAAAAGCTATTGAAAAGGGCCATAGAAATAGTGAGTTTTCCCATTAAAAATGGTGATTTTCCATAGTTATGTAAACGTTTACCAGAGGGTATATATATATATTTATAGATATTTATAGATATATACTGGTTAAAAATGGTGATAGAATGGTGATATAATGGTTATATACTGGTGAAAAAAGTGAATAATGGTTAAATTAACAGTGTTTCATAGTGAATCAATGGTGAATCAATGGTGAATAGCGGTTAATAATGGGATATTATAATGGTGACTAGCGGTTAATAATGAGATATTATAATGGTGAATAGCGCTTAATAATGGGGATATATATATATACATACTGGTTAATAATGCTTATATAATGGTTATATAATGGTTACATAATGATGGTTAATAGAATGGCTGGTTGGTGGTTTCAAACATTTGTTTATTTTCCATTTCACATATGGGATAATCCACCAACCATTGACGAACTCATATTTTTCAAGATGGTTAAAACCACCAACCAGTATACTATTACGGCTACTATTATATTGGTGGTACGGTGGATGGAAGAAATCCTGCACCAGTTAATAGGTGGTTGATGTCCACTATTTATATAGGGTTTCAACCATCCCAGGTAGTGCAGGATTTCTTCCATCCACAGTATGTTAAATACTATAATACCCTATGGATCCAGCCGTAGCTTCCTAGGAAGTATGACTTGGGTATGATGACTAGGGGGTGTCCCAAGTACCTTCTCAGGCAGTGGCCATGGATCCATAGGGTATTAATATATGTATATATATATATATATGGCTATGGATCAATACCTATTAATACCCTTTTTTAGTGGGATGAACATCCATTTACCAGCTATTTTGATGTTCACCAGGGGTACAAGGTTTTGACCCATCCCCATATAATTATGATGTTGAATGGTGTAATATTATTGGAGTATAAAAATGGTGATTAATGTGATATAACTCACCAGCATTTTTTTGGCATTCTATAGCTATTTAAAGGAAGCACTTGTGAAATAACCAGAGGTTACTTTTCATTTTAAACTGTTACTGTAAAGCATCTAGAGTGTACATGTGATGCGAATATGATGTGAATGGCTCTGAATCTATATAAACATCATCTATAAATGGGGATCTAGTCGGATATGAGTGAGGTCTAATGGGATAACCAAGCAACAATATTACAGTATCCCTTCCCAATTCATATTAAGCACCCCCCTGAAACCATAATTCAACGGGGGATGAAACCACATATTTGGGACCATAAAATTTTATATTAGCGGGATGGGATTAGTCCTACAAAAAGTCAAAATGAATAAACATATGATAAAACGAGATAAAACAAACCAGAATTGGTTAATCATGGTTAAATCTTCATGTATGATGAGTAAACATATGATAAAACGAGATAACCCCCCGTGTACCTTGGCTCATTGAAACACCTTGCAGCGAAGCTCCAGGACTTAGCCCAGTTGCTAACCGCCTGGTCGGAACGCTTGGTGCGCTTGCCCCACGCCACTGAGATCGAGGCCCGGCCCGCGGCTCTGGGGACGAGCTAAGAAATCTCGACACGATAAGCAATCCAGGCTCAAAACCAACGAAACTTGGGACTATAACGATGATGATAGGATACCTATGAAATCCTATGGATACCTGAACAAGAACATAGTCAGTTTTGATATGTTTTGATATGTTTTGATGTTGGTGTCACCGCTCCGAAATCATTTAATTGAATCAACAGGAACTGCGGGTTTTCAGCTGAGCCAAAATAAAAAATGGGGACTGGAACCTTTTGGAAACGCGGGTTTTGAGCAACACAAAATGGTGTTTTGCATGGCAAAGTTGGAATCAACAACTAATCACTGGGAAGCAACCTCACAAATTGTGGATTTAACCCATGATCATTGAGAATTAACTGGATTGTAGAGAATGTATATGTGAAAAACACAAAACATAATGAGTGTAGATCCGTTTCCCTGGCAAACCAATGGTTTTACATATTGATTGAAGCTCATCTCAGGGAAACCAATCATCTTACTATATCCCGTCATTCATAATACATAATCCGTAACAATGATAATTTTGGTGGAAATTATATGGACCCTCAATGATCGGACCCCCATTGGCAAAAAACTTCCTACACCACTCCCATAAGAAACCTCCATTCCGTATGGGAAGCTTACCAGAATAGGGGTACGATCCGCCAGAGGGTCCCTATAAATTCCATGGACTAAGTTAGAAGGGAACTGGTGGAAACTATAGAATATACTTACATATATTATATTATATATACACATATATTATGTGTGTGTGTGTATCGATTAATATTCTATATCTTGTGATATCCCATCATTCATAGTAAATAACGTTTAACAAAGGTAACTATCAGCAAATTAACCAATCAAATCATGATGATTTTTTCCGCAGTGAAAACCTCCGCGCAGGTTCTGACCTTCCACGATTACGTGGAGGCGAGGTTTTCGCTGAGACGTGGGTAAACAACATGAGGCCTGGGATCAGTGGTGATTATAAACCATAGCAGGAAACCTATCAACTAATACAATGAGATGGGATAGGGCTACTTTCGATGGCTCGCGGGTGTTGTTTTTTTCTTTTTTTTCACAGTGGAACTGGAGGTGTTGAAGCAACAACAATCAGCGAAACAGATATTTAAATTATTTGTCATTGCTTTTTAATCTTTCAAACTGTTTGGACAATTACCCTCTGGTTATGACTAACATAGCCATGGTTTCTCGATGGCCCTAATCGAAATAGATGCTTTACCTATATTAATAGCATGGTGAATCTTTCCATGGCTATGTACTGTAACAAATAACCAGATGGCATATGTTGCCAACAAACACATTCTCAGGCCATGACGATGGCGTCAGATTTGCAGATGGGTCCCTGGGTCTAAAGGTAGCCGTCAAAATCGCTGGGAAATGGATGTTGAAACCTCCAAAGAAGGTCATTTCCGGTTGTGATCCCCTTTTTGTTCCTGAAACCAGTTGAACATAAGTCGAAAACTCAGCGCTGGCGCGGGCTGGCGCGTAAAAAAAGGCATTCCTGCCTGGTAAATGCCTTATGTTCACTTAATTTGACCATAAATCAGATACGGAACCTAGTTTGTTTGATCGCGCTTTTGAATTATATGTGAAAAACATGTATTTATATGTTCATACTCTTCTTAATACGAATAAATTAAGAACATGTCTATTATATAATACAGATCATGTCCAATTTGTTTCAATCCAGTTAACTGGTACGTGTTCCCAGATGCTCCTGCATAAAGGTTTGTCCAGCAGTGGGGGATGTGAAACCAACAGAATGTGAGGCCGTCATTTGTAGTCCGATGTAACTATGGTGAAATGTTGCATTGGATCTTTTTTTGAACTGGAAATTGCCTTGAATATCAAAGCCGGGATTCCCTAAGTTTGTCAACATGTTTTAATGTCCATGCAAAACATGATGTTTTGTGATTCTGGGTGGGGAATATGTTGAATTGAATCACCTTTTTGAACATATGTCTTTTTAAATAAACATCTGAGCTACACCCAAAATTTACAGCAGTGAACAGTAGTATTCAAGAGGTCTCTATTTTTTTCGGAAATTGAGTTGAGGCTTGGAAGCCATTAATCTGGGTAAATTTGATCACGACCTCACTGTTCTCCCCCACTGGGAATCATGGTTTATTTTTGGGGAATCATCCCCAAATGGCCGAACTATTCAGGTTAGTGAAATATGATAATTTACCCAGATTAATACATGAATGGCTGATTGGTGGTTTCAAACATTTTTTTTCCATTTCATATATGGGATAATTCTTCCCATTGACGAACTCAGATTTTTCAAGATGGTTAAAACCACCAACCAGTATAGTTTTTGTTCCAAACCAAAACCACACTTGAATATAGTTATATCATGGAAGAACCGTACACTCTCCAAGAACAATGATTTGGGACCATAAAATGAATATTGGCCGTCGCTCCTATGGGTTTGTCTGAAGATGACAAAATCCACAGTTTATCATAATTTCCCATATTTTGTTTATTGAAATATATTAAGATTTTTTTTTTTTGGGTATCCCCAATCTCACATTCAAATCATTCATTGCTAAAATAGGGTAAATTCATGTAACTTCCCGTATTTTTGCTGGTGGCATCCCCATTTCTTTGCTGCTGAGCCCTCGCCCTGTCCCCGACAACTCGCCCTCGCCCTCCGCAGGGTGTGGATGCAGTGGCCGCAGCCATGGACGCCTGTCATCGGACCATCTACAGAGGTCGAACCTTAGGTGCACGGCAGCGCCATGTCTCGAACATGTAATGTGCAACTTTCGGATATGTCAGGTGATTGGTATCTCATAACGCGTGAATACGCGTGATATATAGATGATTAGTATATAATTGGTGATGGGATTGGCGATATTTTTTGGAACACTAGAATTTAAGGTGTTGAAATGGTGATACAATGGTGATGCAAGGGGATTTCGTATGTTGGAAGTGGCACTTGGAGTTTGCCACTAGTTTCCAGAATGGGATGAAGGAAGAAATGATAGAAAAGTCAGGGGATCTTGTAAATTGTCCTTTCTGGTTTTTGTATAAAATCATCCATTGAAAACCTGGGGCCCGTAAACAGGTACTCAGTTGTAATGCAGATTATTCATTGTTATTCACCATCTATGTTTGAACTACTGGGATGATCGGGGTGATCTTCCTACCTGGTAATCATCCAACAAGTCTGGCGCCATCCGTCGTTTTGCAGCCAGATAGGAACATGTTGCATGGCAAAAAAAAACATCAGCACCAGCCACCAACTACGGTTGACAACCTTCACCTACAAATGGATGGGAAAATCCCATGTTTTCACCACAATTGGGTGACTGAAGCTGGTGAATTTCAAGAGCTGGAGGGCTATATAGACTGGTCAAACATGACCGCAAGCGACCGTGTTTTGCACTCTGAAAATCGGCTGAAAGAGCCAGGCTCAGGAAAGCAGACTGGATCTTCAGTCCGTCTCATTGTCTCGAGAATCTCAAAGCTGGGATCAATTGGTCCATTGGGCAACGACTGAGCCAAAGCCCTACGTCTATACATTGGGAATGGGGGCTCAGGTTGTTCCTGACCGAAAAAGATCTGTTCCGCAACCTCATGGGACTGGCGACGCAAGGGTCTGCCTGGCTAATATGGTCTTTTGCCCACAGTTTTTCTGTCTTTTCATTCTGACATATATTTCAAAACCCTTATGTGTTTTTTTGGACATTCTATTCTGGCATTCTGGCCCTTTATATTCTGACATTCCATCTGAGATTTCGCTGTAATTCTTTTGATTTTATATTTGTGTTGCGATCCAATAATTCCAAACATAGTACATTACATAATTCTGAGAATTTTGTTTGTTTGTATTCATTTTCAAGTTCCGGCATTCCGACCCTAAGACGTTATGAGGTTAGAATTTCACCTTAAATGTTCGTATCCTGGTAATATGTTTCACTTAACCCCAACATTGAATTGCTGAATTTGGTACCAAGATATTGCTGTATTGTTTGTCATATTTGGATTTAAGTTTTGGCACGCATGCATGACTTACCAAGTCAATCTCAACGAATTCAAACAGAAAACTTGAAACTGGAAGACATTGATTGCCATTGTATACATACAAGGGCCTGTAAACCCATATCCAACTAGCACAGTTGGGCTAACATTGATTGTCATTGTATACATACAAGGGCTTGCAAACCCATATCCAACTAGCACAGTTGGGCTAAAACCTGGTTTGAAAACGACATGGTTTTTGAAAGATCATGGATGAACATAATTAGTTGAGACCCATTTCAACCAAAAAAACATGCAAAAAAAAACATGGACCCAGCATACAACAGACTCAGGAATCTTTATTTAAGTTGTGGCAGTTTATATATATCAGACCTAAGTTGCACAAACTATTTAAACTCAACCTTGCAGGTTTCATGTCAGGAAGCGGCTGGAGAAGCTCTGGAAACCCTTGGCGCTGTAAGAGTGCCAGCAGAGAGGGTCTGGTGCTGTAAGAGTACCATGCTACGACAGGCCGGGATGCTGCCATTGAATGGCACTGAAAGAGTCGCCATCTATCAATTCAATGGCACTGTAAGAGTTGCCGTTTTTATCATGGCACTGAAAGAGTCGCCATCTATCAATTCAATGGCACTGTAAGAGTTGCCGTTTTTAAAACCAAGCCTTATGGCATTGTAGCGGTTTCAAACCAAGTATGCCGCTGTAAGAGTTGCTGTTTTTATCCAAGTATGGCACTGTAAGAGTTATATATAATAAACCCCGTATGGCACTGAAAAAGTCGCCATATAATAAACCAAGTATGGCACTGAAAGGGTCGCCATATCATAAACCAAGTATGATGGCACTGAAAGAGTCGCCATATAATAAACCAAGTATGGCACTGAAAGAGTCGCCATGTAATAAACCAAGTATGATGGCACTGAAAGAGTCGCCATATAATAAACCAAGTATGGCACTGAAAGAGTCGCCATATAATAAACCAAGTATGGCACTGAAAGAGTCGCCATATAATAAACCAAGTATGGCACTGAAAGAGTCATAATAAGCCAAGTATGGCACTGAAAGAGTCGCCATATAATAAACAAAGTAAAATGAATTGAAAGAATCGCCAAAAGAAACGAGACGCTGAAGACTTTTGAACAAGTTTTGAAAAACTGTTTTGAAATGAGTTCATGAATAGATTGGCTCATTCTTTAAAGGAAAACCAATACCAATGCCATGTAAAGTATAACTCTACTAAACCAAGATACAGTGATGAGCAAGTAAAACAAAATAGTCTGTAAAGCCAATTAATAACAATTGGCCTTAAAAGTTCCACCAACTTTCAAAGCCATTTCCACAATGGAGCCTTTGGGAGACTTTACGCACACGCACACATATCTAATAAATACATCCATCATATATCCGTATATCGTTATTTTTTCTGAGAGAGTGCCAGCAGTCCTGGCTCTGAGAGAGTGCCATGAACCCGTGAGGGTGACATGAAGCCGTAAACCCATTGGCAAAGAGTGCTTTGAAACAAGCACCAATTAGGCCTTGAAAGAGCGCCAGTAAACAAGATTTCATGGCAACTAGCTTTGAAAGCCTCCTATTAAAAATCGTTGGCTCTGAACGAGTGCCTGGCATTAAAACCATGCTATATAGCATGCCAGTTTCTAAGACATTTGCTAAGTTTCAATCTGGCGCTGGGAGAGTGCCATGCCATGCTTCTATTTAGGCGCTGGAAGAGTGCCCTAAAGTTGCAAGAGTGTCGGGACAGCGAAACTTGAACAAGTCCAAGTGTTTGTTTCAGGTAGGGCCTCAACATGGGCCAATGTCAACTTCGTATTGGGCTTATTCCTGCCCAACAAATTCGTTTTGAAGGGAAGAGAGGTGTTCTGTTTTGCACAGGTACCGCGACAGCTTGAGAGGCCTTTCACAATGGAAGGTGGGACAAATGATTATATATTCTATACATGCATTCAAATTATTGATGCATTCCCTTACTACTCTGTTATGGAAGTAATATGGTTGCCTGAGATGATTTGAGAATGCTTTCTTCCCGAAGGTGATTTGTGTACGAAGTCTTGACTTTGTTGCGGCCAGCGACCCAGCTTGAATTTAATTGATGTGTGTGTGTGAATCATCTTCGAACGATGTGCAACCTGCAGCGCTGCCAAGCTTTATGGTTTCCTGCAGTGTTTTACAGGAATGTCAATAGACAGAATTTTTGTGTAGCTTAATCTCTACAAGGCCCAGGCCTCCAGCACATTGGCATATGAAGGTAGAACCAAAAGATTCTGATGAATTTTGAAATACACGACATGGCATTGTCTGAAACATCGCAGAAGCTTCAGGCAGTAGCTATGTCCGATTCTGATGGTGGCCTCAGCCTTCCATCAAATCCTGGAAGTGCCAGTGAAGAAGAAGTTGAACAAGTTGCTGTTAGTAGCCAACTTCTTCCAGGGGAATCTCAGTGTTGTGATGCTGATTGCTTGGATCGCATTGCTTCTATGCCTGAGTACTCCCGGAAAGCTGATGAGATACGACAAGCTATCAAAGAAGAACTTGGATTGGAGAAACGAAATGAATTTCAGTTTCAAGTCCTCAGAACTTGGATGGCCGGTGAGTCTTCGAAGAGCCAGTCCCAGCGACGATATCAGTTTCAAGACTTGCCAATTTGCCGCATAGCAGCTTCTGACATTTTGCAATGCAACAAGGGCAAGGTGACGAAGCTGACCAAGGAGATTGTGGATGGGCGTGTCTCTGCTCCCAGGGACTTGCGCGTTGGAGGTGGCCAGGTGAAGATGACTCGACAGGAGTCGCTCCAAGTGCAGAATGCTGAGACCATGTGGTGCTGGGTCCACAGTTTCTTAGCAGAGCCCCTTGCAGAAGGTGTGGGCAAGGTGAAGTTCGATGTGGCAACCAAAGTCAAGGAACTTTTGAAAATGGATCCAGTGTCTGAAGTCTTCAATGCTTCCTCCCTGGAGCCCAGACATGTGCACCCGCATGTTACATTGAGTGAGCTGTTGCTTGGCTGTGCGCCAATTTTTTTCTTTGCAAATTGATTTCAAAGATTGTGTTTGGATTCATGTTTTGTGTTGGATCCCATGGATATAGATTTTGAATTCGCTTGTCGACTTTTTATCCAGGCTGGACGTTGCCAAGAACTTTCTCTCTCACTTGCAGCCACCGCCGTCCTACAGAACTTGGGTCCGAATCTACCATAGATCTTGGGAAAAGACTGTACGCTTCAGAGGCGAAAACCAGCATAGCAAGTGCAGTGTCTGTGAAGACATGAAAGAGTACAAGCGACAGGCTTCGACTCTGTCTGATGCCAATCTGGTTGCCAATGCTTATGTCCAGCATCTCCACTTGATGCTTCAAGACAGGAAGGCCGATGCATTCTGGAGACAGATCGGTTTTGACAGTGTGAAGAGTGGAGTGACCTTTCTTCATGAAGGAGCATCGACATGGCTCACAGTGACAATTGATGGGATGGATTGTGCCAAGTTCAAAGTACCGTTGAACATCAGCAAGAGCAAGCTGTTTCAAAGGATGCATCGCCCAGAGATGAAACTGAGCCTGGTTGTCCGCCAGCGTGTGATTAAGTAACGTTTTTGGATTTCATGCCCCCACCCAGTTTGCTGGGCATTGTACTTTTGAATGCTTTTGGATATATATAGCTGCGAGTTAGGTGGTAGATGGACTGTTGGAGATCTACAATTTGATGAACCACGACATTCCTACAACTGCCAACTTGGACATCTCTTTGATCAGTGATGCCATGCTGTTGTGCTACAACCGTCTGCATGCAGCGGGACTTCAATTTCCAAAAGGCTTGAGGGTCCATGCGGATAACTGTACATCAGAGACCAAGAACCAGGTGGCGTTCAAGGCCGGAGCCTTCATGATCTCTCAAGGATTCTTTGACGTCATTGTTTGGAGTTATTTCCAGACAGGGCATTCCCATGGACTCCCTGACCAGAGATTTTCTGAAGTACGGCACCTGCTGTTCCAAGAATCGACGTTGCAAACACCTTCCGATTTTGTCAAAGTCTTGGAGAAAGTCAAACCTAGACAACAGAGAGAGTTGGCTGTTCAGAGAGTGGAGTGTATGGAAGACTGGAACAAGTTTCTGGAGCCATTGGAAATTACCCTCCACAGCCACAACACGACAAGTCGAATGAAACAAGCTGGGCAGCATGCGTGCCACTATTTCCTCATGGTGACTCGGGAGAAGTATGCTCAATTTGGAGATGTTGGCATGGTGGAAAACTTTCAGGATGAGCCGCCCAACCCGAAGGATGTCGTGTTGGTGCTGAAATCGCATTTGTCCTCGGATGACATCTCACAGAAACCTTTTGTGTTTCTACCGGCTTCTGCTCTTCAGAATCTGCAAGGTTGGCCAGAGTACACGGTTCAACTGAACAAAATGTCCAAGGAGACTGAAAAAGAATTGCGGAAGACCATAGAAAAGGTCACCCAACCACCATGGCACATGAAGGCGGCTGCTGAATACATTGAGCAACTCATTCGCCAATCGGGGTGCCATCCACAATGTGTTCGTGACTCTCACCCACTGCAAGAATTGAAAGCGAAGCTGGCAGATGGAGAATCCAAGCCAGAGCCCGGTGTGTTCAAGGCCAGGGAGTCCAACACAACTTGTCAGTTCTTAATTAACATCCAGTGAATACTATCAAGAACCTACTACCCGGGTTCTAACACAGTAGTATGTTAGAATGCCGATAAGTGATGTGATGTTGCGAGTTCCAATGGCTGATTCCGAGGCATCAGACATGGACTTTTGGAAGACGGACCCTGCGAAAGTGGAGGTGAAGAGAGCGGCAAAGAAGAGATCTGCAGCGAAGTCCAAGGCAGCTGTGCCTGTGAGTGGCGCCCAGCCTTCACATGCAGCGGTTGCATTCGACCTTCCCAGTGGAAACGAGGATGAAGCTGCTCCTGCTGCAGGACCTGGACTTCCAGCTGGCCCGAGGCTGGTTGAGGACGATGATGTTCCAATGTCTTTGCCGAGCCCAGCCGAAAGTATTCATGATGAAGACCCTGGGCATGGGCGTGGGCGTGGCAGGGGCCTCAAGAGGCCTGCTGCTGCAACATCAAAATCTGTGCCAAAGATGAAAAAGCCAGCGGCGGCTGAGTTGAGGCTAGCTGCACCGGCAGCATCAGATGCAGCCCCACCTGCAGCAGCAGGGGCTGATGAGCCACAGGGGGGTGGCAGAGTCCTCAAGATCCGTGGAGCGTTGCAAGTTGTGCTGGAGGAAGGCATGACATTAGGATGCCCGAAATGCAGGGATTCCAAAGTTGGATGTCGCACTTGCAGGATGGCTCAAGGCCTCCGACTGATTGGCAGCATCTTGGCTAGATTTGATTATTTTTTTGGAGAAGCCTGCCATTGTTTTTGATCCACTCTGGATAAACCGAAGTTATTATTCTTAGATTGTAGTAATACTAAGTTATTCATTTTCTTGGGTGCTCACAGATCACTGACTGACCGAGATACTTGGAAAAAACCATGAGCGATGATTATCTTGGTGGATGACGGCTTTCTTGCAGTGCCAATTTTGATCTGAAGTTGCTGGCATGCTGACAGCTCCGAGCTCCCATGGAACAAAAAGGGCCTCGCTGTCTCTGTGGCTCTGGTGCTGGAAGAGTACCGGCTTTTTCAGTCCAGCAAGTTTCTCTAAGCCATGAATGAAATCACAATCATTTGAAGATAGTAAGCTGCTCTGCGTTTTTCAAGTCAGTGGCCCAGCACTTTCAGGACTGACTGCCTCGTCGTCTGGGTCAAGAAGTGCCCCTGCCAAGCCTCATTTGATTTCCAACTTGTGTGAATGTCCTGTATCAAGTTGCCAAGCTTGTCAGTGAACAGTGTTGTTGGCACAGAATCTGTGGCCCAAGAAGCTGTGGTTTCGATAGCTGTGCAAAACAGCTGCAGCTTCAGCTATGCCGGCTGTTCATTCATCGCGTTTGTGTGATGATGATGTGGTCATGGTTTCCAGTGATGATGACCTAGAAGACAATGTGGAGATTGTTCCAACCACTTCACCAAGACATGGCCATCCAGATGATCGTTTTTTTCATTTCATGGAGATCTACAGCCCCTTCAGGGTAGCTGCAAGCATCCACAAAATGGGAATGGCTTCAGCTGCAAGCCTGGATGTCATCAATGGTTGCGACTTACTCACGACAGATGGAAGGATGATAGCCCTAGCACTCCTGGCCGAAAGACGGCCGATGTTCTTGATGACATCTCCTCCTTGCACAATGTACAGTGAACTGACCCGCCTTTGGAATGCTGCCAAGATGAGTTGGGAAGTTCGTGCCCTTCGACAACGTGATGCGGACCACATGTTGAAGTTTGGCTTAGAGATGTGCCGTATACAGGGCAAGGCTGGGAGGTTGTGGTGCCATGAACATCCCCACCGGGCTTCAAGCTGGAAGATGGACATTGCATCTTGTTCTTGCTTGTGGTGGATTCTTTTGTGTAATGTAATTTTTAAATCATTAATTATTTAACAAATAAAGATCAAATATCATTCATCCAATGGTCAGACTTAGTAGCATTTACTTTCACTGTCACATTCCATTTTTTGTGGAAAACTTGGGAGTTGGATAAGGTAAAGCAATTGGCTTCCCACCCAGACACGAAGATGGTGACGTTTGACCAGCTGCTTGGCATTGCAATGCAAGAGTTACCGATCATGTGGCACTGAAAGAGTTGCCAATCATAAGGCGCTGCAAGAGTTGCCAATCGGCACTGAAAGAGTTGCCAATCATTAGGCGCTGCAAGAGTTGCCAATCGGCACTGAAAGATTTGCCAATCATCTGGCCCTGAAAAAGTTGCCAATTCAATCATATGGCACTGCAAGAGTTGCCAAACGAGTGATGATTTTCCCCTTGTTGTTTGTGTGTTTGTGCGCTTTCATGCAATAATAGTTGGCCCCTGTTCACCATATTGATATATAGAAACATATTATTTGGGATTAGAGGCGGGTCTTTGCATACGCAGCCATTTTAGAATCCAAGCCCATCAAGAGAGATGTCATCCAGCATGCCAGTGAAGCGGGCACCTGCTACACGTATCCGGTTCAGCCGGGATGAATGGCTTCACTACTTGATGCAGACATCAGATGAGAAGATTTGCGCTTCATGTTGGGCTACACAGTTTAAGAGTTTCCTTGATATGCCACTGGGGAAAAATTATTGACTTATTTTTTGAAATACACATGTTTATTTTTCGTTTTATATTATTTCAAAATAGCAAGCCGGTCTGCCAGACAGGTCATCCTACAATAACCTCTTGATGACCAGCAAAGATTGCAAATGCGATCAGGACGACAAAGGCGTCTTGATGACCAGCAATTGTACATGTGCTCGGGATGGCTGTGATCTGCAGCATTGCAAATAGTTTGCAGGTGTCAGAACGGAGATGTGGTTGTGATCGCATCTTTCAATTACAAGCCATGCTTGCAATTAGCCGATTTAGGGGACCATGATGACTGACCGGGAAAAAGTTGTTTTTGTGTGAGCCGCCCACTTCTGTGCTGACATGTGCTGGCTGTGGGATTGTGTTTCTTGAAGCTGTGTGCCAGCCCTGCAAGATATGCGTAACTTTGTCATCTTAGGTGCAGGACTGGCCTATGTGCCCCAGGCTCTACTTCTGAGCAGCACCCAATCCGCAAGCGCACCACGCTCATGACAAATTCACAGAGCGTGGTGGATATCTTCCGGAAGCTTCAGTGTCAGTGCCAAGTACCTCACTTTCATGTCCAGGGTTCCTACAACGGCATCCCAGTTTCAAAGCACTGTCAGGTGTACACCCCTGGCTTATGCGAAAAGCTTGCTGAAGCCGTGTGGGATGAGTTTAGAAAGAGAAATTAGGCTGGCTTCAAATTAGCCTGGTTGGCTCAATTCAAACAGCAAAGATTTGCAATGACCAGCTGATAAAAAAAAAAAACTTGCTGTTTCCGAGCGAAGTGGGGGTGCAGGATTCGTGCAGGGGGGCTTAGCCTGGGTTCAGCTGAAACCGAGCGAAGTTAGGGTAGTCTAGATAGATCCGAGCAAAGTGGGGGTACGGGATTCCTGTAGGGGGGCTTAGCCTGGAAGTGATCACAACCATGGGGGGTAGCCTGGTTTCAGCTGAAACCGAGCGAAGGGGGGGTACAGGATTCCTGCAGGGTAGGTTAGCTTTGTTTTTGATTTTTTCTTGACTTTGAATTTGAATTGGTTCTGATTGCAGCAGTTGGGGTTTAAATGCGATCAGTCCAATTTGGCCTGGATGGCAGACATCATGGCAGCACCTGTGACTCCAGGCGGCATGTCCGAGAGCATAGAAGAACTTCTTGACAAGTCAATGGAATCAGAATCAGCCAATGAGACACGTTCAAAGGCTGATGAGGATCTTTTTTCAATGGCCAAGAAGGAAGAAGATGTGAAGATGGAGCAGGCTAAATCTGACTTGAGAGCGCTGGAAGATGCAGTGAAATCAGCAGGCACTGAAGATTTCAAGCCTGCGTTTTATGCCTTTGGGAAGGCAGTTCTTGAGCATTGCAATGGTGCCCGCAATGTCTTGACTTCGGTGCTTGGGGACGAGTTGGCCCATGGTCAAGAGTTTCTGAATCAGATCGCTGAGTTCTTTCCGAAGAGTGATGCCATTAGCTTTGCTACTCAGCTTCCTGGCAATGACTCAGATGAGTTCAATTTGCATTTGACAGATCTGAGCTGGCTGCCACATTCCTCGACAAAGCCAGCCCCATACCTCCAATACCTCCACACTTGCCTGCAACTTTGGGATGAGATCACCACCAATGGCTTTATCACCAAAGGTGCCTCAATTTCAAGTTGTTTGTTGTGTATATTTTCACTTTCTTGCAGAATCTTGCAGGTGGGGGTCAAAATCCTGTCTTCCAGGTGGGGGTCAAAATTTGTTTGCTGAGGTGATCCGATTCTGCTTTGGGATGGCCCCACTGGGCATGCTGACAAAGGGAAATTTGCTTGGGTTTACTTCTTGAAGGGTGCTGCGAGAGCTTCAATGGCTTTGTTCACTGCTGTCATTTCTGTGAATCTGGGTTCTTCGGCTTTAACTTTCATATACATTTTTCCAACCCTTAAATCTTGACGGAGGCCCCTAGAATTGAACAACAGATTCAACGTCTTTAACTTTGTTTTTTGCCAGTCAGGCGTGAGACTGTCAGTCTTGCACCGTGAGCTGTATGACAGCCTGATGGTGATCCGCTGCCGCCGTGGTTCTATGTCCCATGATTTGATGCAAGTGGCCTTCACAAATGCGAAGCTGAGCAGCAGGGGTGCCATCAGGAAGTCTCATGATGTTGCTTGCTGGCTTTCGAAGATGAGCATGCTGGTTGATCGTGGGCTGAAGGCTGAGAGTGCTATCAAGGCGTGGAATCAGGAGGCGACAAGAGAAAGCCAACTCACTGGACAGAAGCGGGTGGCCTTGCTGGCATTGTTGTCAGGGCCAGATGGGACAACGAAATTGCTGCTGGACCATGCCAGTTTCTTTGGGTCTGCTTCAGCATTTAGTGAGGAGTGCTTTGCAGCCAAAAACTTGTTTCCAGGATACTTCCCCAGGACTGTCTTGGACAAGACATGGCGCTCTAGATTGACGGTCACTGATGCTGGGTTCTTGCTGTTCTTGCGCTACACGGATGCATGCCACCATCAGAAGCTGCCTGAAACCAGGGGAAAACTTAGCAAAGAGAGGTGTGCAGAACTCAGCCAACTTACTCAGCTGGTTGTGGCAGTGGAGGCTGAACTGAAGGAGGGCGGTGTGGTGACTTCCAAACTCACAGACGCCTTGCTGGACTGCGATGCGAACCTGGAGCTGAAGCTGCAAGTTGCTTTGAGCGAAAAGGCCGCCAAGTGGAAGCCTGCTGATCTGACTTTGGTTCAAGAAATTCTCAAGGCACATTCGGCCACAGCTGACTCCAAGTTCTTTGTTGAGAAGCGAGTGGTGGCAGCTGGTGAACTGGAGAGAGAAGAATTTGACCTCATGAAGAAAATGTTTGAGTACCTTGTCTGTCTTGTTTCATGTTCTTTGGGAAACTCCTAAAAAGGAATTGTTCGGGAGCCAGTTGGTACAACTATAATATTATATTATTATATATTTATATATAAATAAAGACCTTGTAGAAAATACTGCTTGCTTGGTCTTTGTTTTCGAGATGGTACCCATTGAATGGCCAAGCAAGGCATGACCTCAAGTCATTTGAGAATTGGAAGGTTCGATGCAAAGACAGAGACTCAGCAGTTTACCATGCGGAATTGCAGCACAAAGTTCAACGACAGCATGAAGCCCAAAAACAAGCCCAGAGTTTGTTTGACATCACTTCAGTGAATTGGTTTGCATCTTTGGAAGTCCTTGGAAGTCCCAATGAAGTTACCCACCGCATCAAAGCTACTGTGAACAAGCTCATGAAAACCTTCCAAGTTCGATCTGAGGAGATCTATCTTTTGCAAGTTTGTAACTGGAGCTCGCCTAGCTTGGTTTCCTCTGCTGCGCAGAAGTGCCAAGCCACAGTTCTTGGAGCTCTGTGCAATGATGCAACTAGCTCAGGTCGCTCATTGGGATGTGTTTTCGAGCCATGCCATACATACAACAAAGGGCAGCTTTGGAAGCAAGAAGAGATGCTCCACAAGATGTTGGTGAATGCCAGATGCAACATCGATGGTCGATTTGTCCTGCCCTTTGTTGAGCGACAAGATGACCGCGACCAGAGGCCTTCAGTTATAGGATTTTTTACAGTTTTTTATGTTTTCAAAGGCCAACATATTAAGTAGTTACTGGATTGAATTGCCATCTGTGTATCTTTTATTGGAATGGCAGGTCAATGTGCCGTCATGGGAGGCTGACTTTCCCATCTGAAGATGAAGCCTTCGGCAAAGTCTGGAGTGAATGGAAGTCATGCCCGATCTTGAGCAAAGGACTTCTTGAAGAGGCCCACTGCCTACCAACCAAGGAGCTTGTCACCATTGAAGATTGCAGTGAGTCTGCGCTCCCAGCATCGACAACCTTGACCCACACCACAAATCCAGCAGAAAAATGTTGCCAACTTGGAAAGGATGCCTACCATTCATTTCTGAGGGGGGCATTGGGAACTTTGGGCACCAAGAGCTCTAAGCCAGTGGTGTTGGTTGTGGATCTCTTTGCGCATACAGGGGATCTTGCTTTGGCAGTGTTCAAAGAGAAGTTTGCCCCTGCGATGTCGAACCACCTGCATTACTTGGCGTTCCACGCCAATCAACTGGAGGCAGTGTTACAGTGATTTTTTTTTGGGACCGTCCCAGGATTTATGACATTCGGCTTTCAAGTTGTTTTAGCCTTGGGCAGGTTGAATGGGCCAAGCAGCATCACATCGAACATGTCTTTGGCAACTTCTTGACTGGCGATTTCAAGCCTCTGACACCTCTGCCAGGGCCTCCTGACCAGCTGGCAATGCCAGGGCCCACGCCTCCTACTTTGAGTTTGTTGGCTTGGGGAACAGGAAAGGCCAAGGAAACTTTGAAGACCCCAGACAAAGTCTTGAAAGCTTGGTGGGATGGCAATTTCTCGCTTGAGTTCCGGGAATTTGTGGAGGCAGCCAGGCAGAACCATGAGCTTGACGTGAAGATCACTGATGATTCATCGACTGGTCGGCCCACCAAGAGGCCCAGGCTGACGGAGGCTGAAGGAGCTAAGGTGGAAACTCAGGCAGAGACTGAAGTGAAGGATGCTAAGATTGAGTCAAAGGACCTCAGTGACCTGCCAACCTTGTGCTATGAAGCCAAAGTCACTGCAAACCCGAAACTTGTTGTGAAGGTTACCATCGGCCAAGGTGTCTTCTTGGAGAACACTGGCACCAGTGATGAAAGCATCAAAGCTGGCGTGGTACTGTGTGGGTACTACAAAGGCAAGTTCTGGAGCCCAGATTCGACATCAGAGGCGCCAAGTGAGAAAGCAGATGTGACATTCAGGTTGACATCGAACTTGGATCATGTGATGCTGAATTCAAAGTACCAGCCTTTGGGTGACATCATCAAGGCCAAGCGCCAACTCACTCCTGCTGATGCACATCTCTCCTACCATGAGTTGATTGACTCCCCGACCCCGACAGATGCATCGGCTTTCAAGCTTGAGCCCAAGAAAATGACAGTGTACTTCAAGGTGGCTGACTTCCCTGCAGTGAAGACAGAAGAAGGCGAGGGCGAAGCCAAGCTGATGATCCCAGCTGCCCATTTGGCTGGTGCAATCCCTGAGAAGGCATGGCGTGACAGCCAGCTTGCTGAGATTGTTTGGGCCGTCAAGTGGCCCGCAGTTGCTGCCAAGGGTTTGCAACCAATCCGCCCAATGGTAGTGACTTCAAAGGAGTTCGTCATTAAGAGCAAGACAGCTGTTGTGATTGCCAAGCCCAATGTTTGAGCACAAGAAGCAGCCAAGGTGGTTCCATCCATCCACTTGACATTGAAGGTTTCATTTCCAAAGTTTTGGCAAAAACTCTCCCAATTAAAGTTTGCTTCAGCTGTCATCATTGTATTCTAAATTTGGAAACCGCTGCTGCTTCGATTTTGAATGTCTTCCAAAGACGGGGCCGGATGCATTTCTCTCAGTTTTGGTTTTTGAACATAAGCTTGCAACTTGCAAGTATCTTGAAAATTTGAATTGCTTCAATTTACTTTGTGCATCCAAATCTTGAGATCTAGGGCCAGACCACCCGACTGACCTTCAGTCTGTGTGACTTGCGCAATGCGATCATTGAGCAGAAAAAAGTTGAGCCATATTTTTAGCCAAAGGTGCTGGAAGAGTACCAGGTGCTGGAAAAGTACCTCTGGGCTTTTCATAGCTGTTGTCATTGGTCATTATGCATTGTTACTTCCTTTCGTGGCAGGTACTAGCTGCTTGTCGAAGCGCTCAGGCCTCAGATTCATGAGCGCTTGTGACAGTATGTTGAGCAAGCCTTTTTAAAACTTTGTTTGCTTCAGGTGTGCTCTTAGCATGCAAAAGCATGGGCCTCAGATTCAATGCATGACACCGTCTATGTTGTTTTTATGTTTTGGTGCTGGAAGAGTACCACAAGGTGCTGGGAGAGTACCAGTTCTTACTGAAATTCAAACGGTGCTGGAAGAGTACCACATAATAACGGTACTGGAAGAGTACCACAAAGTTCTTGCGCAACGGTGCTGGAAGAGTACCACATAATAATTCAAACAGTCAAACCTAAAGAATGCTGGCATTGAGGCTGGAGCGAGGCGTTTCCAACGATGCACCGCCCTTGCCCTAGTTTTGGAGTTAGTAGCGTTTTCTGCCTTGTGATTTGCTTTGCGCTTTTGCAGGGTTTCGTTTGGCAAGCAATTCGTTTTATTTTTCCATTGTCTTAAATTGTGCTCAAAGTTTCAGCTTGCAATCTTGCAACAGATTTCAACTTGGCTGATTGACGCTGCAGCCATGTCTGATAAGAGGACGCAGCAGGAGACCCTGCCGCAGAAGTCAAAGGCAAAGTTGCCTCAACCAGTGGTGGCGAAGGCTGTGGAGCACAAAGCTATGCCAGTGCAACGGAAGCAGACTCAGACTGAGAAGTTGGGATCCAGCGCAAAGATGATGCCAGAGAAGCCACATGAGAAGGCAGAGCCGACAAATAGCCGGCAAGATACCCCTCATCTCCTGGTTTCAGGGCCGCCTTGCACTGTCTTCAGCGACGGTCGTCATCAGACAAGGCCAGTGACACCTCCAAAGGCTCCGGCAGCCAAAGGCGGTCAAGCCCCTTCAGGCCCTCCAGGCCCACCACCAGGCCCACCACCTTCGAAGGAGCAGATGCAGGAGATGATGAGGGCTTCAGCCAAGGCGATGGCTGACATGAAGAGTCCTGCAAGCTCTGCATCAAGCCCAATAATGCCAAGCCCAATAATGCCAAGCCCAAGACCTATGATGATGGGAGTGATGGGCTCTGGGCAACAGCAGATGTGGATGCCACCGCAACAACCTGTGACACC
The DNA here is from genome assembly GCA_947184155.2 of Cladocopium goreaui. Classification (NCBI taxonomy): domain Eukaryota; class Dinophyceae; order Suessiales; family Symbiodiniaceae; genus Cladocopium; species Cladocopium goreaui. The sequence continues at coordinate 1,175,893 of CAMXCT020002668.1, forward strand.
TATGACGATCCGACCTATGGTCCCTCCTGGTATGCCTGGACAGCCTCCAATGCAAACTATGCCTCAAGGTCCAATGCAAACCATACAGCCCACTATGCAGCCAATGCAGCCTATGCAACAAGGACCTACTATGGTGCAGCCTGTGCAGCCTACTATGGTGCAGCCTATGCAGCCTACCATGGTGCACCCTATGCAGCCAGGACCAGTTGCGCAGACTGTGCCACAGCACCTGCAGCAGCCTTCAGTGGTGGAAAGGTTTTGCAATCCGAAAGGGCCCATGAAGATGCAAGAGGCCAAGGCGAGCACGGAGATATGGATGGAGGAGATGCCATCTGGGTCAGCTGGATCTCGTTATGAGGGAGGTACCTACATCCCTGCGCAACCTCAAGATTGGAAAGAGTGGAATGAGGATTCGAAGAAAGCTGCTGCCAACAGAGGCCACCGGCACACTCCTACCCAGGTGAGGCGAGAAGCGTTTCAAAGAGAAGCTCAACTTCGGGAGCACTATGAGGCCAAGCTGGCCGTCCAAAAGGAGTGGTATGAGGCAAAGCTCGTGGCGAGCCGTGCGGAGGTGGTTGCAGCCAAAGCCATCATGCTTCTCAATGGCCTGGATCCAAATCAGACAATTGATCAACAGGTCCTGGAGGACACCATGAACCAGCCTGCCGGCAAGAAGGCCAGGCAGGGCTGACAGATCTCAGAAGGGCTGGCAGACCTATGAAGGTTTGAAATGCTGCCGAAAAATGAGTGAGCGCACTTTTGGCTTGAAGTTGCAGTAGTGTTGAATTCATTCTTGCCTTACTTGTTTGGTTGACAGCTCCGAGGCCCAAAAGTGTTTTCTTCCAGCGCCTGCCTCCCAGTTGTCAGTGCGATAAGCAACACTTGTTGTCAAAGGGAGGTGCTGTAAGAGTACCAAGTATTCAAGTAGCATGTCATGTGGGTGCTGGAAAAGTACCAAGTATCACTGTTGTCATTTATTTCTGTTGCTGTTTCTGTTGTTATCTTCTTGTTGCTACTCTTGCTGCTGTGGTTTTTCTGTTTTTTTGGCAAAATTTCATTGACCCTAGGTGATCAACTTTGCAGTTCCTGGCGGGTGGAGTCTGGGGCGCCATATCGCTTTCTTGCAGATGGCTTCTTGTAAACAGCAGTCACTGTGCTCACTCACTGTCTATTTCTGCTTTTCAACCTATTTTTCAGTGCTGGTGCAATTTCAGTTTCATGGCATTCTTTCAGAGCCAATTCAATTTGACTTTCGTGGCGCTCTTTCAGCGCCAATTCGATTTCAGTTTCATGGTATTCTTTTAGGGCCAATTCAATTTCACTTTCATGGCGCTCTTTCAGTGCCAACTCGATTTCACTTTCATTCACTCTTTCAGGGCCAATGCAATTTCACTTTCATGGCAGTTCATTTTTAAATGTTAATTTCAATTTCTAGGCACTCTTTCAACGCCAGTTGATGGCACTCAGGACCAGTTCAACGGCATTTTTAAAGGACTGATTCATGACATTGTTTCAGTGTCAATTCATGGCGCTTAGTTAGGTTTGTTTGGTTTGAAGTTTCATGGCACTCTTTCAGTGCCATACGTGGTTTATTATATGGCGACTCTTTCAGTGCCATACTTGTTTTATTATATGGCGACTCTTTCAGTGCCATACTTGGTTTATTATGACTCTTTCAGTGCCATACTTGGTTTATTATGACTCTTTCAGTGCCATACTTGGTTTATTATGACTCTTTCAGTGCCATACTTGGTTTATTATACTCTTTCAGTGCCATATTGACTCTTTCAGTTATTTGGTTTCTTTCAGTGCCATAGGACT
>CAMXCT020002668.1:1182713-1285213 GCA_947184155.2 Cladocopium goreaui
CAAAAGATGTGAATAAGATGGGAATAAGATTTGAACGAAATGTGAATAGTTAATATGGGAACAATAAGGGCATTATATATAAGAATCAAGTCAGGATACTGTGGACATAATTATCATTGAATATGTAACTGTATATATATGACATGTTTGTAGTAACAGTATCATATTTGTTCAACCTATTGTGAGCAAAGCAATTACAACCTTAAATGAAAAATGTTGCCTACGGACACGGGTATGGAATGGAAGCTGTCAAGATGAACATTCAAATTTTGTGTGAAGAGATGCAGGTTTCTGGGGCCGAGAACACCAGACGGATCTGGTAAACAATTTGGGAGACCGGCTGAAGTACACGAGACTTGAGATCGTGTTTTCCCATTGCCACATTGCCATTCTCATTGAATTAGGTAAGTAACTAAAATGTTCCGGAAACCGCCTAAATCCAGTGCTTTAAAATTATAATTCTGCCAATGAACATTGTATTTTTGGAGGGTTTACGCAATTTTCAGGTAACAACTCCAATCGAACCAGAATTGCTTGTTTGGGCTAGATGGTTGTTTGCCTCCTGGGCTGGAAGGGATTGGCTCATGAAGCACCCCGCCTGGGGAACAGGGTGGTCTGGAACATGTTTTATTTCTCCATATATTGGGAATAATCATCCCAACTGACTTTCATATTTTTCAGATGGGTGGCTCAACCACCAACCAGAATAGTTATCATTGTTCCTTAGATTTCCGATTTTCGATATGTGCTCCCTCAGATTTGGCAATGTAAATTTAACGTAGCCTGGCAGCCTGGCAATGGAAAAGCATCAATGATTCATCAATGTTTCCCCGGGATTCTACAATTTTTGTCATAAACAAACATGTGCTTTTTCAGCTATGCCATGTCTAGTCATGTTTAAAAGGGGCACTTGGCACTTGGAGAATCATCCTATTCACTGCTAAATAACCCTGCTCAATAAGTCCCTTAAGTGGATTACCCCTGCAATGATTCATAACCGCACAAGTAGTTACCCGCTGGTAATTGAACATAGCGCTAAAACATTGTGATGCAACTGTTAGAGGATACAGAGGTAGAATTCCAATTTTTGTTGATTAGATTCATTTAATTCCCATTAAAAACCATTTAAATCCAATGAATCCCATTGAATTTAAAGTCCACACGTTCTCTTGCTAGACGTCTTCAACGACAGGAGCAGCTCACCGATACGGGGATGTTGTCCTTGGTAGACCTCCCGAGCCCCGAGAAAGACACGCTCTGGGCCACACAGGACCGGTGGAAAGAAGGTGTGTCTCACTTGGTCTATACATAGTGATTGGATATGGGATATGGATAGGAAAATACATACTATATATATATATATACACCATATTATATCATATATAATATGTTATGTATATACACCATAAAAAATCCTTTCCCCTTTCATATTCATGGGAGATTTAAACATCAATTTGGGGATGGTTTCGTGAGATTTCGTGAGGGATATGATGGTAGCCAGGTAGCCAGGTAGCGACAGGTGGTAGCGAATGGGGATTCAATGGGAACCTGTTTTTAATGGAGTTTAATGGGATATGAATGGGGATCTAATATGATCTAATACGATGTGCCGATATGAATATAAATATATATATGAATGGGAAAATCATCTTCACTTCATAATGATTCGGAAATGGGACCTGGGGATAGAATATCTAGAAACCATGGTTTTATGCGGGATGAACTCACTTATTTGGGACCATACAGCAGGTGTTTATTACTATTGTTATTATTATTGTTATTATTCTGAATTATTCTGAATTCTTATGAATTATTATTTATTATTACTTATTATGATCATTATTATTATTGTTTATTATCATTATCATTAAGGAGAAGGGATTATCTCTCACAAGCATTCAAGGAAGCTTTGGCCTTGGCATTCCAATGGCTTTGATTGAATATATATACCCTCTGGTAAACTAACATAGCTATGGAAAATCACCATTCTTAATGGGTAAATCCACTATAAATGGCCATTTTCAATAGCTATGTTAGTTTACCAGAGGGTATCCAATTGCAAGTACATCTATTCATATAATCTAATATTGCACACAGACCCCGAGGTTTGCCCAAACCCAGAAAAGCGTAAATTACAAGGATCTTTTGTTCACACTATACATATCATATGAATTCTCCCACCCCAGTTAAACTCTTATATTCATTGAAGATCTTCAATGAGGGTTTAATTCTCCCACCTCCGTTAAACTCTTACATTCATTGAAGATCTTCAATAAGGGTTTAATTCTCCCACCCCCGTTAAACTCTTACATTCATTGAAGATCTTCAATAAGGGTTTACTTCTCCCACCCCCGTTAAACTCTTACATTCATTGAATATCTTCAATGAGGGTTTAATTCTCCCACCCCGTTAAACTCTTACATTCATTGAAGATCTTCAATAAGGGTTTAATTCTCCCACCCCCGTTAAACTCTTACATTCATTGAAGATCTTCAATAAGGGTTTACTTCTCCCACCCCCGTTAAACTCTTACATTCATTGAATATCTTCAATGAGGGTTTAGTTCCCCCACCCCGTTAAACTCTTACATTCATTGAAGATCTTCAATAAGGGTTTAATTCTCCCACCTCCGTTAAACTCTTACATTTATTGAAGAGCTTCAATAAGGGTTTAATACATGCTGTTTATGTGGAGCATATTGGTTATCATTATAATCATCATCATCATCATCATCATCATGCCCGGACACTCGTTGCGAGTCCGGGCAAACCTCAGGTAATATGCCGTAATATTATGTGGATAATCAACATCAATTCAGTCAGGTAAATGACATGTCCCATCACTGAGAGTGAGTGTAGGCTCTTCTGCCTCGAATCTTTATCGGTCCCCAGGCGCTGGCTTCGTGGCTGGACCGGAGCGTCCCAGAAAAAGTCCACAAGAAAACATAGTAAAACTGTGTTTTTGGTGGAAAGATCAAAGCTTTCCTGTATCCCATAGGATCCATGTATGGTATATATGGTAACATTTACCATCAATATACCCCAAATGTTAGCATATATACCATACATGGATCCTATGGGTATATTTTTGTCCCTTGAATTAATCCATTGAGACAGGACCTATTGACCTTGTACCACTCCACGCTACGAGATGCCGATGGTGTTCTGGTGCGCGGCTTTGAGATGGTTTGAGGATGGGAAGACCATGGAACGTGAACATTGTGGTAAAACCTTGATGAACTGCGACATCATGCAACTTTGGTGAAGGGCTGATGTAAGGTAGCAAAACCAAATTCAGTTTGTTTGGTAGATAAACTGAGAATGAGTGATTCATGGTTTGTTTTTTACTGCAACGAATGCAAAAAAGGAAAACACTATGATACAATATGCCAAAGTTTGATTTGTATTGACTTGTATCTAAGACATGGCATGGCCAAGAAATTCAAGAGCAGCCAGCTCCAGATATCAGCCATGGTTTAGCCGTCCAGGTGGTGGTGGATGCTTCGAAATATGAAGTTCCGCATCGTGGCTGAATTGTTTTTTGTTGTTTTGAGGTTTTCACAGGGTGGGGCATCACGGGAATTCACCAGCAAGAATGGGATTAATATATCTGGGTAAATTCTAACGACCTCACTGCTCTCCCTCACTGGGAATCATGGTTAATAAGGGGAATCATCCCCAAATGACCTTAATTCAGGTTAGTGGGCCATCATAATTTACCCAGAGATATGGATTACATACTGATTTAATATGATTTAGATATATTATGTATTATGATATATTTAGTACCTAAGAAAAAAACAAAAAACTCGATGCAAAAAAAATGATGATACAGCAGATCTTCTGATATCGCATCACTGGAGTGTTGCCCATCGCTGGAGCACAGCAAAGAGTCACACCGCAAGAGGTTGGCACACAGTATTTATTGTAGATGGTCTAGACCAACGGTGGGATTTCAATCAATTTTAGGAGAATCTCGAGAATTTGCAGGTGAACTGTGGGGCTAGTCGCGATGGTCCCTAATTTTACCAGTTGGTCGTTGGTAGCATGTTGAAACAGCATCATTTCTGGTGTTGACTCAAATTCAACTTGTGGGGCAGGGGCATTGGCGATAGGGTTGGTCAACTATACCCTGTCATCGAACATGGTTTCCTGCAAGTTTGCTGGAAATCCTCCGTTGAGATCGATGATTTCTCCGATGAATCTCTTCATTCTCGGGGTCCAATTGTTTTTTGCTAAGGCAATGGATGGGCAACATGTTGCGCAGTGTTTTCAAGCAGGTGCGTTCTTGTTTTCTTTGATTGATCATGCTGTATCATGACGTCGTGCATCTTGTATTCAGATGAGATCAAGATGTGTTGGAAGTTTGGAGAATATTGTTTCACAAGGATTTAGACTGATTTAACCCGAATGTTCTGATGTTTTTTCGGCAGGAGATTCATGAAGCATGGCAGTTGAAAAGGTTGAAAAGGGGGCATAACGGCTATATGAAGCCCGGGAGCCACCACTCTCAATCCGTTCAGGAGGAGGGAGATTTCGAGGACACTATGGCCATCTATGGCCTGGGGGATGTGGTTTGCAAGCAAAAAGCCAAACAAAAACATTAACAAGGGATTGGGATCGACCCAGAAATGGATAAGGGATCGGCATAGGTTTGTGCCAAAAGTTTGTGTTCCTGAAAACCCAAAAAATTATCATCAGATTTGCCCTGAAGCAAAATGCCATAAGTCATGTTTTACATATTTTTACACCAAAAAGCCAGTGATTCATAATTTTCCCACAGATTTCCCCATGAAAAGCTTCCCCGTTGGGCCCCAACAATTGGGACCTCCGTGCCGTGCAGGAGCGCAGTGCTGCTCTGCAACCCAGCGATGCGTGGATCGTGGCCAACCGCATGGATCAGTTGCCGGAGTTCTTCTGCAAGGCTCAGCACCTGAGTTTGATGCATTGGATCTGGGTAAATTATAACGACCTCACTGTTCTCCCTCACTGGAATCTTGGTTAGTAAGGGAAATCATCCCCAAAAGACCTTAATTCAGGCAAGTGAAATATTATAATTTACCCAGATTGGATGGTCAATGTGTCTACGATCCTGTTCGGGAAAGTCAGTGTGTAACTCGGAGAAGTATTTTTTCAGAGTGTTTTAGATGTTTTTAGGGTTTATAAAATAGGGGTTATATAATGTTGTATCTATAGTCAATGGGGCAGAAAAGGCAACTCAGAACTGGGCAGATACGACCCTGTAACGATAGTGAAATCCATCATCCAAATGCCACAAGCATGCTACAATTAGTCCAAACAACTCCCGATTTAACTATGGTGAGGTATTAATGTTAATATATAATGTCATGAACATATATAGCTGAAATCCATCATGGATGTTTCATGGTTATTAATAGTTATGAACGGTAGGTAGCTATACCAGCACTGTGATGGCTTGCGCCAGTAGAATAATCCCCAGCATCGTTGAAGCCACAAGGATGTACAACCTCGATTGCGGATGAACCTGGTAATATAGCTATATATAGCTATATAGCTATATTACCACAAAGCCAACTAACTAGTTGATATATTCTAGCTAGCTTGGGTTATAATATAGTCTATATCATGTAATTCATAGTACTTAGTTAATATAGTGATTATTAATATGTAAAATGATAAGTCGGAGTTCACCTACTTATGAAAAACCAACTTCGCAACGACGCTTGGGGTCCCACCATTTTTTGGGTATGGCCTTTGCAGGACAGCAGCAAGGAGCTGTGCAGGAAGGTCATGGAACGGCAGTACGAGAACTACAAGGATGTCATCGTGGATCAGGACTGCAGGGACTGCAGGGTGTCCAGAGATCAGCCAGGTTTTGGGGCTGCCAAGTGGTATGAATGGATTTTAAGTATCCATAAGTTGGGCCGTGGGGCTATAACTATGATATAACTACGTATGCTCCAAAAAAAACACTTGGTTTGCAGGAACTGCACCCCCAAGTCTCAAAACAGTTTATCCACCAAGGTCATTAGGCTCTCGTACCACAAGGTAAATACACTGGGGAACAGAAGGTTTACCCTCCGGTGTCATCAAACGTGGTCAGCTGGAAAGTTCCCGAACTAAATGGAGGTTGATGGGAAACAAATATATGTCAATGGTTGGTTTACTAACATTTGGGAAGTATGTCATCAGTGAAAACTATTGGCGCTTCAAGATATGCAACTGTCCTAGATATTGCTCACCCAGAATCTTGCCCTTGGGCACTTCTTGTTTTCGTCTTTGTGGCACATCCGAATAACGTGATGGCAGATCAATAGCCATTTCAGGAACCTAAATTGGAGGTACCTACCATATATAAGGCCTATTCTTCAGGCCTATGTAATGGAATATCCCCGCAAAATATGGCCAGAAATATGGTACAGTACCTCCATTGAATCGGATCCTGAAGATCTCCCATTGAGCAGATGAAGCTGAAACTCTATTGTCGCAAACATATAACTGGAAATCCGACAGCCTTCGCAATCTCTCATTTCTCCATCAGTCTTCCCTCAGGGTGGCCTTATTGGCACCTCGTCATGTCATTGCCAGGAAGTAACAACTATAGACTATAGGGCATGACAAAGAACATCCAATGGATTTTGGGGTACCCTCTGGTAATTTAACATAGCTATTGAAAATCACCATTGTTAATGGGAAAATCCACTATTTCTATGGTCATTTTCAATAGCTATTTTGACATAACCAGGCCGGGTACCCTATCATGGGACAGACCAACTCAGGCAATGGCATCGAATATGATCGTACTAATTGGAGTGATTAATATTGGCAATTTTTTATTGTTCATTGTATCATTGATATGTTAATATTACTGACTAACATATATATAATAACATATCAATATATATATATATTATATATATATATATAGTATCAATGTTTTTTGGTCAAGATGAATCACTGCCAAAACATGTTAATACCAGCCGTAATGAGCACTTCTGTGGCTTGATTGGTGCCCCACAGTTGACACATGGTGAAACCAAGCATTTGTTAGACTGAGTAACCATACACCAGTATATCCGATGCCCATGCATAAATGGACAATAAATATATATATATATATATATATATACAAAACTATATATAATTATATATCTATCTACAATAACGTACTGAAAGCGGGCTGTTTTGCTCTTCCACGGAATTGCCTTGTTGGCATTTTAGTGTCACTGCATCATTCCTTGTCATGTTGACATCGAGCCACTGACATGGTCATCAAGGTGGATCCAAGTTCCGCAGTGATGGGATGGGACGAGTCTTCGTGATGATGTTTTTCATAGGCCATGAACAGTTCCATGATTTACCATTCTGATATATTCTTAGACTAATGAACATTTTCAGTAGCAAAGTGTAACAAATACTGTAACCAGAGGGAAAATCTTCACTCTCAAGCTGATTTTAGCCATGTTGCATCAACAATTTGTGAAGAGATGAAAAATTCTGCGGAGCTCAGACTCGGCAATCTTGCGGCAATCTTGCGGCAATGGTGATGATCCACGAAAATCTTTGGCGATATGCAGCACTGGCAGTACCTTCAACAGATGACATGGATATTCATTTGTGGTAAAGCTAAAAACAAGCCATCCCCCCATATTTTTATGGGTTTCATAAACAATCCCCAAATGGTAGGTTCATTTATTATTAGGTTTCACACATGAATAAATCTGAAATTTGATCATGACCTGACTATGGCGTCACCGGAATGATGGGAATTGGATTGGGCAAATCATCCCCATAGCTGGCCGTATGATAACAGCTATTTTCAGGTGAGTGAATTGTTATAATCTAGCCAGAATGCATAGAACTGGGTCAGCATCGCATCAAAAATACCTAGGGGATCCTAGGGGTATCACCAACAGTTCATTGGAATGCAAAAGGAATATCATGGGAATATATTCAGCCAGGAATTCATGCGACGGCAGGAGCATGTGATTCCCATTGCAGCACGGCTCTCCTCCTTGGCGATCTATGGGAAAGAGAAGGTGCAGCTGGGAGCCTGGTGAGCCCTGGTTTTGCCAGGGGTTGATATGGTTCCATTCATCAATGTAAACAATATTGTGAGAACCATGTTAAAGCGCAGGCTTTTCGCCCCATATATGTCAAGTTTCAGTCGTCTTTGTTTGGACATAAGAAAACCCGGCTGCAAGTGACACGAGTTTTTTGAAGTGGCAGTGGTTTTTCTGCAGTAAAACCAATGCCTAAAACCATCGCAATAGCCAACCCCAATGGTGAAACCATCTTGGGCTTTCCACTTACCGGGTGCCCTGCGTCGTCAGCATCGGCAGCTATAAGTGGTGAGTTTATAACTCCAATTTCACCAGATACCAGGGTGTTTTTTTTGGTTTATGGGGGTTATATCTATAGTTTTTCTGGGCATCATAAGCTATTCTCGCTATATGGCTATACAGTGGGGAATTCAAGGCCATGTTTACCAGCCATGACTGGGAATTGTTGAAATCCCAGCTATTAACATGTGTTTTTATGAATGGGGGATGGCGCAAATGGCATCGTTTTATCAACATTAATATACATTAATTACATAGTATAATCAACAATAATGAGATCGGGTTCAATCCCTATGGATCCAGCCGTACCTTCCTATGAAGTATGACTGGAGTATGATGACTAGGGGGTGTCCCAGCCGTACCTTCTCAGACAGTGGCCATGGACCCATAGGGAATGGACTGGGGATTCGAAACCAACAAACACCAGGAGTGCCCTAAAGTCATCTGTGGCGCCAGATTCAAGAGCCCATCTCCCAACACCTGGCGCGCTTGGAACGACAACCTTGGTGACGTGGCGGAGTTGACCCAGTTTTTGAGGACCTTGGGGGTGTCCTAAATAAATGGCCTGTGGAGTGAAATGGGTGACGATTCAAACAACAATGATGGGAAATAAAACTATGTATGTATATGATTTGTATAGTAAATTTGGGGGTTTCCTAAGTTTTGATATATCACTTAAATTTTAAAGTCATTTCCCCCTAGATATTTCTTGGTTTCTAAGATGTTAGAAGTACCATAATATGGAGGTTTCCTATGTCATGGGGGTAACCCATTTATCATCAATGTGATTTTGGGATTTTCCATGCAATAAAAACCATCCAGCTATTGGGGTACCCCTTTTTTCTAGGAAACCTCCAGTCACAAATGGTAAAGCAACAATTTACAAATGGTAAACCAGCCAGCCATAGGGGCTTCCTATTAGCTACCCCTTATGGGGTTGGTGGTGGTTCATCACCACAGCTGAGTGAAGCTGCAACATCTTATGACTACCTACAAAAAGTAGGTAGTCATTTCAGATGTTGCAGCTTCACAAAAAGCCCATCCGATCCCAGCATCTACCAGTTACCACTTGATTTTTCTACGCAGATACCCTCTGGTAAACTAACATAGCTATGGAAAATCACTATTTTTTTCATGGGTAAATCCACTATTTCTATGGCCATTTTCAATAGCTATGCTATGACATAACCAGAGGGTACCATCCTGGGGTCCGAATCGCTCAGGTTTGCGCAGGCCTGCGCCCTGCTGTTTGGCATCCGATGGGCCGACCAGGCGATTCATCGCGAATGTTGGCCGACAGTGTCGACAGATCTTCCACCAATGTCTAGACGATGCTACGATTTATATACGGTGATATTTAAAAAAAAAGGTGATATCCCATGGTATTTCGCTGTGAAAGAATCATGGTATGTTACCATTAATGTTAAATTAACATAGACCCTGGCAGTTGTCGGGGTTGGAAGACTAGTGAAACCACTATCAATTGGTGATAAAATCAGGGTCCAACTGTTAATTTACCAGGGGGTATCCGATATCATATCCAGTAGATATCTAGATATCCAATATCACCAACAGATACCATATTATATCCAATATCTAATAGATATCATACCATTAATGTTACCCCATCGTAATGAGTTCAGCACGACGTTTGCCGCCCTTGACATCTATCAATTGACTGTGGGATGGGAAACATGATGAAACTGCCCATCCCGGTTGGGAGTTTCTTAAAATCTGGGGAAGTGTACGATTTAATGGTGATTTCATGGTGATTTCATGGTGATTTCATGGTGATTTAATGGTGGTTTCATGGTGATTCATGGTGATTTTTCATGGTTTAAACAATGGGTTAACAATGGTGAATAACGGAATGATATGGGATTAACCTCTGGTGATTTAACATAGCGAACTGGAAGCCATGGCCCATTTACAGATGATTTTCCCATTAAACATATTAAAACCTCCATTTATGAGGGATTTTCCAGTTCGCTATGTTAAATAACCAGAGGGTACCGGTAACATGATTGTTCATGGTTGTTTGAAGATTTGTGTGTGTGCTCTCTGACGTCGCGAATATTCTCTAGTTTGCGACTAGATGAAGTGACTACTAGACTTTAGCAACTTGTTGGTGTGGCCGAAGGTGTTTTTAAGCATGGTTTCCATCCTCCAAACTATCTACCGCCAAATATTGGATGCTTAAGGTTAGATACAAACCCATGACCAGCCTTCTGCAGAATAGTAGCCCATGGACATTAGCCATTGTCATTAATCACCCATTTTGTGCTATCAGTTACATTTTCTTGGTCACATTTGTGTGTATCCACACCATGTTCATTACATTTATTCATATATTACCTTACCGGAGACCAACAAAATACTATATAGACTATATGTCATTGCATGATCTTTGGTATTTTGTTGGTCATCTACCCCCCACAAACGACTCACTAGCTCGGATCTAGCGGTTCATGGGTAAGAAAAAAATCCCTGGCCGTTTGGGGTATCAATTCCCATGAAATGATGCTTTCAAGGCGTTGACCTCACCGGAAAATATATCCACATGTTTCATTGTTAAATCATGTAAAATCCACATGATTGATGGTTATCTATGGTTATAATTGCCATGTTGATGGTTAAACATATCATGGAAAATATCCACATGTTTAGATGGTGACACCCAATGTTGATGCTCCCTACAAGATGGGGCCCCCAAGATAGCGTTCAGTTGGTTTTAATAAGTGGTTGAATTCTGTGGTTTATGGTAGATAGATAACGAACTAGTTCATGGGGATTATCATGGTTTATAAACCAACTAACATCACTGGTTTATGGCCCCATCCAACGTATCATATCCACATTTTGGGGCCGAAAAACGCTGTGAAAAACCACGTTACACGAGGTCAAGGAGATCGACCAAAGCAGATGGTGTGGCACTCAGCGGCCAGCATAAGTCAGCCCCGAAAGAAAGCTTTTGATGGGAGATATTTATATAATTACTATATGATATATGGAAGATATCCCTGACGATATGTTTTTCTATGTGATATATGATATGAACGATTTTGATTTTATTTATATATATATAGATATATATATATATATATGAGAGAATACTGATATCATGGGGGCTATACTACCAAAAGACATGCCACGAACACGATTGACACACTAAAGAAATGCTCAAATTCACCAGCTCGTGGATGGTTGATGGTGATTTTCTCGGCAAACATGGCCATGTCAACCACCAAAAACTCTGATTTCTTCCAGACAAGATGCTTGATCAGCCAGTGCCATATTGACACCTACCAACTACCCCAAAGGTACCCCGACTTTGGGCTTCATGGATCTTCATGGTGGATAACTCCGGAAATTCGGAAGTGGGTCCCACCGGGAATGTGGTCTGATTCGGGGATCTCAAAAGTTGGTCGTGTTCAGAACAGCAGATGGGTGGAAAAAAAACGAATATCCCTTACAACTGGGAGGCTTTTGTCTTTACATTTGGGTCATTTCTGGGATTTTTTTGGGCAGGTATACACAGCAGCATATTTTATGGCCTGGGTCTCGGCTCCATGAATGTGTTCCGTCCAATCATCGAAATCCTACGGCACATTGTTTCACTAACCTTGGTTCAAGGGAAAATCTACATACCTGTGGGGTGTTTCCATGCCTGAAAATTCCGGACCCTGGAACCATCCGCTGTTGAATCATAGTATTCCCTATCTTCGCAATTTCTACGGGGCAAATTCCAATCCCATGACGGATCCATGGTGCTGCTATATTATGGTGCTCCATGGATCCCATCAATATACCCCCTTTATGTTCGCATATATACCAGCACCACGGATCCGTCATGGGTATGGCATCTGCGGTGAAAGCGGTAGATCGCTGGCAAGGCGCTCCTCCATGAGGGAATTGATGTTGCTGGGGCAGGCCGTGCTTTGGGAAACCGTGGAGCTTTGGGCATGACAAACACATGGGGACTAAACATACTAAACCATCAAACATCATTTTGGAGAGACCTAGATGATGTGTAGTTTGATACTGGAACCAACTTTAATCGTTTACATATGTATATCTGTATATATATATACACATGGAATCTCAAGATACAATAAGATACATGTTATATCATTTTACCATTATACATTGACACTTTTTTTTTACAGTAAATTATCCTTAGATACCATAAGACATAGGAAAGGCCCAGAGCTTTCGCTGGGGATTCATTCACACCAGTGGGCCCAGCCAGGAAAAAACATATCAAATATGTGGATTGAAACCAACACAACTGGGATGGAATGTGATTTAATATGATTTAAATGATCTAATAGGGCTTGAACATGATTGAACCCTTCAGGAATGAACTCACAAAGAGCACACGTAATTCCACCACACGACGGAATGCTGGATAAAATTGTGATAGGTAGTAATCACAAAATCATCGGCATTCCTGATGAGTTCTTTGGTTGATTCACCAAACAAATGGATTGTTGGGATCTTGGAGTTTTGACTTGCTTCTATTAAGGCATGTTAGTCTTAGTTGGTTCGCATCAATGTTTGTAAGATGCCGTATGTATATAGGTGGGCACGGCTGAGCATTGAATCCCAGCTTTTCAAGAAGAACGGATATAGACATTTTGAATAACATGTTATGACCCATATTTGTATACTACCAATGCGCATTTGTATGGACGGTGCAAAGGGTGACTCCCTCGAGCCCTCTGGTGAATTCCTGGTAAGACTCGAATTTTGATACCTGTGGTGCTCGGATGTACACCAGGATGGGCAGGAAGTGATCTGCAATGAGATGCAATGAGTCACCATTCCTGCGGTCATTACATGTGATTGACTATCCATCTCCACTGGGTTTTGCTTGGATTCCCTTGATTTCTTCCATCATTTCATATTTTTAGTTAGGTGATTATAATATGATCCAAATATCCAACTTAACAATGTTTTTCAACTACAAATCACCTCCTGGTTGGTGGTTTGGAACAGTTTTTTTTTCCATATGTTGGGAGTAACGATCCCAACTGACGAACTCATATTTTTCAGAGGGGTAGGTATACCACCAACCAGCCTCTAAATTCTCTAAATGCACATATACAAATGCCTATCTTCATGTTTCCAGACTCCAAAAAAAGTCTTGCCACAAACAGGTGACCGGTACCTTGGCCAATAGCGTCCTGAAAACGGCTCCTCGACAAAGCGTTGGTCACGCATCCCATGGTCACATCCATGGTGTCCAAATCCAATGGTCACATCTATGGCCCACAATGGGATCATCATCAATCCATGTAACAGTGGGTACATATCTGTTACCATCTGGTTATTTAACAGTTTGCCATGGAAAATCACCATGCTATGAATAGGTAAACCATCTATAAATGGGCCATCTATAACCAGAGGGTATAGTGATAAGATTTATAATCAACATTAATCTGGGTAAATTTGATCACGACCGAACCCTGTTCTCCCGAACCCTGGGAATTATGATTAATAAGAGAAATCATCCCCAAATGGCCGCACGATTCAGGTTAGTGACATGTTATAATTTACCTAGATCAACATTAAATGGGAATTTAAATATTTGGTGTATGGCTGGTTATATAATGATATAGCTGTTTTTTCTCAGCTGTTGAATCATTTTCTACACACTGCAATATATATATATATACTGGTTTGTGGTTTGGAACCATGGAATTTTTATTATGTTCCATTCAGTTGGGAAGAATAGTATCCCAACTGACTTTCACTCATATATTTTCCAGAGGGGTGGCTCAACCACCAACCAGATCATCAAGATAACTTAGATAATTTATATCACAGCCATCATTTTTCAATCCAAGGTACAAAATCCTTGAGGAATACCCACGTTGACCATCTTCAAAACGCGGATGTTCCAACGGTTCAACGTGAACCAAAAAAAATCGACCCCTTCATCCCCAGCGTGGTTCTGCCGGATGGTACCCTGGGGGCCCGCCGTTAAAAAAAAAAAAGAAATTTCATACAGCACATGTATGTCATGTGGTATATCTTCACTATGGTATATAAATAATGGTCTAATAATGGTATAATAATGGTATAATAATGGTATAATAATGGTCTAATAATGGTAGAATACTTGTCTAATAATGGTATAATAATGGTATAATAATGGTATCATAATGGTAGAATACTTGTCTAATCATGGTATAATAATGGTATAATAATGGTATAATAATGGTCTAATAATGGTCTAATAATGGTATAATAATGGTATAATAATGGTCTAATAATGGTATAATAATGGTATAATAATGGTATAATAATGGTCTAATAATGGTCTAATAATGGTATAATAATGGTATAATAATGGTCTAATAATGGTATAATAATGGTATCATAATGGTAGAATAATGGTCTAATAATGGTATAATAATGGTATAATAATGGTATAATAATGGTCTAATAATGGTCTAATAATGGTATGATAATGGTATAATACTGGTCTAATAATGGTCTAATAATGGTATAATAATGGTATAATCAAAGGAAATTTAGGGGGAGAAACTTCCGTGTTACGGACTTTTAGAATGTCAGGGAAAGAGTTAGTCAAAGAAAGAGTTAGCAAAGAAAGAGTTCGTCAGGGAAAGAGTTAGTCAAAGAAAGAGTTAGTCAAAGAAACAGTTAGTCAGGGAAAGAGTTAGTCAAAGAAAGAGTTAGTGAGGGAAAGAGTTAGTCAAAGAAAGAGTTAGTGAGGGAAAGAGTGAGTCAAAGAAAGAGTTAGTGAGGGAAAGAGTTAGTCAAAGAAAGAGTTAGTCAAAGAAAAAGTTAGTCAAAGAAAGAGTTAGTGAGGGAAAGAGTTAGTCAAAGAAAGAGTTAGTCAAAGAAAGAGTTAGCAAAGAAAGAGTTCGTCAGGGAAAGAGTTAGTCAAAGAAAGAGTTAGTCAAAGAAACAGTTAGTCAGGGAAAGAGTTAGTCAAAGAAAGAGTTAGTGAGGGAAAGAGTTAGTCAAAGAAAGAGTTAGTCAGGATATGTGAGGTAGAAACAGTTAGTCAGGGAAAGAGTTAGTCAAAGAAAGAGTTAGTCAGGGAAAGAGTTAGTCAAAGAAAGAGTTAGTCAAAGAAACAGTTAGTCAAAGAAAGAGTTAGTCAAAGAAAGAGTTAGTCAAAGAAACAGTTAGTCAAAGAAAGAGTTCGTCAAAGAAAGAGTTCGTCAAAGAAAGAGTTCGTCAAAGAAACAGTTAGTCAAAGAAAGAGTTAGTCAAAGAAAGAGTTAGTCAAAGAAACAGTTAGTCAAAGAAAGAGTTAGTCAAAGAAAGAGTTAGTCAAAGAAACAGTTAGTCAGGGAAAGAGTTAGTCAAAGAAAGAGTTAGTGAGGGAAAGAGTTAGTCAAAGAAAGAGTTAGTCAGGATATGTGAGGTAGTCAAAGAAAGAGTTAGCAAAGAAAGAGTTAGTCAAAAGAAAGAGCAAAGAAAGAGTTAGCAAAGAAAGAGTTCGTTAGGGAACGAGTTAGTCAAAGAAATTGTTCCCTCACTGTAAATGGGATTGCAAGTGGTGCTGGTGGAGGAGTTGCCGATGGAGTTTTGAAGGAAGTCTCGCACGAAATGCGTTTGTGAGAGATAGCAGATGCACGAAAGCCTATGTTTTTCCATACAAAGTCCGTCCCCGAACCTCGATGATCTACCTCTGCGGTGCGGCGGTTGCGAGACGGTCTCGTGTGTGGTCGGATCATTCTCGGATCATGCTCGGACCATGGTCGGATCGGTTCCGCATTGTAAATTGGGTTTCAAGTGTTTTTCGTGCATGTGCGGTCGACAGAATTCCATTGTGATTTGCAACTGTAGGATCGTTCCCGCATTGTAAATGGGGTTGCAAGTGGTGCTGGTGGATGAGTTGCCGATGGAATTCCATTGTGATTTGGAAGTGTAGGATCGTTCCCTCACTGTAAATGGGATTGCAAGTGGTGCTGGTGGAGGAGTTGCCGATGGAGTTTTGAAGGAAGTCTCGCACGAAATGCGTTTGTGAGAGATAGCAGATGCACGAAAGCCTATGTTTTTCCATACAAAGTCCGTCCCCGAACCTCGATGATCTACCTCTGCGGTGCGGCGGTTGCGAGACGGTCTCGTGTGTGGTCGGATCATTCTCGGATCATGCTCGGACATGGTCGGATCGGTTCCGCATTGTAAATGGGGTTTCAACTGTTTTTCGTGCATGTGCGGTCGACAGAATTCCATTGTGATTTGCAACTGTAGGATCGTTCCCGCATTGTAAATGGGGTTGCAAGTGGTGCTGGTGGATGAGTTGCCGATGGAATTCCATTGTGATTTGCAACTCTAGGATCGTTCCCCTCACTGTAAATGGGATTGCAAGTGGTGCTGGTGGAGGAGTTGCCGATGGAGTTTTGAAGGAAGTCTCGCACGAAATGCGTTTGTGAGAGATAGCAGATGCACGAAACCCTATGTTTTTCCATACAAAGTCCGTCCCCGAACCTCGATGATCTACCTCTGCGGTGCGACGGTTGCGAGACGGTCTCGTGTGTGGTCGGATCATGCTCGGATCATGGTCGGATCGGTTCCGCATTGTAAATGGGGTTTCACTGTTTTTCGTGCATGTGCGGTCGACAGAATTCCATTGTGATTTGCAACTGTAGGATCGTTCCCGCAATGTAAATGGGATTGCAAGTGGTGCTGGTGGATGAGTTGCCGATGGAATTCCATTGTGATTTGGAAGTGTAGGATCGTTCCCGCAATGCAAATGGCATTGCAAGTGGTGCTGGTGGATGAGTTGCCGATGGAATTCCATTGTGCTTTGCAACTGTAGGATCGTTCCCGCAGTGTAAATGGGATTGCAAGTGTTGCTTCCTCTTTTGGCTGCATGCGTAATACTATTGTCTTTTGCAGCTGGACTTCGTAAATCGTATTGGAGTGGCTGCATGAAGGCTGCATGAAGGCTGCGACAGTGATTTGTCAGCAGATTTTCTCCATTTTGGCGCTAGTGATTTTCATTCTAAAAATCCTTTTAAAAAGTGCTTCAAAATCGTCTTTTTTTCGCTCTGGCGTCGAGATCCGGTTTTGGAGCTGCAATTTCCGACGCCGTTGCGCGTAGTTCTATTGTGTTTTGCAACTCAATCTCTGCAGATCGCATTGTAATGGCTGCGTCAAGGTTGCTTCTTGCCACGGCTGCATGCGTAATACTATTGTCTTTTGCAGCTGGACTTCGTAAATCGTATTGGAGTGGCTGCATGAAGGCTGCGACAGTGATTTGTCAGCAGATTTTCTCCATTTTGGCGCCAGTGATTTTTTTTTAAAAATCCTTTTAAAAAGTGCTTCAAAATCGTTTTTTTTTCGCTTTGGCGTCGAGATCCGGTTTTGGAGCTGCAATTTCCGACCCAGTTGCGCGTAGTTCTATTGTGTTTTGCAACTCAGTCTTTGCAGATCGCATTGTAATGGCTGCGTCAAGGTTGCTTGGTGCCGCGGCTGCATGCGCAATACTATTGTCTTTTGCAGCTGGACTTCGTAAATCGTATTGGAGTGGCTGCATGAAGGCTGCGACAGTGATTTGTCAGCAGATTTTCTCCATTTTGGCGCTAGTGATTTTCTTCTAAAAATCCTTTTAAAAAGTGCTTCAAAATCGTCTTTTTTTCGCTCTGGCGTCGAGATCCGGTTTTGGAGCTGCAATTTCCGACCCAGTTGCGCGTAGTTCTATTGTGTTTTGCAACTCAGTCTCTGCAGATCGCATTGTAATGGCTGCGTCAAGGTTGCTTCTTGCCACGGCTGCATGCGTAATACTATTGTCTTTTGCAGCTGGACTTCGTAAATCGTATTGGAGTGGCTGCATGAAGGCTGCGACAGTGATTTGTCAGCAGATTTTCTCCATTTTGGCGCCAGTGATTTTCTTTTAAAAAATCCTTTTAAAAAGTGCTTCAAAATCTCTTTTTTTTCGCTTTGGCGTCGAGATCCGGTTTTGGAGCTGCAATTTCCGACCCAGTTGCGCGTAGTTCTATTGTGTTTCGCAACTCAGTCTCTGCAGATCGCATTGTGATGGCTGCGTCAAGGTTGCTTGGTGCCGCGGCTGCATGCGCAATACTATTGTCTTTTGCAGCTGGACTTCGTAAATCGTATTGGAGTGGGTGCATCAAGGGTTCGACAGTGATTAGTAGTAGTGCTGGGAATTGATTAATGAAAGCTTAATAGATGACATATGAGAAGGGACGAGATGAGAAGAGATGAGCTGGGATAAGGTGAGAAGAGCTCAGATGAGATGAACTGTGGAGTGTGAAGAGTGCAGTGTGAAGTGTGGGGCGTGAAGAGTGCAGTGTGAAGTGTGAAGTGTGAAGTGTTTGGAGTGTGAAGGAAGCAGTGAGAAGTGAGAAGTGTGAAGTGTGGACTGTGAAGTGTGGAGTGTGAAGTTTGGAGTGCAAAGAGTGCAGTGTGGAGTGTGAAGAGTGCAGTGTGAAGTGTACAGTGTGAAGGAAGCAGTGGGAAGTGAGAAGTGTGAAGTGTGGAGTGTGAGTTTAAGTTTGGAGTGCGAAGAGTGAGTGTGAAGTGTGAAGTGTGAGGTTTGGAGTGTGAAGGCAGCAGTGAGAAGTGAGAAGTGTGAAGTGTGGACTGTGAAGTGTGGAGTGTGAAGTGCGAAGTGAGAAGTGTGAAGTTTGGAGTGTGAAGGAAGCAGTGAGAAGTGTGGACTGTGAAGTGTGAAGTGCGAAGTGAGAAGTGTGAAGTGTGAAGTTTGGAGTGTGAAGGAAGCAGTGAGAAGTGAGAAGTGTGAAGTGTGGACTGTGAAGCGGGAAGTGTGAAGTGTGGAGTGTGAAGTGCGAAGTGTGAAGTTTGGAGTGTGAAATTTGGAGTGTGAAGGAAGCAGTGAGAAGTGAGAAGTGTGAAGTGTGGACTGTGAAGCGGGAAGTGTGAAGTGTGGAGTGTGAAGTGCGAAGTGTGAAGTTTGGAGTGTGAAGTTTGGAGTGTGAAGGCAGCAGTGAGAAGTGAGAAGTGTGAAGTGTGGAGTGTGAAGTGTGAAGTGTGGAGTGTGAAGTTTCGAGTGCGAAGTGTGGAGTGTGAAGTGTGAAGTTTCGAGTGCGAAGAGTGCAGTGTGAAGTGTGGAGTGCGAAGTGTGGAGTGTGAAGACTTTGCTTCGTCTCTCGCTGAAAAAAAAAAGCCGCTTGTCGAGGGAAGGACACGGTCGGGACAGGCTGGCGTCGAACTATAGGTCATTTATTCTTGGGAAACTTCCGCCGCCGGCTTGCCCGGGTCTATGTTAATGGTATAATAATGGTATAATCATGGTATTTACTAATGGTATAATAATGGTATAATAATGGTATAATAATGGTATAATCATGGTATAATCATGGTATTTACTAATGGTATAATAATGGTATAATCATGGTATAATATTGAATCAATAGCCGAAATACGGCTACCCTCTGGTAAACGTTTCTATAACGGAAAGATCCACCATGTTATAGCTGGGTAAATCCACTATTTCGATTGGGCCATTGAAAATATAGCGAACTGTTGAAATATCAGAGGCTACACATGGATTGGTTAATCTATTGATAATCGATTGGTCAATCTATGTCAATCTATGATTGTTTTTTCCAGATTGACATAGATTGACATTTGATATTGTACAAGACATATGTTTATACGCATCAATTACATAGATAGAATATCTCTACTGTATATGTAAACATAGGTAAGTCAATACTGAATACTCTTCCGACCTAGAACTGTGCCGCGCCTTCCTTGCAAGGTGGGAAGACCAGCCCTGATGGCAACACAGTAGCCGTACGAAACGGTGATGCTCAAGTTTTTTCCGCGTAGCTATGTATGATCCCTACCATATCTGTCATGAGCACAAGTTGGATTACATGAACCTAGATCGATGGATGGTCGTACCATCATTTGTAGGGATTTGTTACTGATTTATATACCCATTGTGTCAGGATTCCCATTATCAAATGGAAGTCCATACCCGCTGAATCCCATGTAATTAACTTAACCATGGTACATATGAAGCTTATATGTCTACACTGGATTGATAAACCGCAAACGGCTGTTTTATTTGGGGGTACCGTTGAAGTATGAGATTATCACTATTTGGGGAGTGTCCCCCTAATATTGCGCACGGTTTATTACATTACACACGGGGGTTTTCCATAGTCATGGTGGTACCCCTCTATCGCTGGATGGTTTATTTCATGGAAAACAAGAAAAATGTGGGGGGTTCCTAAGTCATGGGGGATCCCCAAGTTATGGATGGCTTATAGTCGAAAATCCAAAACAAAAATGGATGATTTTTTGGGGTACCCCCATGACTTTGGAAAGCTCCATATCTTGGAAGCCAAAGCATGACCAGCGACGACTTGACGATTCATTTGGAGATGTGAAAACAGAGGCTCACTGTGGAAAAGCAGGTCAGGTTTTAAACATTTGATTTGATATTTGCACATATCTGTATCAGCATTGCTTCCAGCAAACCAAAACGCAGGTGCAGAGTGCACTGAGTGCATCCTGAATGAAATCTTATTGTGTCGAGAGAACGGAATGAGACAGGCCGCTGTAACATGCCACACTGCCAAAATCCTTCTCAAGTTCGGAACTCTCGTTCCAGGCTATCCCAGGCTCCAGGTCGACATGAACAGAGGAACAGTATCAACCGAAATGGCTCAGTTTCCTGTTGAATCCATTTTGAATCCTAGGGAAGACTTCTCGGAAATCAGCTTTCAAGTCTACTTTTTGTAGCAAACTAGAGTTCATGGCCGATATAGACATATTAGTGGTCAGATTGGTCAGATTGGGAAACATAAACCAAGTAATATAGCTCCGGTCTACTTCTTGAACTACAGTACTTTCCTCAAATCACTCCAGTCAGACAGTACTTTCCTCAAATCACTCCAGTCAGAATAGTACCCTCTGGATATTTAACATGGCTATGGAAATGGTCCATTTATAGATGGTTTACCTATTAATAGCATGGTGATTTTCCAGTTCGCTACGTTAGGCATAACCAGAGGGTAAATGCTACCCGCTAGCCCCAACGAAATCAGGAGCAGTTAGAAGACGGTTTAGCCTTGGATTGAAGAATCGGATCAGGGTTTGCGGCGCGCAAGCGAGGCTTGGAGGGTGCAAAAGCTGGTTTGTGTAAAAAGTAGTTTGTTTAAAAGCAGTTGGTGTAAAACCTGTTTTGTACAGGCTATAGTTTGCGTGAAAGCTAGTTCACGCAAAATAAATCTCTCTGTTTGGTTTTTTTACAGCCACTTGGTGGGTGCAACCTTGATCACTGTATGGCAACGTATCCGACGTTTTGCCCGGAGAGCAGAACAAGCTAAAGCTAGGAGATCTATGGGCCAAGTTCAAAAGCTACAACATGCTTGGCCACATAAGCTAGGAGACCGGAGACCTATATCCAAGGAATACAACATAGGTACTGTATAGAACAAGCTAAATCCCCACCGCAGGTACGCTCGAATCAAAACTTTGCCAGTCCCCGTCATGAGCGGAGAAAGCACACTTGTTAAAATGTGGTGCCCCCCGGTTTCTCATTGGGGTGGGACTTTGTTTAACATCACATACATCACTGAACTTCGTCACTGAACTATAGATATCAGCAATGTCTAGCATAGACCTTAGTTATCCAACAAAACTCTTTTTGCAAACCTAGGGGCACCTTGAGGATTTTGACTTCAGTAAACCATCAAAAACGGGAGTCCTGAAATGGGATATTCATGGAATACGGCTGACGAAGAGTCAACGTTGCCAAGAATTTTATTGACAGCCAGATCACGGGTTCCATATGGTTGTCATTGTTGCCGCTGCCTGGCATGAAGATGCGACCTTGCACAAAAAAATGTCTAAACTTGGTTTCAGGAGTGCGGAAACTGGGAGCGTTGGCAATTCTTACCTTGCTTTTTGGTTGAGCTGCTGGCCTCGGCGTTTCTGCTTGCAGCCAAGGCCTATGTGAACATGTTGCCCCGCTCTGTGGCGCGGGTGATGCAGGAGTTGTCGCAGTTGGCCTGGCGGCGACCTCAGTTTCTATTCGGTTGATGCGGTTAATGGGTTGAAAACACTAGTGTGTGCAATTTAAAAGATAAACGTATTAATATAATCTATGCATATATATTTTTAAAATATATACGTACATATATATATATATATATATTCCAAAAAAATGTTTTGTCTTTCAATCGGGAAGAACGGCGGGCGCACCACCGGATTTGGCAGCAGCCTTTTGAGAAACAAAACCACGTATGAGATCCAGTTGTAAACACGGGAGGCTGATTGTGGGGAATCAAATCGCACACCACTGCGCCATTGTCAGTGGCGTAGTTTCCGTCCATGTAGTGGGCAACCTAGGCCAGCCTGATACAGAATTGTTTCGAATTCCCTCGCACAAACGGGCCCCTACATCATGAGAGGCATGGCATTTGTTGCTGATGTATGACGATGTCCTGTTTTGACTGGTTCAATCAGGGCCCCCGAGACAGACAAATTGGCTCGAAACTCTGTAGGCCATTAGGATTTCCAGGTGGGCGTGTTTCAGAGCGAACTTAGAACTGGGGGACGGAACGTGCCAGAGGTCGTTTTGCTCGGCGTTGAGTTGCTTGGAGGGCACGTCCTCCGAGATCCAAGTCCAAACCCCAGTGAAAAGGTTGGATTTGAGCAACCACTGTGCATGGCTGGACAGCGGTTTAATTTGAAAAGTTCCAGGTCCAGATGAGCGTAGGACAAGATTATGAATACACTATGATGTTGATGATAAAAACCAAACACAATGGAACATTGCAGGGAATTTAACCATTGTTTTCTCCAAAACACAATAATATCAATAATGACGTTTGATTACAAAACAGTTTGTAGTAATTTTGCATTGTGGCAAAAAATTGTTTGAAGTTTTGTTTGGTATGGTATGGTGGTGCATTTCTATTTGCACCTGCAATTGCGGCATGCAAAAGGGCTGCAAATCAAATTTTTGAATGCGCTGCAGATTTTGATCAATTCAACCATGCAATTTTGGGTTCCCAAATCAAACACAAATCATCCAAAATTAGGCCATTTTAGTATTGAAACCAATGGTTTTGTGGGTAACCCCATTTTAAGAGACTCCAACATTGGGGTAGCTAACGACTTCGGTTCCCAAACGAGTCTTGTCCACACGTGTCCTGTGCCCTGGTCTTGTGAACAAATGGTTTGTGGTCGTGGCTCAAAATCGTTGTAGGAAATGAAAACAGGTGGAATATAATTGGGATGAATCTTGATAAACCATAGTTAAATAATATATATATATATATATAATTAATATATATATATAATTAATATATATAATATATATATATATATATCTCTCTCTCAACAATTTTTATGGTCATGGTATGTTATGGTGCAAAACCCAGTTTTTGTTTGATGATAAAAAAGGGTGTTGTATCCGATGTTTTTTGGGGGTGCCAAACTTTTGTGGGAAACGCGGCGTACGCGTGTTTCTTTTTTGGCGGTCGGTTCAGAAACGAAAGACACATTTTTGTGTTTTTGGTAGAAAAGTGGTATCAGAATCGAATTACTTTTTTTTTCGTGCTGGATATATTTTGAGCCCCACTGTTTACATCTAGAATTCAATCAAATTAATTATTGAAAAAGGGTAAATTCATTGACACCGCTGGAATTTTGAGTGTGTGAACCACACAAACTCAAACAACACCACCTTAGCCAAGTTTTACTGGTTCTGCAATCACATCCGGTAGCATTTTCTCGTTGCCGCCATGTCGCCACCCGAAATGCCAGAGAATTGCCATTGGTCCGGAGACGCAACCAAAATGGTGGGTTAATTTTCTAGTGGGCAACCCAAAATAACAGAATCATAAACATTTTTTTGGTGGTTATTATTTTTAACAGGATCTTACATTTTTCAATAGCGGAACATTTTTGGCTGCTTTGGGGATGGTTGTCCGATGTCAAGAATCTGGGCGATTTCTGTCCGGGAGGATATCCCCACAGCACTGGGTACAAGGACTGAGGGTTGGTGATCCCCCATATATCCACCTTAGTATATATTATATAGAGCTATATCCCGTATATTATAGTTATATCCCATATAACCATATATTATATCCCCCATATATCCCCTATATGTAATTATATCCCCATATACTTATATCCCATATTATAATTGGGATATAGTCATAACCAGCAACATGTACCCTCTGGTAATTTGATAGTTGCTATGGAACATGGTCCATTCCATTTACAGATGGTTTGCATTGATTTACTTATTGCATATTCAATCCGGTAATTTTCCATAGCTATGTTGAACTACCAGAGGGAAGGGAACTCAAAATTCAGAAAACATTTGAAATTCTCATGGTAGAAGTATGTGTAAATTATACCTGGATGGATGTGCATCTCATGATTCACAACTGGTTACTTCACCCGTAACCATCCCATTCAAAAACCAGTTCTATGTGACCATTGCAACATTGACCATTTCTCCCAACTGGGCCTCACGAATCTAACCAACATGATTGTTGGTCAAGTATTCCATGCATTTCATTGTTTGATTATTGTTACGTGCATCTATTGCTCATAGTTGGTTATGTTTCCCACTTTTCTGAGGTAAATTCCATGTGGTTTGGTCAAGAAAAAACGGGACACTTACACGGTTGTTATGACTTGGGTTTCCAGTTTCCAGGAGTTTGCTAGTGTTGTCCTTGCCGCAATGAACATCCCACTCACCTTGGGGAATCAACTCTTTTTTTTTGCCATAAATGGAATAGAAGCATAAACTTACTGATGCTTAGCAGGGAATGAGGGGGGAATGATCCATAATCACTAGCAACAATCATCCCAGCAACCCCCAGCAACCCATCCATTCCCTACGTTTAGCACCAGTAAGTAAAGTAACCATACAAGGTGGTGCCCCCCAGTTATAAGTTGGTTTATAATCCCATTAACTATAGATATATCTACCATAAGTCCTAGTTATTAGAGTTATAAACCAACTTAGCTATCTTGGGGGCACCACATTGTAGGTAAATCCTGGTCTCCAGGTCGCTGCCCGAGTCGCGTGAGCTCAGCCATGCGGCCATGCACAACGACACCCAAACGGTCGCTCTGGTGGAGCATGGTGGAGCTGGGTGTCGCACCCCGTTTGGTCACCGGTTTCAATACGAAAAATGGTCGAAATTGGGATGGTTTTTGGGGCTAGCCTCACTTTTGGAAACCTCCATATAAATATTATTAATCAATACTACATAGATCATCATAGGTCTATCAACATGACTCTTTTTAAATAAACCACAGCCTATGACTCAATCTTTGTTCGTAGTATGAGTTGACTAATATTATATGTTGACATGTCATTGAGAAATTATATATATATATACATATATATATATGTTTTATTACTATGAACTCAAATGATTCAATGACCCAATTCATGTGAGTGAAGATCTATCCTTTACGGAACCTGTGGTGGTTTTCTTGAAACCACTGAAGGTGGTAAAGATTTCAGTGGGTATACTGTATTTGTGTACACTGCAAGTACTCACAAGGATGAGTAAGCAGAGAAAAAAATCCAATAAATATGAGCAAACTGACGAAAAAAAATGTGTGTTTTTTTCATTTGTAAGTGGGGTGTGAAGGTAAGGTCAAGTACTTCCTTCGCTTTTGTGATGCTTATCACGGTAAGAATCCCGAGACAAAAGAGCGATTTTTGACTCACAGTCACTCTCCAAATTGTTGGTTGACGAGTCTTCCCATCTTGTTTTATCGGATCCTCCTTGAACCAAACGACCCTCATCAACCAGCATCCCTCGGGTTGCTGAAGTGTTCCAATGGCGAGGTGAAACGCCTTGGGGAGCATGGTCTTCCCATGAACAATGCCCAGCAGCTGGTGTTGCTCTCCGCTACGCGAGACAGGTACGATTCAACCAGGAAGGATTGGGATTTTGATGCCCAGCAGCAATGGGATTTGAGCAGCAAATATTGGGATGACACCGAAACACAGTGATGATATATGATATATCAACAAAATGGTGATGTTAACTAATGCTAACTCAAACATTTGGAGAGTTTGGCAAACTATGAAATATATATATATATATATATATTTTTCTTCAGTTCCAAGGGCTTCATCATTTGAGACGAACACGGAGTACTTATCCCTGGAAAAAAAAAACTGGGATATTATGAGGTTCTATAAGGTTGTGATGGTTGTGGACTGTGAACCCGATATACCCTCAGCAGTTAACTTCAGGGGCTCGCAGCCGACAATGTCTGAGATTTCACGGGAAACTAATCCCGGAAAATTTTGAAGATGTACCCTCCGGTAAACTAATAGTTTGCTATGGAGAATCACTAGTTTCATTGGTAAATCAAATATAAATGACATAAATGGGCCATTTTCTTTAGCTATTTTGACATGACCAGAGGGTATGATTTGCTGAATGCTTCTCATTCCAACGATGTCCAAGAACTGAATAGACCGATCCTCGGTGGCGATCATAGCAAATCATCCCACATGTTGCTACAAATCATATGATGCCGTGCAGAATCATTTCCACTTGACGGAGCAGTGACATGCAGGAACCGCACTGTGGGGTGAATCCACTATACCACCATACCACATCTCTAATAAAATCCTACTAAATCCCATTTAAAACCAGATCATCAACCTGTCATGTTTTCCCATGAAATAGCACATGAAATCCCATGAGTATCACATAAATCCATATACCCTCTGGTAATTTAACATAGCTATTGAAAATGATCATAGAAATAGGTGAGTTTTCCCATTAATAGCATGGTGGATCTTTCCATAGTTTTTTGTAAACGTTTACCAGGCCGGGTAAATCCAACAAATCCCATACCTTTTTTTTGCGCAGGTGGAAGCCCGTGAAGGTCATGATGGACTACGGCTGCGATGCTGGGATTTTGGTGATTTTGGGACTTTTTCCCAGGGCGAAACACATAGGGAATTCATGGTGAAACATATGGAAAACATATGGCGAAACATAGCGAAAACCTATGGAAAACGTATGGAATTCATGGTGAACCATGGAGCTAGTATGACTTTTTGGAGATTTCAGATTCCGAAGTGGGATTTCTTCAGTATCGGTGGGGATTTCTTTTTGAAGCATCAACAATGAGGCATTCAGCCAGCAGGGGATTAAGCTATGACCAATGAATCATGGGAATTCTGGGGTCTGAAGGTTTACCCCAGAATTCCCATGAAAGTCTGGTTGGTGGTTTGGAACATTTTTTTATTTTTCCATATATATATATATATATATACATTAGGAATAATCATCCCAACTGACTTTCATATTTTTCAGAGGGGTAGGTCAACCACCAACCAGTAGTAGAGAATATGATAAATTTCAGCGTTTGGTTTACAGGTGCCCTATTTTCAGAGAAATTCTGTACATGTTGAACACCGGGAGAGGAACATCGGTAATTGATGTGAAAACTTTGATACTCAAAATTGTGATACAGGACGGCATGTTTTTGTGGTACCCGATATGAAGTCTGCAAAAAGTGGGTCTGTTTGGGGATTTGTTTTGGACTAAAGAAGACCTTGCAGTAGTCTCATTGAAGTGCTTGCTTCTGTAGTCTATGAAGTTGGAGTGTGTTTGCGGTCTCTAGTAATACATCTGACTAGATATACACAATCAAGGGATTGTCCAACTTACAGAGAGTTTATACATGTCTTTACCATTTTATAGCCACTTTCTTCAAACTCAAACAACAGTGACCACAGCGGCCATTCTCCCGCTTTTCACCTTTTTCGCCCTCAGGATGTGAGTGGCAGCAGTGGTGAGTCAGCAGTGCTGCTGGCAGCATCCAGAGGGAATTGGAATGAAGTCATCCGCTTCTTGGAGCGAGGCACCACAGCTGGATTTCTTTGAACATGTTGGGAAAGCCACCAGATTTTGATGATTTGTTGGTTGAGAAGATCATCTATCAATGGGGTATGATTAGGTTGAGAAGATTGTGTTCCCTATCAGTAATGGCCATCAATGGGCGGTTCTTCATCATTGGATCGATGTAGCTGGTAAAGGACCGCGTGCATGGACTGCTTTGCCCTGGATATCCTGGATGTTCCTTGAATTTTGACAAATATGGCTGATGACTGGGTGATTACTGTACTAGTTTATTACTGTAAGAGCTTCTGCAACAGCTGTAAGATTTATTATATTTATTCATGAGATCACAAGCCTTTTGATCCGGCAAACTCAGGAGTTTCCTTGAAATCTTGGTGTACATTTCGTCAAACAGGATGCTGAATTGTGGATCAGCCTTTCGAGGGTTCAAGCTGCTACCCTCATTTTTGAACCGTACCCCAAGGTTGTCCCAATTGTGATGTTTAGATCCCACTTTCCCACATTCTGTGCTTAAATCCCAATGCTTGAAGGTTGAACCAGTTAAATCCTTTTTTTTGTATGTTTGAATCAGTTGAACACACATTTATATTCATGTAGTAGGATGTACCCTCCAGTACACTCTGGAAAATCGTCACTTGTAGTCTCTTGTAGGTAAATCGTAAAATCATTGAACTAAATGAATCCCTTCCTAATATTGAACACCTCCTTAGAAACCATGGTTTAGTAGGGAACTTCCACATCATTGGGACATATTGGGACCATTTATGGGGTGTTTCATTTTTTCGGCTTTGATGGGTTTTTTTATGGGCCATGGCTTCCACTTCGCAAAGGGCGCCCTGTGGCACCCATCGCAGCAGGCGTCGCCATCGACTCACCAGCGGCCATTTGGGCCTTTGGCCAAGCAGCCAAGACCAACCGGCCGGACCCTGGGGACGCTGGGGACCCCGGGAGTGGCTACAGATATCTGGGTAAATTTGATCACGACCGAACCCTGTTCTCCCGAACCCTGGGAATAATGGTTATGATTCGGGAAATCATCCCCAAATGGCCTTAAGATTCAGGTTAGTGAATTATTATAATTTGCCCAGAGATATGGTGAAGTTCTGGAACTTTGAGATTTTTTTAGAAGATCTAGCAGCCGGGTGTGTCTGAAAATAGAGAAAACTCATGAAAACTCCTAAAAATATGGTATTAGTATTACATAATTATGATTAATTATGGGGACATTATTATGATCTTATGTCTGGGATCTAGGGGGTACCCTATGTTCAGCCTATTTTCAGACAAAGCCACAAGGCAAATTGATAGAAACATCTGTGTTTTGCTAATTGTGTCTATATGTTTGCTAACTTTCGGGAGATTGTATTACACATATGATTGCAAACTTATCGAATGGTTCC
Source organism: Cladocopium goreaui (assembly GCA_947184155.2). Classification (NCBI taxonomy): domain Eukaryota; class Dinophyceae; order Suessiales; family Symbiodiniaceae; genus Cladocopium; species Cladocopium goreaui. The sequence continues at coordinate 1,212,290 of CAMXCT020002668.1, forward strand.
TGTTTTTGTTTCTTCTACCGATATAAGTATATATATATACACCCTCTGGTTATTTAACATAGCCATGGAAAATCACAATTTTTAATAGGTAAACCATCTATAAATGGGCCATTTTCCATGGCTATGTTAAATAACCAGAGGGTATATAAATCATTGGAATTGCCTCCAGAACCACCCAGGACGAGCTTGTTTGACAAACACCTGGCCGCTCCATGACTCTTTTCGCGGCTAGTGCGGCTAGTACCTGGCATTGCCTCAGACATCTCCGCTTCCCCAGATCATAATGCCAGCTCTCCCAATTGGACACGGAAATGAAGAGATTCAATATTTTTCTAAGGTGACCCCCGATTAAGATAGAAAAGTGAAACAGTGAAATCCTACTAAAATCAAATAAATTGTGTTTCTATATTTCAAGGGTTACTGTAAACCAGATGAAGCATGTTTTGTTTGTCATGCCGTATTGAAGCAAATTTTAGACGCCTGTTTCTGACCATCCCAATGCATGCAAATCAAGTGTTGAGATTTAGTCACAGGATGGAAGAACAACTGATTCTGAGTCATGCCATTTCATGCCTAAATGAGTGATTACTTTGACCATTGCATGTTAACACAAATTTCACCAAGTAGAGGTTTCCCAAAATAGGAGTACCGCAAAATCGTCCATTTTAATTGGATTTTCCATGAAATCAACAATCCATTTTGGGTACCACTATTTTAGGAAACCTCCATATGGTGCTGCCTTCACAATCCATGTTGTTACTGATCCCAGCTGAGGGATCCCGGCATAGTCTTGATGGGCCTAGCTCAACGAGGCAACGGCAAGATGCTGCCACGAGTTATTTTATTTATGGTTTCAAGTAATATATATATATATATATTATATATATAATAGGATATATATATATATGTATATAATAGGATATATATATATAGCTCCTATCAAACGATAGACCGATAATTACTATAGATATGATGTATCATAGTGTGTCTACCATAAACATCCACAAACCCAGTTGACCCACTTAAAATGAAGCTTCTCACTGTGGGTGTTCTACAAGGTATAGAATCGCCACACGGGTTGCGAGGACATTTTGGAGAAGTTGATCCAGATGGGTTTGTCGATGGACAGCTGGGGAAGTACCAAGGTTGGGAGATTTGGGATGCGTGCTGATGATACCGTGATACCCTCCATGGCTAATAAGCGGATTTATTTACCAATAGGCTGGTTGGTGGTTTGGAATATGTTTTATGACTTTCCATATATTGGGAATTTCATCATCCCAACTGACGAACTCCATCATTTTTCAGAGGGGTTGGTATACCACCAACCAGTAGGATATTTCAAGCAGGCTCCAAATGATTCTGTTGGATTTTTGGAGAATGTCATCTTCTCTTGTGGCTCCATGTTGGGAATAGGGTCACAACAGGTCACCAGGGTCACCAGTTGCGGAACGCACAAAAATGGGGATGAGTAGAAAGGTGATTTCGGCAGGGTAGAAAGGTGAACAGATCCATGAATATGATTGCCTTTACCTGGCTTCATTGTCAAACTGAGCACAGAAATATAGCTAATATAGTTATCTTGTCAGTACCACTCAGACTTGACCCTCAAGATTGACATTGGCACATATTGGCACAATTTATTCTAAGTCGATGTGGTGAGTAACTGGGAATCCTTAGAATCCCTTGTAGCTGTATTGGGAATTATTGGGATACATCCCCCAGTTGCTTCCAGTTTCGAAGCGCCGAAATGCGAGGCATTTCTGGATGCAGCGGCTGGTGGACATGTGGACGTTCTGCGTTCTTTGGCGCCTCGTGTTGGAAAATCCTGGGCCTTACAGGATGGGTTTAAAGGAATTTACTAAGGTAATTTCCACCACAAGTTGGGATAGTTAACCCCTATATCTATGGTATAGATCTGTAACTGGAACTGCCATTTGGGGGATCCCCAATATGGGGTATCTTTGGGGGATTTTGAACATGTTTTGAATGCCTGAAAAGTTACGTATCGAGATGAAATGTGTTCCTTTTTCGTTGTATTTTTGCTGGGTGATATGTAACTAGCATAACTAGCATTATGGATTGCTGCAAAATCACCCATTTGCATAGCTGGTGTTCCCATAACAACCTCCATTGAGTTCGCGGATCCATCAGAAATGAGAATAAGGTGGGATTTACCAACAAAAAATCATTCACATGGAACTATTTTCAGCAAACTGGAGTTCTCATCCCAATAGATTTAAGTTTTTTGAGGTTTGATAACTGACATAATTACTATATACTACATACCCTTAGCATTTTTGTTGGCCACATTTCAGCCCTGAGATATCAGGTCTCGCATGGAGCGTTATTGACATCCTGGGTGGCGCAGGAAGCTTTACTGGCGGCCACCAAGAAGGAACACGGCGAGGTGACCGCCATCCAAAAAATATCGGGAAAGTGTCTGAAAATAGGGTGCAGTACTCTAAGTTGAATGGATGATTAACATTGTCCTATGAAAGTATGTTAAAACATGCTGATTTGAAGGGTATACCCCAATTTTCAGACAAACCCAGTGGTGATGTCAATGGATTTCATATGATTCACTGGGAAAATCTGGGATTCACCAGGGAAAAAAAACATGAGGCAATGAGACAGTTAGAAAAAAACACCACCAAGATGCAGAAAAAATACTTCATAAACCAGCCCCGAATTTTTGGTTGGCAGGTGATGCGTTACCTGGTGGAGAGCAGAGTGGACGTGACCGGAGAGCTGGGAGATGTGCTCTTGGAAACTGCTGCACCTGGGATTTTACGGAGAAACTCCAAGGTGGGGAGTCAAGGAAAAATGGTGACTCAACCAACAAATCTTTGGGCATTTCATGGCATGTATAGCATTAGATGACTGATTAAAACGATTTATAGCCTTGTTTATTGGGGTGTTTGATCAAAAAAATAAACACCTGGAAGTTTTGAGACCAAAAACAGTTGGAAATGAGGGGGTTCAGGTAGACTCAATGGGTATTTCATGGGGATGTCAATCTGATACTTTGATATCAAGTCGTATAGATAAATGGCACAGCAACTGCAGGCTTGTTCCAGCAGAATTCTTCCCCAGTTGTGGCCATGATTTTCCTACATAGGAGGATTTTTCGGGAACAATTTTGATTGTGAGCAACTTGGATATTCTACTCAGTGGTTGATGATATTGGTGGGTTTGAAGAAATCTTTTATGTTGCATCCTACATGGCTAAAAGATCGTCACGAGCTATAAACAAAATCTACTAAACAGACGTGAATCTGATAAGAATCAGATCTTAAACAGCTAAAATTCATGGAATATATCAGGATGAGTGGCAGAAGTGGTTTCCTTTTGGAGGAACAAGAAATTGATTCTGCCAGTTACTATCAAAGATTGTTGAAGGCTGGATATGGCCAAATGTCTGGCCCCCCAAGGTCTTCACTGTGAAGATATTCCTTGACCCATAAAGGTACCTCCAATGGAAGTTTGCGGCTTGCAGGGACTTCATGACACCTATAGGAAGACTCGACCAGAATGATATGTTTTTGTGGTTTATCACATTTAGACATTTGGGATATCCTTCATGAAGGGACCTAACCACATCGCGGTTGCACACCAGTTCCTCTGAATCCAAGGCTGCTCGAAATGACGTGTACCTGTTGCAGATTCTGCTGAACCAGGCGAAACCGGCTGCAGAGGATGCTTGAACTGAATCTATGTAAAGTCGGCAATTAACGTTGAAATTAAAAAAAGGTGCATGTTCCATTGCCACATTGATTAACATAGTTTTTTCTTTTAATACATAGGTGTGTTCAATCAAAAACATTTGGCAAAATTGAATCCCATGGGTGATCACTTGCCCTCCTGATCACTGGCCAATTTGAAATCTTTGACATACCCATTTTGGAGAAAACACATTAATGTTCATGTTCGTGTAAGTTGATGGTTGATAGATGTTGATATTAGCTCTGGGAATGGTGAGGGTTCAGAGGGCAAGTCACTTGAGTGCTTATTAGAGTTCGTCAGGTAGAGTGAACCAACAATAGCTGCTTGGTGAAGACTGCACTTGGCATGTGTGTCAAATGACATAGTTCTTCTGAAATTCACCTGTTACAATTTCCACTGACCAGTCCCAGTTCATTGGGGGAATTTTGAGAGAAGTCGTTACTTCATTGCTATCCGATCGTTTTACAGTTTCCTGTAGATTCCCGGGTAGAAAATCCACTACCATCTGGTTATTTAACATAGCCATGGAAAATCCCTTACAAATGGAGGTTTTAATGGGAAAATCATCTATAAATGGGCCATTTTCAATAGTTATGTTAGTTTACCAGAGGGTAAGTAAACCAGTCCACAAAAAGCCCACAACACCAGTCCAACCAATCCAGTCGGACAGGGAGCAGACTTCGTGTGGTCCGGTGAAAACGCTTTGGCTGCTGCGGGACGCTGCAAGAGTTGGGAGGTGACGGGCCGGGTGGAGAGTTCTGGGGGGATTTGCGCTGAATCTGATTAAAATGACCCTACGGTAGTCAAAGAAGACAATGGGAAATCTCTGATAGATATTACCCTCTGGTAAACGTTTACATAACTATGGAAAATCACCATGTTTAATGGGAACATCACCTATTTCTATGGCCATTTTCAATAGCTTTTTGTATGTTTACCAGAGGGTAAGTTGAGGTTGTAATGAGAACATCATACATCAGCTATAAATGGGGGATGTTTCCACTGCCGTTTTTGATGACCGGAAGGTCATTTTTTTTGGGACCTTTGGGGGTTGGTCGCGTCGTTGTGGTAGCAATTTGCCCTGAATTTTGGTGATTTTTACTAAACACTATATACCCTCTGGTAATTTAACGTAACTATGGAAAATCACCATTGAAATAGTGAAATTTCCCATGAAAAATGGTGATTTTCCATAGTTACGTTAAATTACCAGAGGGTAAATGAAACCATCTCAACAATCCCATAGATGATGTCCTACCAACCGCTGCTTGGTTCATGACTTTGAACCATAGGTATACGGTGGCAAATTTTGTATAGCGGAATCAGCCCCGTCTAGTCTGCGAAAAGGACATCAACGATATCCCCATCAACAGCTGGAACTTGCGTTGTGTCATCATCTCCACAAGCGCCCCCCCGGTCAAAAAAAAGCGCTTATCAATTTTGTTGATTTGTATGAAAGAGCTTTCATTAATTAGTCCATAAAGATCAATACGTGCCATTTATATATATATATATGGTTTGAAATGATTATTATATATAGCTTAATCCCCAAACTACTCAAACATATTCTCAGTCCATTTTTGTCATGTCGCACGTCCAACATATTCTGACTTAAGGTTTTTCACAGTGGCTTGAACTGCCCTAAGCATCTTTGGGCTTTCGCTGCGAGGGGTCGGGATCTCGTTGGGAGGGGTCGGACCCCTCGACCCTCTGAGCGAGGGGTCGGGGCCCTCGTTCAAATTGAAACGAGGGGTCGCGAGGGGTCACGAGGGGTCATGAGGGGTCGCGACGTCTCGAGGGTGCTTGGAAGGTGGGTTTATAATGTTTTAGTGTGATATAGTGTGCTTTACATATTTGTTGGTTGTAGTATGTTGTAGTCAATTTTGGTACGTTCCAGGTAGATTGAGACCACAGTCTCTAGATAGACCCAGTTGTTCAAACCCCTTCTTGATCCTGAATTCTTATGGCAAAATGCCCGCTCCATTGTGCAAATAACCCGGTTAGTTGGCTGGATGACCTGCAAACATCGAAGCTGTCCAACGGAAGTAGAGGGAAATTGGTTACTGTACATTTTTGGAACCTAGAGTTTCCAGCAGAAAGAAAAGAACATCTAAGATCATATAAGACCATATAAGACACATTTTTCAAATGCTCACATGGACATAGTCAGATCGAAGTTTTTCTGTGAGATTCATAGTTCGAGTGGAAAATGGGGAGTGCTTTGATGGAATCATGTCCATCTAGCGGGTAGAAATTAGCGGGCTTTGCTTGAAAGGCATTTGTTTGATGATGTTTTATTGAGAATGCTTGACTGCAAAGCAAGTAACTTGTTTTTGCTGCATGGTTCAAGTTTCCAGGTATTTTTGAACACCAGACACATTTCAACCACCATATGGCCAGAACAAAAACATTGGTTTGAAAAGCAATATACATTCATTCAACAACATAATTATAAATTATAGTTATTAAATTGCTGTGCGTTATTTCCCTCGCGACTTCTGCCGTGTCACAAGTATCTTTATCACAATGCAAAATAATGCATTAATGATATTAAATGACATCATCCTGACAATGACAAAAAGTTGAACAGTTAGTTAATTACAAAGCAATTGATATCCGAGTAATTAGTCGCTTAAACAAACCAGTATGTATCGATCAAAGCATAGCCCGTATTATAACATAAGGTTCAAGAATATGGTGGATATCAAAGCTGATAAAGGCTCTAGGAGTTGAGGCGTTTCTATAGTCCAAATTTTGGATAGGACATTTTGAAGATCAAACAATCAATGTCTCCGATTTCCTTTTTTCTTCCCCCAGGGCTGGCACGTGTCAAAGCAACGCTGGGCAGAACAGCCAAAGAATACTGAACCTTGCATAATCCAACTCTGGGAAGTTCGCGACAAACCAAGTTTTTACCAGTATAGATGCATGACTAAATTTCAATCCAATTCTGGCTGCATCCCATATGATATTTGTTTGATTGCATGTTTTTAGCGTGCGCAATGGCGCGAAACAAATCCACTCTAAAGTGCTGCAATTCGCATGGATAAGGAATACATGCAAGTTGCTTAGAAAAATGGAGGCTTCAAAAACTGCCAAGAAAAAAAAAATCGTTCTGTCTTCCATTTACCTTCCATCTTAAGCAGAAAAAATGAATTCCAGGACTTTGCAAAAAATCAGAGGAAACCCACAGTTTTTTTCCGAAATGAAACCCGTGCCTGTGTCATCAGAAAACATAGCACCTTTACAGATCTTTACAGTCAGGCACATGAGAAACAGCGGACATTCAGAGAAAACAGAAAAACATTGGAAACATCGGAAAGCGCACCGCAAACATCCGAAATGCCATCAGAAGCATCGGAAACACATCGGAAAGGCATCGGAAAGACATCGGAAAGGCATCGGAAAGGAAATTGTGACCCCTCAAAATGCATTTGTTTTGACGTCCCGCAAGGACCCGGGCATCGGAAAGGCATCGGAAAGGCATCGAAAAACATCTGGAAACATTGGAAAGCATCGGGAAACATCGGAAAGCATCGGAAAGGAAAACATCGGAACCCCCCTGGAAGAACCTGAACAAGGATGGAAACTCCCGCTCTCTTTCGGACTCGTTGATTTGCAGTACAAAGCAGCCGCACTGGAGTTTGGAGATTGCAGTTTTTTGTATTTTAATTCCTTGCTTGTTTGCTCAGCAGTCAAGGTTGATAGGATGCTCGTGACAAACTAGTCCACCAAAAGAAAATTGTACGTCATATGAGGCTGTCAATGATTTCACTCAGGTTGCCTGGATTCCAAAATTAAATAGGGAGCAAATAAGTTGCAAGATTGTCTTTATTTGGAGGCCCTTCTTTAATTGGAAACACAAAGCCCGAATATATAATTATTATAACTATATATATATATATATATGTGTGTATGCATGTTTAATAGGACAAACACCACTGAACCGACTTTTTGATGGAGTCTGTTGAAGTCGTATCAAGTTAGACTTGCCTAGAACAGCCCAGCTACAATCATATTTCTTCTGTGTTACGTCTTTGAAACAAACGCTCCGTCAATAAAGCTTGAGAGCACACCTTTCAGTTTCGTGACCATTGCAGGCGCACACAAACTAGACTCCAGACTTTGCATTTTAACAAGCAATGTCCTTTTTCACATCGTTTTGGTTTGTCAGAACGGCGCCAATGCCAAGTTCAGGAAACTCCCTATGGGTTGCGTTTGACTTCCTTTGTAAAATGCCTCGCGTTTTGATTGCGCGGGGTTTTATTCAAAATAACTTGGCAATCAGCATACACACACACACACACACGCACACACACACACACTCAAACGCACAAGGTGATATTTGTCCAAGCAAGTGAAAAACACATTCAGAAAATTGCGTACTGGGATACTTTTTGTGGATGGTTGGACACCAGCATCAATGCAGACACTTCCTTCTACCGAGTTCATTCAAGTGCACGTCAGGAATCAAATCAGTACTGCTAGCAGGTAATTACATGCAGAATGCGTTTCTTCCTAGTCCTGTAGTGCATGATGCTGCCCGTCTGGACCACTGTCTGTGAGCATGTGTTTTTTACACATGTAGGCATAGGCAATGCGAAGAATATTCCGCCCTCCTCACTATCAAAATTGATCAAGACTATTTGTTTGCAAACAATTATGATGCTGGCTTTTATCAGGGAGAAAAATTATGTCGAAGCATGTATTGAATTTCAATAAACTCTGGCGACGCCAATAGTATGCGCCATTAGAAACTGGTAGGAAACGGGTCACATTTCTTGTCCACAGCGTTGAGTTGAGATGAATCCGGAATGGTTTATTGTATTCAAGTACCCTGCATAGGGTAGAGGTTACGGCTTGTCCTAATTCTGAAATTCTCAAGTTCGGCTAGCAACACAGCGCTTCTGATGAAAGTATTATTTTTATTGTCATTGTGGTTGTAGTCCGACGAAACCAGGGTTGACGGGGAAATATGGGTTGGAAAGTGCAATCGCATTAAAAGATTCTTGGGCCATCAAATTTGGGTACCTCATGGTACCTCGTGGACCCTCGCAAATGCCTGACCTTGGGATCCTTCTTTACGAGGTTCCAATCAAATTTGGATGCTTTGGGTGTATTGACTCCTGCAAGTGGTTGAACACTCCCCACGCAATTCTCGGTTCACACCCTAAAGTGCAGGGGCCTAAATTTGACTAGTGCCACCTATCCACCAGTTAAGACAAACCCATCCGATCATGTGTTGTATTTTATAATTTGTCCATAACAGTCTATAATCATACACGCTAACACCATATATTCAAACGCAGCAAGCGTGGCTCTCATGTGGCTCTACGCCCTGGGGCGTTTGCAACCTCACTTGGATGTGGACCTGGTAACCTTCAACGGGTGCAACTGCGTATAGAAAAATGATTAGATTCATGAATGCACAAAGGATCACAAAGGTATACACAACTATATTGGTTGATTCGGTGAAACAGTTGTTAGTTATTACATAATCATCAATCCCATTCATGAATATCAGTCAACAGAATCGTTTTTTTCCTGGATATAGCAAAATAATCCAAAATACGGAGGTTTCCATAAATGGAATTTCCCCCAAGTACATCCTGAATCATTTTCACAGGATTTTCCATGAAATAAACCATCCATAGAATTTTGAGGTACCCCCATTGATGCAGGCGCTTCACTTCATGGTGCTGGCGCAAGTGACGTTGGAGACCTGGGCGGCGTCTCCTGACGGAGTGGGGTTTCGCCATGAAATGTCAGGGGGGATTCTTCGAAATTTGTGCCTTCAAAAACAATCGAATAACAATGAAACCAGGGAAATCCAAAATAATCCAACCAAACAACATGGTGATCACTTTTTCGATTAACCTTAAAGTTAATCGGCTGAAACCACCAGCCGGAAAGTGCAAGGTAGTGTTTTTTTCAATTGCAATCACAAGGTTTACATATACATGATGTTTTTTGTATACTATGTTCAACAAGGAATATGAATTTATCAATCAACCATCTATGATTTGAATTAACACAAACAAACTAAATTTTGTTCAACAAGACTTGTCTCGTCAACGAACAAACAAAGCATGCGTGAACGGACCGTTGGACCAGGTGATGCCCAAGAGGAGTACTGATCAAAGCTGGGTGGATCCGTGATGTCTATGATATGCAACCCATGGTGCTGGAAGATTTACCAACAAAACTGGGTATTTTTGTTTGTGTAAATGTTGGTAGAATCTTCCATGGAGCATTAAATAAGTATGGGTCCCAGTATGGGTCATAGATGGTCAATATGAGTTGTATGTTCTCAGGTTTTTTGGCACGGCACTTCCAGGTCTCCAACTCATTTCCGGGCCATGGTTGGCTGCGGGGTAAAGGTCTTCCCTGGAGATTGGAAATTTCCGCAACGGCAACGGATCAGATTCAATATTCTCATGGTTTGTTCCCTTAAAATCTCCACTTTGGTTTGTTGAATGCTACAGTTTTCCCAAATGGTTGCTGCTTGAATTCCCAGTGCTGTTGGTCGAAGTCACCAGATGTTGCTTTGTTGAATCCCATTAACCCTCATGCAGTGGAAGTCCCTGTTGATACTTCAAGGGCTTCAACCGCCATGTTTCACTCACCGGGTTGACCGCAACGGGAGTCCATGTTTCTGGTAAATTATAACGACCTCAATGTTCTCCCTCACTGGAAGAATGGTTAGGATTCGGGGAATTACCCCAATATTTAGATTGCATAGTGAGTATCCCAAAATTTAGATTCCTTGCTTAGTAATAAAAAAACAGTTATTTCAGGTTAGTGAATTACTATAATTTACCCAGATATATGGATTATATAATTGAATATGATTTAGATTTATTATGAATTATGATTTAGATATACGTATATATATATATTATTGAATATATATATATATATATTTGGATATATTGTTGAATAATATTATTATATTATGATATCATAATATGTTTCTAAAAAAAATGGTGTTTCTCCAAGGCAAGTGGCTTTCCTGGGGGCCTTGGATGGAAACCACCTTCCATCCCTCCGCGTCCTGGAGAACGCTGGCTTCAACTTCCGTTCGGAGCCATGGCCTTGAGCCGCCGTGGCCTTGGTGTTGTTTTTTTTTTTTGAAGGGGGAACTTACCCTCTGGTTATGTCAAAATAGCGATTGAAAATGGCCATTTATAGTGAGTTTTCCCATTGAAAATGGTGATTTTCTATAGTTATGTAAACGTTTACCAGAGGGTAACCTATCAAAACATCATAAGGTACTTACCCTCTGGTAAACTAACAAAAAGCGATTGAAAATGGCCATTGAAATAGGTGAGTTTTCCCATGAAAAATGGTGGATCTTTCCATAGTTATGTAAACGTTTACCAGAGGGTAAGTACCAACATATAACCATAAAATGTACTTGTGGTATATCAGGTACCATAAACACATAACTATAAATGGTACATGATCTATGTATAGATATAATGGTACTATCATGACCCAAGTTTTTTCAATTTTGAGGATGATGAAGGATTACTAAGGTATACTCAGAAATATGAGGAGGAGTTTATTATATACTCTATTTCAATAGATCCGCAAAAATGGATAAACATGATGGATTATGAAGGGGTCTCTCATTTTTAGAAACCAAGCATTTAGGGAAAGGACAAGTCCAGGTGTTCCTCCGTTAAGTTTCGAACGTGTCGGCATTTCTTGTGGTTTCTTTCCGATATGTTTCTACTTCCCATATGCTCCATGTATGGTATTTTTACCTACGTTTGGGTGATTTTTAGGGCAAATGTTGGTAAATATTCCATACATGGAGCATATGGGTATGTAGATGTTGTGTTACTGAGAATGGACGCTGGCGCTGGCAATGGTCTTTTCCCCTATCAATTTATGGATGACGCTCCGAACGGAAACGTGGTGATTGCTATGTCGGTTTGCCCAGTTCCAATGTATTATTATCATTTATTATCACTAATGTTGGTAAAACAATGCCATAAACAACCCATGACTGGGAATGGTTTATATATACCACCTACAAATTTATAGTGATGACTGGAAGATGGTGCGTTTATAGCATTGTTTGACCCACATGATGTCTATTAAGCCATTTGGGTGTATACTGTATACCTCATCTTTTCAGACACACCCGTGTTGTGCCAGAGAGGGTTGCCAGGAACGCTCCGACATTACCATCGAGAATGCCAACGTCACCGATCCCTATGTGCAGCAATTTCTGGCGGATGCCCGTGCTCGGCGTTGCGTGGCATTTCTTACGGGGCTGTGTTTTTGCAACTCAAGGCATGGCAAACCTACTGTGTATTTGTATGGAGGGATTTTGAAATAATATAACATAAATTAAAACAATATAATAGCGTTTTCGGACATCAATGCAAATGATCATTGTTGTTTTTCGAACCCCCCCAAGAAAAATATAGGCAGTGTTCACAACTGCGGTTGGCTGATGATGAGGGAATTACCAGCCAGTTTTTCGGGACGACTTGGCCACGTAGATTTACTTGGCCCTACCACAAGGCTGGTGCGTTTCTTCACCCATTTGTTCAACGTTTTGGGATACAATGTCACCATTTTCATCTACGATCATATCAACAATATTTTTCATGCAAGGTGGTGTCCCCCCCAGTTGTGTTTGTTGGTTTATAAACCATAGTAACTACAATATATATATATATATTGTATAATTTATGTAGTGTGGGTAAAACAAAAAGACACAATCCCCCAAATCATCATAACTTGGTGGTAAAATCCATTCTAAATGGGTGGTTTACTATTTTTTACTCACATTATATGTATAGATAGCTATATATAATTATTCATACATATAATAATGATGATAATAATAGTTAATGATAATAGCAATAATAATAATGAATAATGATAGAACCCAAAACAATATATATATATATATACACATCTACAGTACCATAAACCCTAGTCAACTTTGCTAAGTGTGGGTACCATATTGTAAGAGTATATTGTATCAATACAACTGTCACATCCCTCGGTGCCCTCCACGGTTTTTATGTGTTGGTTCATAAATCCAAAGTCACTGATTAAGCAACACACAGCTAATCTACTTATAGTAGATATTATTATCCAATTACGAGTCTGCTCCAATACTAATGATAGTCAACCTACTGTTAGCCTGGATAATATGTTTTGACACTGTTTATTACACTAATAAATATCATAAATGATGTGATTTGCCATAAACCTGGTTCTTGGAGTAATCAAACAAACTATATAACTATTATCATTAGTAGATATGATAACATATATATATATATATTCATACATATTCTCCAAATACAAGTGTTATCCAACACTACTCATGCAGTTAACACCTGTTTTTTCCTAGATATTTTCATAGTCCACCTGGACATGTTTTGCATTTCCACCGTCAGTTGCGAGGTAGTGCCCCAGTAACTCAGTAACTGTACATATATCTATCATGTAAAGCACAACCTTATTGGAGTTGTGTAGTCTCCAACTTAGCTCTCCCCCCAACAAAAGCTCTAAATCCCATGAAATCACACTGTTTCGTGCTGTTTTAAGTTCCCATCTTCCTATGGTTTCACGTGGTTTTTCTAGGGTTTTCCCATGTTTTTTCTCATGTTTTCTATGGTTGTTCAGGGTTTTTCTAGGGTTTTATATTGTTTTTCTATGGTTTCTAAGTTTTTTTCTAGCGTTTTCTATTGTTTTTTTAAGGGTTTTCTAGGGGAACCCCACCTTTTTTTGGGAGGTTTCACCAATTTTCCCCGGCGTCGAGGCCTGGAGAAGAACCTGTCGCAGGTGTCGCAGGTCCTGGTGAGCCACGCAGAAACGGCCTTCGCCGCGGCGCGGCGCGGCAGCCAACTCGTGGCGGAGGCACAGTTTTTGTGGGGATGCTATGGGAATATGATATGATATATATATATATATAATTATATATACCCCCTGGTTATTTAACATAGCCATGGAAAATCACCATTTTTTAAAGGTAAACCATCTATATACATTTATATGTATATATGGGTAGATCATCCCCAAATGACCTTATTTCAGGTTAGTGAAATATTATAATTTACCCAGATGTATATATATATATACATATATATATATATTGATTACCAACAATAGAAATAGAAATGTAGTCATTTTTTTTGCATACATGAGTTACATCAGTATTTTGCACCTGTATGCATGCATAGATCCTCAGCGATATATCTGGGGAAATTGTAACGACCTCACTGCTTTCCCTCACTGGACATCATGGTTAGGAAGGGGAATCATCCCCAAATAGCTTTATTTCAGGTTAGTGAAATATGATCATTTACCCAGATATATGATAGCCAATATTAGTATGTTGAAGGATTTAATGGAGTTAATGGGATATACTGGGGTTTAATGGGATTTAATGGGATGTAATGGGATTTAAAACGATTTAATGGGATTTAAGGGGATTTAATGGGATTTAATGAGATTTAATGGGATTTAATGGGATTTAATGGGATTTATTGAGATTTAATGGGATTGAATTGGATTTAATGAGATTTAATGGGGTTTAATGGGATATTTTGGATATATAATAGATATACCCTCTGGTAATTCAACATAGCTATTGAACATGGCCATGGAAATAGTTGATTTTGCCATGAAGAATGCTGATGTTCCATAGTTATGTTAGTTTACCAGAGGGTATATCTCTATCTATACATATATATATATATTATCTATTATGTTATATATGTATATGTATCGATCTATCATATCTAATTATTATGTATAAAACTGTATATATGTATGTGTGTGTGGATACTAAATATGATGTGGATATATGTATTCTTAATTCTTAATATTGTTGAACTTGAATATACATTATATATTATGTAAGAATACAGTATATGTAAGACTATATGTATGCGCAGATAAATTTTAACAAAACGTTTTTTTCCAAAGGATATGGGTGTTTGAATATGTTTGAACGGGGCTTATTTAGGGTTATTTAGTTGATGAGTTGATGCTTGGTGACGAAGTAGTGTTATCCCAGCTGGTTGAGGCTATGAACCAACCATAACCAAGTGGTATTTCACGGGACGGGTTAGTCTAGACGTATTTGTTCTTGATACCTCTAGGATGATAATCGTTGGGTATAGACTGGGTACTTGTTGGGTATAGGTCAAGATGAAACCACGTAACGGAACATGAGATATAGATGAATAGATGAACCAAGATGGATGATCTTTGCGAGGATTTTTCATGGCGGCCCATCGAGGTCGATGATTTACCTTGAAATTGTGATTTTCAATGACCAGAAATATCAAATTACCAGAGGGTAAATCACAGATACTACTTGAATTTTACCATCAGGTTTTTCAATTTTACCGAACTTTCAAATTACCAGAGGGTCGATACTGAAGCCGATGTTCCGTTTGTCTGTCAATTGTGCAATCACCAGTTGGATCTTTGGAAAAAAAAGGAGCTGATGCTGGGATGACCTATTCAATTCTGAAAGGTACTGCACACGATGTTTTAGAGCAATTCTTGGATCTTGTCAAAATTTGCCAAGTAGTTCGGACATTATAAACCCTCATAAGTGGTACGGTATTAATTACCCCATATAGATTCTACAACTTTCAAATTCTGGCAACATCTAAGTATAGCACAACAAAAACTCATGGCAGCTTCTGCGAGTTCAGCGTTAGGCTCTACGGAAACACATGGAACTGCTGGAAGAGCAGCTTGGCTCTACGGGGTCCCTTTCAAGGTCTCCATAGAAATCGCAACCCCAAGTCGCAGTTGAAAACTAGCACTTTGCCAATCCAGTTCTTTGAGGCTATCCATACAACTGTAACTGGTGGCCCTCTAGTACCGGCCATTTGTATTCGTTTGTCACGTGTATACACGTTGGTGTTGTTTGACATTGTTATTTAATGTTATGTAATGTTTTTATTGTTCTTATGTTGGAAGAGTCCCGGAAAGCAGGGCCTGCAACTTACTTACTTATGACGTGCGCAGCTGGCAAGACAACATAATACCACTTTCATGTGCTGGTACGATGCTCTCTTCTCAATTTTCAGGAACCAAAAAGCACCAATTCATTTTACGATGTTCAGGATACATAATGTAAAAAAGGAACTTTCATGTTCATATTATTCTTATGATTTTGTCTCAGAAATGGTTCAGTTTCAACTTGCGAATATACCCTATTGATCCAAACACTGTCTGAGAAGGTACTCAATCCCCTGCCCTAAATCATACCCCAAATAAAATACTTCCTACAATGTGGCCCCCCCGAGTTATAAGTTGGTTTATAAGCCCCAGTAACTATAGTTATAAGTACCATAAACCATAGTTATTGGAGTTATAAACAAACTTAGCTATGTTGGGGGCCTCACATTGTAGGGATATATTTAAAACAGAAGCCTTTGCTTCACCACAGAATGCCCGAAGTGTTCCACGAGATTGAGCGCTCAGTGACTCAGGCAGACCTTTCTCGTAGCTCGAGCACTTGCTGAACACGTCACAGATGTGGCCACAAGCGGGGTCCTTTGGCAATTTGTTTTGTGTGATCCCCAAGTTATGGATGGTTTCTTTCATGGAAAATCATATCAAATATGGATGATAAATGGGGTATCCCTATAACTTAGGAAACATCCATCTTCTCATGAAATGTGGGTTTCTCCAAAAGTGGGGAAAAATATCAAAAACCACATTTATGTATGGATAATTATGGATACATAAGAAAACCTTGTAGACATGATATACTGATATAGCCTTTTTCAACATGACAATTTTCAAGGAAGCCCTGGATTCGATGTGGCACAATTCAAATTTTTGAGGCATCCAACAAAAATTGAACCCCACACAGCTTAACATATTTAAATCCCCTATGGATCCAGCCGTAGCTTCTTAGGAAGTATGACTGGGGTATGATGACTAGGGGGTGTTTTGTACCTTCTCAGACAGTGGCCATGGATCCATAGGGAATATATTTCAAGTGACCTATGCCATCCTATGCCGCCCTTTCTCGCACCACTAGTGGTTGACCCGTATAGAGCACAGTTCCGTTGCTAAGGACGTGGTGGCTTCTGCGTTGGCGCAGCACTTGCTGTGTCCGATCAACGAGACCGAGCAAGAAGTGGTTTTTTGCCCGTGCAGAAAGCCCTGTGCACTGGGGATATACAATGGGGATGCGGGTAGTAGGAATAGGTTGACTAGCCATTGATGGGATGCAAAACTCATCATTTATAGGTGTTTTAACCGAAAAGATATGAGGATATGCTGATGAATGAAGATTGGTTGATGATTATGATTTTCGGGGGTGATACTACCCTGCATATATTTTCTGAAGCAACCAATGTAGTGGGTTCAGACAGTTTTGAACAGTGCTGAATTGGATTTCTTCATCGTTGGGGTAAATGTAGTCAAGTGAGTCGAGAGACCTTTTTTTCAACAATACCCTCTGGTTATTTAACATAGCCATGTAAAATGGTCCATTTACAGATGATTTTCCCATGAAAACCTCCATTTATCAGGGATTTTCCATGGCTATGTTAAATGACCAGATGGTAAAAGAAGCCCATTCTGGTGGGTATGTGGAGCCTCGTATGTTTGGCCTGCAATGCGTGGTTGAATCTGTACATCAGTTCTAGTTTGTTGCGGCATAGGATCCCTTCCATGATACAATATTTGATATCCCCAAATGCAAACATGGATTTAGTCTTGGATCCATATACAGTATTTTGAGGGCCCAATTTGAGGGAATTGAATATTCAGCAGATGGGATCATATCCACACTATCATTATAATTATATATATAATTATATATATATATGATTATATATGTACAGCGCCCGCACCTTTCTCTACCTTCTGCCGAACATCCCCTACAATCAACTAATTTTATGTATTTGGATCAAACACCCCATTTTGGGCTGTTAAACCTTTACATGAACCCAATTTTAGAGACTAAACAAAACAACTACATTCCTTTATTGCTGGCCGAATCTTTGTTGGTCAAATCCTCCATGATATCGGGCTGGGATCAACTCAAGGCTACAGCCCTGGCGCAACACATGTTGGCAGAGGGGGAGTGCAGCTTGGCTGAATCGAAACGGGAAACACGACGAGCTAAAGATTGAAAATTTGCTACAGCTTGTCATGAGAATCTTCAACAAAACTGGAATCAGAAACTTGCATTGGGAAGTCTTGGCCTTTCAAACAACACATTATTTGCACGCGCAGCCGTCCCAGGTGATGGTGTCCTTCCACCGGGCAGAACACCTTCGTCCTGTGCCCTGGCGGGGACCAGTTGGGATGAGGTCAGTGAAATGGTGGGGGACTATGATGGTATTTATATATGAAAATATATCGGGGCTATCAGGGGGACAGTGTAGCTTTGGTCATCCACAGAAATATATATATATATAATTATATATAATTATATATATATGATTATATATATATAATTGAACATCATCATATCCCTATGGATATCTATGGATCCAGCCGTAGCTTCTAAACGGAAGTATGACTGGGGTATGATGATTTAGGGGGTGTCCCAGCCGTACCTTCTCAGTGGCCATGGATCCATAGGGCTGGTGATGGTGGAATTCACAGGGAATCGATGTGTCTCGTCGGTGAAATCATCATTGGGTGTGTCCCCTGGTAGACATGGGTTAAAACAACCCCCAAGAAACAGCGAAACAAAAAAACAACACGTTTGAACCAATCAATAGCTTCTATCACTTTAACAGACTTACAGTAGAGGTTTCCTAAGTCATTGGGGGTTCATCCAAGCCATGAATGACTACTTTAGTTTTCCCAACAAAACCATGGTGACTAAGGGGATACTTCCATTTTAGAACACCCCTCTAATGGCTCGCGCCTTCTCTGGTATTGGAAGCGGAAACTCTGCTCCTTCCAGGTAGCCGCAGTTCTCGTTCTCGGGACATCCATAGCACCGGAGATTCCAGTGCGCAAGACTCTTGCGAAGCTAGAGCAATGGCCAGCCGCTTATTGTTCCTTGCTGCAGCCTTGATGAACAGAAGATACCCAACCTGGTTATGTTGATTTAAAGCCATCAAAACCGAAACCCATGGGTTAAATGGGTGATGACTAATGGTGGTTGAATGGAGATCTAATGGGATTTACCCAACCTGGTTATTTTCCTAACAGTTCGCCATGGTTTTGCCATGGCCCATTTATCGAAATAGATGATAAACACCGAACTTAATAGCATGGGTGGATCTTTCCATGGCGAACTGTGAAATAACCAGATGGTATATGGGTTCAGTTTAAGAAAGCTGTTCCGAATTAAGCAAGGTTTGTTTCCGAAGGATTGACGGTTAGCAATTACAACATTGGGGGTTCACAGTCACAAACATGGGAGTCGACCACCAAAAACTATGGGATTCACTTGGGTGGACACTTAAAATAAATTAATTAAACTAGTATGTTGACTTTTTGTTTTGCACCTTTTGTTGCCTCGCATGTTACAGATTCATCAGTGTGAAATGCCATTTGTTTCAAAGATTTGCCACTGCCAAGAGAAGTCGAAAATTGTGATCTTCTATCATAGTTATTTAATCCAGCTCTGCCCATTCCGAAAAATTGTTTCAACTTCTGTTTTTTTGATCAGACATTGAGATCCAAAGTCTTATGGTGTCAGATGCTTTCAACAGTCTTACTCGCAGGATACTGACCTTGCCCAAAGGAACTGCAGAGGTTCACTTTTGTTTCACCAGCCCATTGTCCCCATTATCCTTCGACCCCAGCTGTCAACTCCTCAACACTAACTGCTGGTTTTCTGTGTGTCCTTTTTTGCACACAGATTTTTGAGAAGAACGATTGTTCGAGAAGAATGCGCAAAGTTGTGTTTAAACATGCAACCCTAGCCATTCTTCTCAAAAATCCTTCTCAAGAATCCTTCTCCTCACTTTTTTTGGTGAAAAACTGTTCTGCAATTTCCACCAGAGAAATTTCTGATGAGAACGATTGCTCTCGTGAGAACGATTGCGTCTCGTGAGACCGATCTTTGATTGAAATGTGCGAGAGAACGATGCAATGTCACTTCACAGGGGGGAGCTTGATCATTGTCATTTTTTTGGGGCCAAACATGTGCTCAAACATGGCCCATGAGAATGGTGAGTGACTTAACATGCACTTTCCCAGTGAGAATGTGTAATCACAGCTTAGAAGTTATGTTGAATTACCAGAGGGCAATGTCTAGACCCTAAGAACAAAAACAATTCTTTGAGGCAAATCAAAACCACATGTGGTCAGATTAGGGCTGGTGTATGATTGGATTTACAACATTAGGCCACACAATGGTGGCATGTCTTATGGGTACTGCCATGACCGGTATGGCATTGTATGACACCGGAGGGATCCGGAGGGTTTGGTCCGATTGAATATCCCCATTATATCCCACTATACACAATCTATATACCCACTACTGTATCTATCCACTATATTATATATTATATATATATATTAGTATGTTATTGTATATCTATATATAACTATTATATATATATTGTATATTATATATATATTATATATTATATATATATTATATATATATATTATATATATATAATATATATATATATATATTATATATTATAATATATATATATATTGTACTATTATCTATAGTATATGTATATATATATATATTATATTAAAGGTTTTATTATTCCATTACATATCATTAAAATGACTCACATCAACTGCTGGGCCTGCCATTTTGATCAGCCTGAGGTTCTTTCACGTGCAGGACACCGGGTTAACCCATAGTGAGATAACTCCTCTGTTTAACCATATGGTTATCACCCATATAATATGGTTAATATTATGGTGATCCCATATATGATTAATATCTCATATGTGATAGAGCAGCATGGTCATTTCACAAGAGCAACTAATGATATTAGGGTGGTTTAAGTGAAATGGGGCTTTTTTCCCTGGCCTAACATCAAAAAGACCTCTAACAGAATAGCTTCATAAACCGCTGTATGAAATGATATGATTTTTATTTGTTGCTAGGATTTTATCAAAACCGACATGTAGCTTTAATCGAGCTACTGGATCATGTAATTTGAGGCCATTTGACGTCAATTTCCAGAAATGAAAGAGACTGGCCCTCAAAGATCAAGGGTACCAAGGGTAGCAAGCATTTTAACCCCATAGAATTGAAGTGAAACCTATGGATTAAGGGTCCTTTAAAGGATAGAACCGTACATTAGAATCAACCTAGCGGGCATTCAAAATGCTCTGTGTATGGAGTATGTTTGAACAGCAACTACTATCGACACAAAAAAATAACTCATTCACGCAAATGTACACCACATGGAGCATTTTATTTTGAGAATGTCTTAATCCTGAAAGCAACCAAAAACATGGGAGCATGTTGGGTGTTTTGATTTCTTTCAGCATTGAGAGCTCATTCATGGGTAAGATTGCAACATAGATTAACATGTTGTTTTACATTTAATATATTGCTTAATATCTTAATATGTTTACATTTGCTGTTGACATATTAGGACATACTAATAAGATCTAATAAGATATTTGAATAATTATTCCATATTCATATATGTTTAAAAACAAAAGCGTTACAACAATATAACAATTATAATATGTTATAGTATGTTGCAAATTTACAATTATAATATAGTGACGGACAATCACTTAGAACGTATTTTTTTTTTCCATTTTTTTTTTCCGTACTTAGAACGTAGCAAAATTTCATCACTTAGAACGTAGGGAAAATTCATCACTTAGAACGTCAAAATATCACTTAGGCCCATTTATCACTTAGAACGTAAACCAACACTTAGAACGTGCTAAGTGATTGTCCGCACTTGTAAACAATTGTCAGCATATGTATGCACACGTATATATATATATACACATAGCTTCTTGAAGTGCGTCACCAATACATGTCTATTTGGTCCCTGAGTGGCTTCGCTGAGTGCGGCAACATGATTTCACAAGCCTTTCCACTATCATCAGTGACCTAGACACGTTCTAAGTGTTAAATCCCCGGTACGTTCTAAGTGATGAATCTTGATATTTGGACGTTCTAAGTGTATGGTTTTCGACGTTCTAAGTGCAAGGCTTAGAACGTAAAAAAAGCAGTAATATTCAGATTTTTTTTTCCAAAATACGTTCTAAGTGATTGTCCGTCACTATATATTATAATGTCTCGTGCCACTGTCTTCTTATTGTTCCATGTTTTTTTTCTCTCCAGGACGCACGACCTGCCTCCGGAGGCTCCGGAGGTCGGGTCGAAGGAGAGATGTTTTTTTAAGGACACCCGAAATAGATAGAAAACCATAGGAAAACCATAGGAAATACATATGTTATACATATGTTATGTGTTTTTTCCGGATTTTTTTCCAGGATGGGTAACTTTTCAGGATGGGTGACTATACATCCTGATCCATCCTGGGGTTTTCCATCCTGGAAACACGACTTTTCCCTGTTGCTGGAAGGATTACTACTATATAGGCTTGACTCCTGATCATTGGGGGATAAAGAATGGTATATAGAAAGAACAATTTCCTGTAGATGTTCCCTGAGAATCAATGTGTTGAACAAATTTTATATTCTGCGGCCCTCCCGCAATGTAAGTCTGGTGGTGACTGCTGGTGGGTTCAGGAATAACCACCAAAAAAACACAGATTTGTGTTTTCTACAACTCATTTAACAATTGGGTCAGGAACAATTGAAGAGACAAAAACTTGGTTAAGGGACAATTATTACATAGGGATCATTTGTCAGCGCCTGTTTACACTTCTTCTTGCCGCAGCATCCGATATCCCCTGCAGGTAGCAGACCAAGCAGACCCACGAGTGGTTCAAAGAGTTGTCGGGACGTGCACAGTGCGGGCGGGTCCAGTGCAGGCGATAGCCAGGAAGCACAAGCGTTGGCGAGTCGTTTGTTGCCACTCGTCGCCAAGGAATTGTGGGATCATGGAGTTTCTAGCACATTGAGATGATGTGAAGTAATGATTCTGGTGTTTTTTTTTACGCTGATATTTTGCAGTTATATTTTATACCCTCTGGTAAACTAACATAACTATGGAAAATCACAATTGCTAGTGGGTAAATCAACTATAAATGGCCATTTTCAATAGCTTTTTGTATGTTTACCAGAGGGTACATCCTGGATCTTCAAACGCCCATCTATGTTTTGGTTGCTGCGGTTGTTGCACACTTTTGTTCGGAGTCGACCACAAAAAGTGGTAGTTTACCAAAACGAATGTTTTTGATTGTTTTTGAAAGAACTGGCATTGACATACATTAATTTGGGAATTTTGTGATTTTGTGGCCCAGAATGCCTTGATCCAGCAAAAATAGCTCTGGACCCCAGTGTGGGTTTCAACAATTCCCTGATAGATTGTTCCATTGGATTTGGCTTGCGCAGGTTTGTTTCCAAGAGAGGTGACGACAGAAAACACCTAAAAAGTTTGTGCAAATCCTGAATTTAAGCAAGAATCCGCGACTAATTTTGTGTTCAAAACGCCTACAACAACTCTCAAAACGCTAGCAAACCCATCAAACGGCTACAAACCAGGAAAAGTTGGTCAAATATGTTTTTTTGTTCTAATCCTGCCGTGGTTGTGCTGGTGGTCAATGACTCCTTCTGATAATTTGGATTGGCACTTTAGACATTGGACCATAGCTATGGTCAAAGCTAGGCGCCCTACCATGTTTCCAAGTCCCAAAGAAAAACGAAAAGACATGTACTGACATATCATAGGCCTCATCGCCATTGCACCTGCATAGCTGGCTGAACCCACACGACCATTTTTTCTGGAAAAAACCAAATGGACTGTATATATTTTTTGGAAACGCCTAGTTTTAGCAGTACAATTCACATCGTCCAGATTTTTTTGGGTAGAACGAAGATCCAGGATGGGGTTAAAGCCCAGATATGAACCTCTAGGTCTTGTTAGTCATGAAATGATCAGTTGCTGGATGGTAGCTAGCGGAACTCTGAAGCCTGCCAGAGCAAGAAGTGTTTCATCTTTTATTCACTAATTTGTTCTATCATATCAAGATAGCATGTAGGTTACGTATGTGCATAGAAAAAAATGTTTGGACTACACCAGGACCATTTTGCACTAGACGGCATTGGGACCGGAAAAAAAAACGCTTCGATTCCAATCAGCTGAATTCTGATCCCATTTGCTCAGGTTTCCTACAAAGTATTTGTTTTAGATAAACAGCCACATGAGGGTAGGAAATTGGTCATTTCACCCCTTCAATTTGCCCGTTATGTTATCCCATGCAGCCTGGACAACCCATGAACACCCTGTCACCAGGGGGTTGGGAGCATCCACTGGTATTTGGGGTGATCGACAACGCCGATCTAGTCGCGTTGTCGAGGTTCTTCCATGCCATGGAGCAGCGCTCAGTAGCTGAGCAAAGCAGTCAGAGTCGGCAGCGAATCGGACCGTGTTGATATCGTAAATTCCCCATATATTTGTTGCGTAAAGAACAAATTGCCGCTTCCGAAAGGTATGTTGAATCCTTGAAATTCGCACCAAAAACAGCCTCTAGACTTACAGATTGTAGTTCACCTTCACACAGAGCTTTCAGTCGAAGCCCTTTACCAGTTATAGGACGATCATTCCTAAATGGGCTTATATTTTTGTTATAATTGACTTTATAAGTAGCATTTTGGGCCATAACTGGTTGGTGGTTTGGAACATTTTTTATTTTCCCCAATAGTTGGGATGATGATCCAATCTGACTTTCAGATTTTTCAGGGGGGTTGAAACCACCAATTAGATAACTGTAGTCCCCCTAAAATCCCTGCAATCCACTGCGCTCCATCGAGGCAACGCCTTCCGAAGGCCCCCAGGGCCCCCAGCCTCCGCCCGAGCGCCCGCGTGGTGCCAGCGGTGCGGAGTTTCTGTTGGTCTCGCGGGCCTTGGCGGAGCATGTGCTAAGTGCCTTGGTGATGACGTGGAGTTCACGCAGATTTCAATGGATCCGAAATTGATGTAAAAACTACAGTAATTATATATTTATGAATTACATCTTATTACAGGTATAATTGGGTTTAAAGTTATAGTCATAGTTATACATGAAAGTTATTGTTTATACATAATTTATACATGAATATTCCATGATTCATGAACGTTCTGACTTGGACTCTGACAGTTTTTCAGAACAGGCAAACCATGATGGTTGAAGCATAAGGAAGTGGAAGCTCCATATGGAGGTTTCCTACAAGGTGCCCCTCTTGTTCGTTTCCTAAGCTGATCATTTATAACTCCAATCATGTTTGGGATTGTTTGGGTTTATGGTAGATTTATCATGATTTATCTATAGTTACTAGATTTGTAATGATTTATGAACCAAGAAACATAACTAGGGGGCACCAAATCATCCAAGCAATGGATGACCATGACTTAGTATTGTTTTACAACCATGGTGACTTGTGGATCCACCAACCCTTGTTGATGGGGTAACAATCCAGAACGGGTCCCCATGGGGGGTGGAGACATGCGTATTGTAGAAGCGCTTTTTTTTTCTTTGCAGATTGCAAAATCAGACCTTTCACAACTCCATAACAAAAAGATACAAAAAGGGGGTACACTAATCCTTTTATCTTATAATATAAAACGTTCCTCCCGACCCTCCTAAATAGTAAAATGTAAAAACCTATAGGTGTATTTTTTTAATCATTAGAATAAGGTATTTAGTAATTAGGGTTCGAAGCTGTCCCCTAATATTACCAGGTAATTTTAAAACCTACAAAAACTCCTAATAATATGTTCGATTTCAAAATCGATCAAATCCCTTTTAAAATCCGATTAAATAGTGCCAACAATTGGATTTCGAAGCTTTTCCCCAAGATTAAACTTAAAACCTTATTCGATAAAAACAAGATGTTCGATTTCAAAGTCGGTCAAATTCATTTTCAAAATCTCATGAACATATAGCCAAAAATTGGATTTCGAAGCTCTCCCCTCATACCAAGTTTAAAACCTTAAGCATCAATTTACTAAAGTGTTGATTTGAAAAGACGGACCACAATAAAAACAACATCCCGGAGTTATATAACTAATTTTTGTGATTAGGGGGGTGGAACCTCCAATTTCAAATTGGGCCTTGATGTTAAAATTCTTGTTTGAATGGGATCGATCAAAAATCAAATTGACAAATCCATAATTTCCCAAAACGAACAATCTGAGGTAGCTTTTATGATTTTATGATGTGGCAGTGTGTCAAAACCTTGTACCCCTTTTGTTCACATCAAAATAGCTGGGATTTATGGATGTTCATCCCCCTAAAAATGGTATTCATAGGTATTGATCCATACCCATGTGGGAAGGTTTTTGTAATAAGAAGGGATTGGCTGGTTTGTTGGAATTGTTGGAATTGCAGCAGCAGGGAGTGATGATTGGAGTCTAGTGCTGTCAGTGTACACCATGTCATCCTGGGACTACTTGGTGATCTTGGGAAGCCGGTGACACAACGGAGCCATGGGATCCCACATGATAAGTACCTGGACATACCTGGACAGTCCATTTCTCTACACACATCCATAAACAAACATTAAAAAAACACATGTGTTTTACCGATAGTTTTAGTACTTTTATAATGATTCATAATGATTCATATTTGGTTTGGCTACTCTGAGTGTCTTGTTACATACCAAAATCTGAAATAAACTTGGAATGGGTTTAGACATATTAAGAACCCAAATCTACAGGGAAAAAAGGGGTACCCGATGGACTGAACTGGTATGGTTTGCATTTCTTCATGGGAGAAATGGACACTATATAAGTAACTGGTTGGTGGTTTGGAACATAAATTTTATTTTTCCATTCAGTTGGGAATTTCATCATCCCAACTGACTTTCACTCCATCATTTTGCAGAGGGGTAGGTAGGTATAGGGTATACCACCAACCAGCAAAATATAACCATAAAATGTACTTTGGTATATCAGGTACCATAAAAAACATAACTATAAATGGTACATGAGATATATCCAGGTTTCATGTTTTTCCTAAAGTGAATCCCATGGACATTTTCATGGACATCCCGGCAGATTGTCTGTGAATCCTCATGTTTTCCAAGATCCCCATGGCTTTTTTTCGCCATCGCATATCGAGTAACGCTTCAAACTAAGAATGACTAGCTATGATTGGACAGAAGAGAGAGTCAGTTTACATAAATCATGATAAATCATATTTATATATATACACATGTATATAGCTTGAAATGGTTAACCAACAAAAACTAGCATATCATTATCATCAATCATCGATGTTCAACTGACATAATAGTCGATGAAACTGCCGCTTAGGTCACGCTGGAGACGGATCGACAGACGCGGCGCTGGCGTCGCATGTGGTGTCTCTGTATGACGATCAGATGGAGGTCGCTAGGGTGTCTCGGAGGATGAACGATATGTGGTGCCCAATGGGGAGACAATGTGGTGCCCAATATATAGTACATATATAATGTATATTATATATATACAGTATATATACATAATATACATACATATACCCATGTAAATATAATGTATATGTATATATATATTAAATTATAAATGTGGGCAAATCATAACGACCTCACTGTTCTCCCTCGCTGGACTGATGGTTTAACGGATTGGGGGAATCATCGCCGAAAAACGTTGTTTGTTTTCAGGTTAATGACATATTAACATTTACTAACTATTTCCTATGTCATTAACCTGAAATGTTAGTATTTCCATATACAACTATTGAATATCATATTAACTATTGAATATCATATTAACTATTGATATACAAATGTCATATTAACTATTTCCAATATACAACGATTGAATCTGGAAATTTCACAAGAGAGCAATGAGTTTTTTGAATGAGTTGGAAAATCCCATTGAAAATCCCATAGTCTATTTACTTCGGATGATAATATATATATATATGTACTGTACATTGTTGTACATAATCATGGGATACAGCTATCTAATGGATGTGCATGGGATATTATTTAGCCAACAATTTGGTGCTCCCACATACGGTAATTCGGCTGGTTTACAATCCCCATGAACTATAGATACATCTACGGTAGTAGACCATAGTTCTACTAGTCGTAAGAGTCGATTCTATCTGGGTAAATTATAACGACCTCACTGCGACCTCACTGGAAATCAAAATTAATAAGGGAAATCATCCCCAAATGGCCTTAATTCAGGTTAGTGAATTTATTATAATTTACCCAGATAGTTCTACTAGTCGTAAGAGTCAATTCTATGAACAAGTGTCACAAAATCAGAAACTATTTGGATCAAAATCAGCCAGACCTACAAGAAGTTGTTCCAAGAAATAACAGAGTCAACCAGCAGAATAAACTTACCCGGCCTGGTAAACGTTTACATTAAACTATGGGAAATCACCATGCTATAGCTGGCTAAATCCACTATGAGAAAATGGCCATGGCTTCAATAGCTTTTTGTATGTTGACCAGGCCGGGTACATGGAAAATGCATTGAAAGACCGGATCTGAAATATTCATCTTAACCAATGATCCTGGGAACTAAGAATTCCAACAACGGAATTGGACTGAATGATCGCTGGAAGGCCGATAAAGGCTTGGGGTCCAAACTTGCTTATTTCATGAAGCATGTACGAGATCATACTCCAAAAGGGAATGTAAAGCAATGGATATGCACACTTTTTATCACCCTTCCATTGAGTTTAATCCTTGCGAATGTATCAGCTGGATTCGATTGAAGTTGCTTGCGTTCCTATCACCGTAGTTTTGTGTTGCTTAGGCCCTGGCCAAGCACTTTCAGATCGAGGTGGGGTGGCTTCGTGTGAAAATAATCGAACCATCCCCTCACCTTCTCCTCCCGACCTGCAGGCATCCGCAGATGCGAGCGAGGCCCAAATTTTGCGGTGGGCTGCAATCGATTCTCAAAGAGAGTGAGTCAGGGCGAATAGTTTTCAGAAGACAGTGGGTGGTTGATTTTGTATGATTTTGTTTTAAGAGCTCATAGGTTGAGTCGTCAAATGACGTTTTGAGCGCTTGAATCTACTTTTTGGTTGCTCCAACTGTTACACCCTCATTGAGCCACCACCATTGTGGCTAACATACATATATATATATATATATGTTTTTCCATGCATTATTGATTATTCCTGACCTTTCAAACTTTATGCCCGTTTAGGAATAAGATTAAGATCCCTATTCGTATCTCTTGCATTCGCATTCCCATTTGTTTGAACATAGAATTTGGTTAACAGTCCTTCAAATTCCATGTTTCCTTGGTCTTGGACTTTGCCAATCCCCACTTTTGGTTGTTGAGATACTAAGATCAGATTGGTGTTGAGTTTATAGACTCTAAAAACGTGTGTATATATATACATACATATATACATACATGTATACATGCCAATTTAGAGTTTGACATTCTTCAGTTTTGAAGTAGATATTATACTCGAGTTTGTTTGAAACTACTTAAACCACCATATGTTTCACAAGTCGTCCCATTTTTAGCACAACGAGCACCTTTTAAACGGTGACCTTCTGCCGCAGGACGTGGCTCGTGCGCTGGCTCGGCACATAGAGAGCCATGCTTCGGCTGAAGGCGTTTGACATGGATGCCATTGTAGATATTGATATTATACAAAGATTGAGATTCTAAACATAGACACATAATTAATCATAATTAATCTGATGATATATATATATACATATATATATATTACAATTAAAGACTCTATAATTAATGTTATATGCACAGATATTAGCTATCACCATATATATATATATACACATGAATATGGGGCGTCCACGTCTGCCATTTACCAGCACTTTTTGCTTGATGAAGTGAAACCAACGAAACATATGGGTTGCAAAAAATTGGGGGAGATGCAATGTTTCAGAACATGTCTCAATTCCAAAGATACCCTCTGGTAGTTTAACATAGCTATTGAAAATGGCCATTTATAGTGGATTTACCCATTAAAAATGGTGATTTTCCATAGTTATGTAAACGTTTACCAGAGGGTAATTAAAACGGAGTAGACTTGGCAAAGGCTCTATATTGGATCCCAGTCCCAGCTGGATAATTCTTGTATCACATTTACACAGTTTGATGGAGAAAAACCATGGTTGCGGACTGATATCCAAAGGAAGTACATTGATATCTCTCGTAAGGAAGTCAACACCATGACAAATGACGCATGATCTGTTTGGACGTATATTAGTCAGAGTGGCTTTATATTGGATACCCTACCTGCTCACAGTTCACTAGTGACTGGCGGTTGGTGTATGAGTTGTTTCCATATATGGAGGCATATATAGCCCTACAAACATCATCAGACATCTATATATTAAATATACAATTGGTATCAAATGGTCAAGGTTGGTCATATGACTATCCTTAGGACCCTCCTTCCATACTTGGTACTTCCTGTGGATATCGTGTATGCGGGAGACATCGCGACCCGTCAGACATGATAAATGTTCCAAGCTTAGCCGTCGGGAAGCGTTCAAACGCAATGCGACGTTTTTCACTCAAACAAGGCAAAAATGTCACGAATCACATCCTCAGAATGGGCAGCATTTGCTGAGCAGCTGGAGATGTTGGGTTTTTTCCCTCATCGCTGCCAGTGTGCAGATCGGCAGATCATCCCAGTTGTGGTCGTTGTTTGATTTTGGGAAATTCCAGAGGGCTCTTAAGAATCACCTGTTTGTACTGATGATCCTCTACCAACCTCTATACCAAACATGCTTTAACGTCAGAACCATTTCATCATGGCAATGTGTCATGATTTTGTTTCAGAGCCAGGTGCTGATGGCTGAGATTTTTGTGTTTGCTCTGAAGGAGCCAGCAACAGAGTCCCCTCCGCACAAAGATTTGCGGATGGCAGGACGAATCAGAACGACTTGTGAAACGCCTCGCGAGTTTTTGCGATGCACCAAAGGGAGTTAAAAAGCTTGTGACGCATCAGTGAGATTGTAACACGCGGTCAGAAGTCCCAGGTTTTGGGGATTTACCATGTAGATTAATATAGAACCTTTGTGTAGAACTGACTTGTAGCTTCAAATAATCCACCATGATCCACGTACTGCAAGTGGTCAGTTGCACTGGTGACAAAAACGGTGCAAAGTCCATCTCTATGAGTCCCGGCAGTTTCATGCGCCGACTTCACCATCGATGATCCCTGTTTTTTTTTGAAAAGAAATTGAGGTTCAACTTACAATTTATCAATTTCAAGTACTCTCTGGTAATTCAACATGGCAATTCAAAATCCTCCAATTTACAAAAGATTACTTTTTTAGCTAGAAACCGCCATTGAGTTCTGGGATTTACCATTGCCAAAGGTTGGGGTTTCACCACGACCGCTGTAGGTGAAAACCCTCTCGGAGGTCTTCACCACCTACCAGGAGGTCGTCTCGTCTCTCGCTGGATCATCCGGTCCGTGGAAGTTGATCATGGTTTTCACTACTGTAAGCCTGTAAGAGTCCAATTCCAAAATGGCATGCTAATGCATATTATAATATATATATATAATATATATATAATATCTATATATATATATAGATTTGGAAGGATTGACTAATTTGAGGCTGCATTTTGCATATGAATTGTTGACTCTTGCTATTGTCAGCACCTATAATTGTTTACGGGCTATCCAGATGTACTGATTATTGACCCATACCAGCACCCATATAGCCAGCAATGATGGGGATATCTAGAATATTCTAGAATAATATGATAGTGACCCCTTTGTGGATTGTGGGATGTGCTTTGAATACTCCCGAAATGGCAAGTTATTGGGGGAGGGTTCATTATTTTAGCTGTTCCACACTGACTTGTGACTATAGTCATTGTTTGCGGGTCAATAGATTCCAATAGGTTATTTTGAGCCACTGTCAAGTGAGTTACAAAAAAAGTGCGCATCTTCTTCGAGCAGAAGCAAAGATTAACACAAAACATGACGCGCTGTCAAGGTGGCAATATAGCGAGGCAATTCCCAGTGTAGAGCCTGTCACGGAGCCTGTTTCATAGGGCCATTTTCCTCGTCCCGGTGATAACTGTGACAACATCCATACGCCAGCATGGGCCAGCTAGATAGATCCTCAGTCTGGGTGGAACATTTTTGCTTTCTTCATTTCGTCGTTCACTTCTTTGTGGCTATTAGACTCCCATTGTTGGTTAGATATATCATTAGATAGACCCCCCATTGCTGGTTAAATATACCGCCACTGTTGGTTAAATAATCTGAAATATGTCATTAGGTCAACCCCCATTGTTAAACATATCTCAATGATCTCAATGGGAAGGATTATCCCATATATGAAATGGAAAATAAAGAATGTTTGAAACCACCAACCACATATATATATATATGGCTATATATATAATTAGAATATATATATATATATATCAATGATCTCAATGTTTTGTTGCATATAAAAAAACAAACTCCATTTGCTGCTACACCTTTTCATCATCGACGTCCGAGCTGACGAGGACGTCCGGCAGAGAATTTTGAAGAAATTCCGGGACTTTGCCTGGGGCGCTTGGTATGCGGCGGTAGGGATCTGCGGCGAAGTCAAAAAGAAAAGTAGCCTAACACGACACCCAAAAGTAAGAGTAAAACTGGGAATCTAGTTGGTTAATGTTGGTGATTGAGTTTAGATGAGTTTAGCAAAATCTTAGGAGCCGAGGAACTTGGGGCTCATAGGAAAGGCTCCTGTCGGACTTGGTTTTGCATTGGTTGGACCCCTCAAACAAGATATTCAATGATGATCAATGTTATTATGTATATTATATATATAACGTATATACGTCGATACAGAACCCATATTTTTTCTAAATTTGGAAAAAACCCGAGGTCTCGGAAAAAAACCTACAAAATGTTAGGGTCTTGAAGCTATAGGTATATATATATATATATACACCTGCGAAACCCGAGTGCAGGAAAAAAACGCGATGGACCATCTTGGTTTGAAAAAACGCGATGGAAAACAAAAATTGCGATACAACCAAAAAAATGCGATAAATGATTTTGCCAAATTGCGGCACCCACAGCCTCGTTCTCTTTTAAGTCTGGGCACCATGGATTCGGAGAATTGGTTCTGTGGAAATAAAAGATAGAGAGGCGGGATCTTGAAATTCTTGGGCCATGGCCACACATGCCGGAAATGTTGGTTTTAAAATGGTTGAAACATATGTCCGCAAATTTCCGCGATATTCCCGCAAATTTCCGCGATATTCCCGCAAATTTCCGCGATATTTGTGTTTTGTTTTTTTTCTACAAGAAATATGTTGCAAACCTGTTTTCAACTGTTGTGAGAGTTTAGCTCAGGCATATCACCCAATTTTTTGGGATTGCCTTTTTCATATCTTCAGCCAAGATTGCCTTTTTCATATTATGTAATGGAAAGGGCGGCCAAAGCGTGTGAAGAACCTGAGAACACCTGAAATGACCAAAAATTGCGATATTTCAAATTTTCAAGCCTTTCCCATCCCGGATCTTCAAAAAGTAGGTTTTGTTGAATATCACTTTTTTTTCTGGCACTTAGGGCGCCCCAGGTATAGCTAATAAAGGCACAACAGCTACCTGCCAGATGGTAATGGTTCCTGCCATGTAACAAATCCCACATTGAGGACTTGAGGCAATCCCTGTGTCTTCCAGGACCTATAGAATCCACAAAATTGGTTTGCCACGACGTTCCAAGGCATGTCTGTTAGAAGAAAAAAAGCATATTTGGAGTCGATCTCCACATCTCTTCAGCATTCTTCCGTTCCTTTCAAGAAACATGCCGCAGTTTCAGGGAATCGGGTGAGAAATCGGCCTCTGCAGCCATTCTTCTGGCTCCAATCTCATCTTAATGCAGTTTTAGGGTCGGACCGGACCGACCCACAAAAACTCCGACCACATATCTGCAGTCTCCTGTCCCCAGGGTGGAGTTGAGGGAGTTGTGACAGCTGGAAGTTATTGGGATGGAGTTGGTTTGGGTGCGTTTGGCGTGATACATCCCAATTAGACAAAGATGTTTAGGATTGTTTAGGATGAATCAGCAAGTTCAAGTCAGTTCTTTACCTTCTGAAAGCCGTGAACCTGATATGAAATGATGAATCTTCCGCTCGGTCTATGTCTGGGATACGGTGAATCCTCCGAAAAAAAAGTGGGTTATAACTATACCCTTTGGTTATTTAACATCGCTATGGAGGCCATGGCCCATTTATAGATGAGAAAAATGATGATTTACCTATTGAACATGGTGATTTTCCATGGCTACGTTAAATAACCAAAGGATATACAATAATATAGGCTATATGGGGTTTCCAGGTTCGTTCTGCGACTTCCATCACTTACATCTGAGGCGTTTGCACTTGGCTGCTGCTCTAGGCGCGGACATGTTGGACGTGTGGGTGCAAGACCATAGGCCAAGTGGGCTAAGATTATGCCTAGTGGGCCTAGTGTTTGGCCCCATGTGTTTCCGTGCTTCATGTTCCAACTGTTGACTGAAGGCCATGGATGGTTTCGCAAACTCACATCCGCATGTTTCTTGATTCTGCGATGTACACATCGGATTATAGGATTTATCTAAAAATTGGATATCCACAAGTCCTTTGCTGAATCATCATTTTCCCGAGGAAAGCGGCCTTTTACACTGTGGATATCCTCCATGTTAAAGCAAACCTAAGACATCGCATTCGCTAAAAAAAACATGGGTTTGATTGAACACATGATACCCCGAAATCCCATTCAACGGATTTGTTTGGGGATACACCCCATTTTCAGACACTCCAAATCACCCGAATCCAGCGTTTGAAATAATTTGTCTATCATCATTTCTGGTTGTTAGTAAATTCAAATTCCTAACATGTTTCATGGATACATCCAATTGTAAAATGCATTTCTTTCCAATAATTTGATAGTCAATCCCCATGTTTCACTATAATGTTGGACGCTGATTAGTGTAGGGGCCCCCCCTAAAACAATTTTAGTCTACTTATTAACTCGGCATTTTTTGGGGGACCAGGTCTAGGGAATTCAGGATGACCAACTTAAGTAAGGATTTCAATTGAAATCAACTACTTTCAAATGATGTTCTTTTTAAACCTCAAAGAAATCTATTGATAAGTAAGGAATTTCAATTGAAATCAATTTACTTTCAATTCATTTGAATCTACTTTCAATTGATTTCCTTTTAAATCTAAAAAAACAGTCACCCCAAAAGTTTTTGTGCACAATAGGGTACCATCCACACAATTATATTATTGAGGATCTCGGTCACTCATGGGGTACCCCCTTGAAAAGATGTTTGGGTGCTGTTTTTAAATAAGGGTTTAATGATGCATCTAATTATTTGGGACACATTGCATTTTCAAGGCTTTAACGTGGATGTGGCTTTCTACAGTAAATGGACCAGCTTTACCCACAGAAAGGTGTATACAGGTGGATAAAGCTCCTCCTGAAAAAAATGAATCTGAGAAAACACATCTCACAATAGAGCCCCACCCCCAACAAACGGCAGGATACTGATTTATTTTGGAAAAAAAAGCACTCACAATAGGGTACCAGGACACTAACCAGCGTCCAACATTATATGTTGATGCTGCAATCCGACGGGCGGTTCCCCAAGGCGGTGCGCCGTTCGAAGTTGGTGCAAATAACCCCAAGTCACTATAGATATCATTGATTATCATGAACCCAAGGGAGTTATTTGCACCAATTTATCCCATGGATTCCCCATTTTCCTTGGTGATATGAACATGTTCCAAGCGTATCCAAACGTTGGTTTCGTTTGGGGCACCAGCTTCCAGTGACATCAGTAGCCCGAGGCCATCTTCGATGTGGCGTTGGATTTCCGCCATGCTGGTCACCAGCGTGGCTGGTGCCAACTTGGAAGCCTCTCAGCAGGTGGCTTGTCGCGGTGCTACGCCATGTGTAGCCGACATGGTGGTTTCCTATGGTTTCCTGACATGGGGGTACCCCCAGACTCCCCAGATCATCCATTTATAGATGGATTTTCCATGATTTTCCACTATAAACCATCCAGAACTTGGGGTACCACCATTTATGGAAACCTCCATATGGGGAATTCACCAACAAAAACATGGGGAAAACGATGGGTTTTCACCAACAAACTGGTGAACAATTGGCATCCATAAGCAAAAAAACATGGGGAAAATGTAGACTCTGTAGACCAAAGCAACTTCATAAAGCAGCCTAAAAATTCCTCAGAACTGTGCCCTTTGCAGAAAAAACCAGACATGGGATTAGTCACTGATCGGACATGGGATTGGGGATTCAACATGAGAAAAAAACGACGAGCGCGACCAAAGCACAATTTATGGTGCAGCAAACCATGTGGCGTTTACGCATTTCATGGGCTGAAAGTGTGGAGGAACCCTCCATTTTTCGGAATCGGTTGAGGGAATCAACATATATTTGGATGTAAAAACCCTGGTTTCCTGTAGATGTTCCCTTAAACCAATCCACCAATCAATCTGGTAGTAAGATTTTGAGTGGTGTCAGTTTTCGGAGATGAGTTGGAATTATAGTTTTAAGATGTTTTAAGTTGGTCTATAAACCTTATTAGTACAAGACCCTAATTATTTGAGTTGTAAGCCCGACTTAGCTATCGGGGGGTCCCACCTTGGTCTCTGTGAGGCTGTAGACTTAGTCACTGGGTTGCGTGTTCGCAGAGCAACAGCGACAGAGATCTCTGTGGCTTCGGAGTTCCCAGACTTTCAGACGGGCAGTGCATCAGCAACCGGTTCCTTGGGAGCTTGGCCGAAGGCCAAAGGCTATAGGTTGGTGCATCGCTGAGATCGCCTGGGAGGCCCAAGGCTGTGTTGAATCTTTCTTGGCGCGACTCGGTGAAGGTATTTCTTGATCTTAAGGGCCATGATATCAAATTGATATCAAATTGGGTGTACTGACTCACTGTGTGCCGACGTAGCTTGTCGGCTGTGCACGTGACTCCTTCTTGGTTCTAGCATGTTTCTTCCATTTCATAAGGGGTGCATGTACCCCAGGTTATCATCCAAGTTATAAGTCTTGGTCAAACCAATCGTTGAATTTTGGGGGAATCCAATGTTAAGAATGCCCAAATACAGCGAATACAGTGCATTGCTCATTGGTTACCTTCTGATAAATTAACATAGACCCTGAAAATAGCCTAGTTTTAATGGACACGAATCTTCCAAGCCCTATCTGCCAGGGTCTATGTTAATTTACCAGAGGGTACATATGCTCAAAGCTTCACAATGTTTCAATCTCCCCTTGGGCCCAAGTTGGATGATGAAAAATCGCATATATTGGATGCTGAAAAATCTTTCCACTTCGAAATTGTTCAATCCCCACTTTTGATGCGTTTCCATACCGCACATCCCAGTGTTTCTATTGAAATCCCCATGTGCGAATATTTGGGATATTTTGACCGCATATTTTGGATACCTTCTGGTAATCAAGCATGACTCGCTGGAAAAAAAACACATCATTTATAATTCGTTCTCCCATCACAACGTCCACTTAGATGTGTTTTTTTCATGTTGTACCATATGTTCATATATTTTCCTATGTCTTTCCGATTTTCTATAAGGGGTGTCCCATTTCTTATCCAGGGTTTATTGCCAGGACGGAATCCTCAAGTTGCTGACGGCCGACAGCGCCCACGGTGCAAGCAGCACCACGGCAAGCTCTCAGGGTAACGCCAGCAAGATGTCGAAGGCTCTAATGGCAACGGGCATGGGGGATGAGGATTCGTTAAACTGGAGCTATGCCCCATTTGGGTATGGATCAATACCTATAAGTACCATTTTTAGGGGAATGAACATCCATAAACCCCAGCTATTTTGATGTGAACAAAAGGGGTACAAGGTTTTGACACACTGCCATTTGACATAATATGGGGATGGGTCAAAACCCATTTTTACTATATTTGGGAGAATATTTTGTCTATCCATTAACCAGCTATTTTAGGGTACCGGGTACCCTATTTGACATGATTTAGTTACTCTCAAATATGGAATTGTCTGAAAATGCTATCTGTGCCATTTCTTATGACCATTGAATGGGGAAAACTATGATTCATCTATGGGAAAGAAGGGTGCCGTAATTTCCAGAAAGTTAGCCATATGATATATGGATGTGTCTCAAAATATGGTATACCCGTATACCCCATTTATAGCCACTAAATCAATGGGAATTCCAGGATCCTAATATAGGCCTTATATATGGTAGGTACCTCCAATTTAGGTTCCTGAAATGGCCATTGACTAAAGAATGGGGAATATGGCAAAAGCATCAAGATTTGGGGGTACATTTTGAGACACATGTTCTATATTTTGAAACACCAAAAGTGAACGAACTTTTCAACAGAAAGTTCTTTCTGATTTGTGAGTTCATCTAACATGTTCATTCATTTACCCAGATTCATGTCTTTGCTAACTGTGCCTTTTTTTGCGGTTGATCGGTTGATCCTCATGTTTTGTCACCAGTTTTGGTTGAAGGGAGCATCTACAGGAATGCATGGTTTGAGTTACCAAATATGTTTTTTGTTCCCCCCCATTTCAATGTTCCCAAACCAAGTCTAGAAACTTAGTAGTTGTGTTTCCTTCCTTGAAAAAACGGGTGAATGTTTTTGTTTTGGTTGCTGTTTATCCACATGTTCTCTTATCTTTTCAAATGGTCGATTTGATTTGTCTGAAAATGGGGCATATAACCCCAAATGTGCGGTTGAATACTTGGAGGTGCGTCCCAGTTAGCGAGTGGTTTATAATAAGCCCTATACAACCTCGATCATCCGTATTCGGTATATATCTATATGGTTATTCAATATAGCGATTATATGCTTGCTCCAAGAACTATTAATGAAACCTTTACATCTATCCATAATCCTTATTCTGGGGTATTCCACATGGTTGTCACAAGATGGGCCTTTTTTCCCCCGCAGTGATGTTTGTTGGTGTATAAGGCCCATGAACTATCGTTATGTCTACTATAAACCATAGAATTCAGCCACAGCATGCCACAGCCATATCTCAACTGAACGCTATCTTAGTTAAACCCCATCCATCCCCATCCACCCAACCGATGTGTGAAGGCCAAGGCCAAGACCACTCAGATGGAGGCGGGGCGAGCTGGAAGTGTTTGAAAAATCCCTTAAGGTTGACAGAGTCATTAACTATTATAGTTAATAGTAGTTAATGACTATGATAGTTATTGTGGATTTTGATTAGTTTAACTTTTTTTTTTAAAAACTATCATTAACTATCCCATAACGTTCATAGTAGGGAAACTTTTTTACCTGGTTGGTGGGAAACGGAGCATGAATGGATTATGATTTTCCATATATTGGGAAGTTCATCATCCCGACTGACGAACTCATATTTTTCAGAGGGGCTGAAACCACCAACCACATAAAATCCACAATAACTATCATAGTTAACATCATTGTATAACAAATGGAAAATATTTGACATCATTTAGTTAGCATCATTGGTAATATAGATATGGTATATAACTATCCCTTGGGCATATTTAAAATTTAATGATGGGGTAAGAATCCCTACTATTGGTCAACATATATTACACATAGCCCTTTGGGAATTGTATTACCTGGTTTAATGGGGATTATATATATATATGATTATATGAACTAACCCATAGTAGGAAACCGTTTTCAACCAAGTGGTATTTCATTTTATGTAGGGGTGTTTTTAATGGCTCAACTGGGTTGTAGCCTCCATATTGCCAATTTCTTAGGACAAATATGAGTATATAATATTATATAATCCCCCTATCAAACATCCCATTTTTATTCCATTGCATTGGCTAATCAGCACTCTTTATGAAACTGGGCTATATCCCATTTGTTTGTCTGGGTCATTTCACATGTTTATTACCCACAGATCGTATAGCTCTCACGAATCAAGGATCCTAGTGCTCGTGGTGTGATTTTTCAATCTCTTGCAGTCTACAATGGAACCTGAACAGATGGGGAAAAGACTATGGGAAATGATGGGAACTTGATCAGCAACTGGGCTTAAGATAGCTAGCTAAGGTGGGTATATATATACATATATATATATTATATATATAAATAGATAGCATAGCCTGTCGACATGCCGAGACACGACACATTCAGCTTTTTTTTACATCATGTCAACAATCAGGCTTTGAAGATGTTTGGATTCATTTCCTGAAATGGAACGTGGCTATCGGCAATCAGTATGGCTATCCTCAAAATAAAAATGCAATTCCCCAGTCAATTCTATTCAATTAGTGATGATTCACTTTTGGATTTGTCTTTGTGGTTACGGTCAAGTTGTTGGGAGCCCCATCTTGGAGATGTCATTTCAACATATTTCAACGACAACAAACTCACCAAAATGGCTTTATCTTTGGATTTGCGAAAAAAAATATGGGTATGTCTGAAAATCCCCCAATTATAGCCATTATAGCCATGGATAATGATCATTAACCATTGGATGTAGCTATTAGTACACTATTTTCAGACAAAGCCATATGATAGACCAGTGGATTTTATGGCTTGTCGACAGAAAAAAAACGGGTATCTTTTATCTCAAATCCAATGCTTCATCAGCCGTGTCCTTTGTAGATTTGCCATTTTTATTGAGGCAAATCACATAAAATTGCAATTTATTGGGACAAACTCCATATATCACATTGTTGGTCATACTCATTGATCCCAGTCGACATACTTTGGATGGGCCAGCGAAATCCGAAAACCACCTTGAATGGTTGGAACCCTATGAATTATTGGATTTCTACCACATATCTCTTGTATTTGCTGTGGCTTCGTAGTTTATAAACAGCTTGGAATTTTATAAAACATACTTTATTAGTTTATAAACTATATATACATTATTGTATATCTATACACATATTATATATGATGTGTATATATATATATATATATATCATATATGCCCATATGTTCAGTATCTAAACCCAGTGGTTTTTTGTCGCTCCAAGTTGGATCACAGCTCCCCGAGGACATGGTCCTCTTGCTGGCGCAGCAAGCGAAAGCAGCACGGGAGGCCTCGAAGAACAAGGCCGGAGCCGGGACACTAAAATAGCTGGTTAATAGATGGCCCCCCAGTGATGTTAGTTGGTTTATAAGCCCCAGTAACTATACCATAAACCATAGTTATTGGAGTTATAAATAGCTGGTTACCCTCTGGTAAACTAACATAGCCATGGTATAGATGGCCCATAGAAATAGATGGTTTACGTATTAATAGCATGGTGATTTTCCATGGCTATGTTAGTCGTAACCAGATGGTAATAGATGTTGATTCCCCTAAATAATGGCAATTTTCACGAAACAACAATCTATTAACTATCTATTAACAGCTGAATGGTTACATCTATGGGTTAATAGCTCATGGTTAATAGGGCTGACTGTTAAGTATTACTGAAACACTAATTATATGGAAATAGATGAAAATGACTATGAGTCAAAACCCTGGGACCCTACCCTGTGGTGAAATAGCCGGTAGAGCTGAATGGCGATTCCCCTAAATAATGGTAATTTTCATAGGTTTTGACCCATCCCTTGTTATATCAGAATATGTCTGAATGGTTTTCAATGAACATCAAGTGCCTTAATGATTCTCAAACTATGGGTTAGATTATTATCTCATGGTCTTGTGATGCTGGGGTCTATTTAGATTAATGTGATGTTACCTGGTTACCTGAAAAGGTGGAGCATAAAGAAAACTGCTAGATAATGGGTGTTTGTGGGGTATACCAAGACACTGCGACATAGGATGTTCGAAGTTTTTGTTCCAATTACTTTACTTCGTGTGATCCCCACCATGACATTTATACATTTTCTTACTGGCAAATCTTCTGGCATTCTATCTGACATATCTTCTGACATTCTATTTGACATTCTATCTGGCATATCTTCTGGCATATCTGGCATATCTTCTGGCATATCTGGCATCTTCTGGCATTCTATCTGGCATATCTTCTGGCACTCTATCTGACATATCTTCTGGCATTCTATCTGGCATATCTTCTGGCATATATTCTGACATATCTTCTGGCATTCTATCTGACATATCTTCTGGCATATCTTCTGGCATATCTTCTGGCATATCTTCTGACATATCTATCTGGCATATCTTCTGGCATATTT
This sequence comes from Cladocopium goreaui, assembly GCA_947184155.2. Classification (NCBI taxonomy): domain Eukaryota; class Dinophyceae; order Suessiales; family Symbiodiniaceae; genus Cladocopium; species Cladocopium goreaui. The sequence goes on from CAMXCT020002668.1 coordinate 1,254,188, forward strand.
TCTGGCATTCTATCTGGCAAATCTTCTGGCATTCTATCTGGCATTCTATCTGGCATATCTTCTGCATATTATCTGGCATTCTATCTGGCATATCTTCTGGCATATCTTCTGGCATATCTTCTGACATTCTTTCTGACATTCTTTCTAACTTTCTTCTGCACATTCTTTGTCCCATATCTTCCTACATGAGGTCCGGCAGGGAACACTTGGCGTGGATACTCGCGGTTGAGGTCCGGCAGGGAACACTGGGCGTGGATGGTCGTGGTTGAGGTCCGGCAGGGAACACTGGGCGAGGATGGTCGTGGTTGAGGTCCGGCAGGGAACATTGGGCGTGGATGGTCGTGGTTGAGGTCCGGCAGGGAACACTGGGCGTGGATGGTCGTGGTTGAGGTCCGGCAGAGAACACTGTGGATCGCGGGTCGCAGTTGAGCAAGGACGACGAGGACGACGAGGACGACGAGGACGACGAGGAGGACGAGGAGGAGGAGGAGAGGAGGACGAGGCAGGAGGAGGAGGAGAAGGAGGAGGAGGCAACTGACATAAAATCTAACAACCCTCAGCTGGCAGGTGGGGAAAAATGGAAACTGAAAATTCGTGTTTGGGGATCTTAAATGGATTGTCTAGGTAGCTGCAGGACTGTATCGATGTAGGACCGTCGGCACTCCTTTCGGATCCTTTCGGACTTGGTGCATGGCTTCCCCATACGGTATGTCAGCAATCATACCAGATGACAACATCAATCTCGATGTGGTAAAAAAAGAAAGGCGTTGCGAATGAGCTCGGGAACGTGGTAAATTTATGTAAATTTGTCCTTTCCTGAAATGGAGCTGTGGGGTCTGCATTCCTTGTTTCAGGATGCTCAGGATGGCAAAACTTGGGATGTGTGTCGCCCCTGTAACTATGGTTATAAATAAGTTATTCACTTTTTGCTGGAACTGCACCCCACTTAAGCGTCCATTGAAGTTATCTCATCTCCAGAACTGCTCGGATTTTCTCGGTCAAATCGCGATTTTGAATCCAAGGATTCAATCCCTCCTAGCAGGCGACCTGGAAAAATCTACTGGTGGTTCATCATTATCCCCAATCAATTTGCTATTTGGGAGGTAGTTATATATAAAAATCTAATATAATGTTATATTATATATATAAAAAAACAATTCTCAACATTTATCAACCCTTTTCAATCCCAGTACACACATAATGTGTTCCTTGCTTAAAATTGTCATTATCAACACATTTTGTTGATTGCTTGGGATTATTTGGGTGATAAAAAATGAATGGAAACCATATGTAGGAACAATAATAATTGATATTATCAACATTGATCAACTCTTCATATGATTGGTTTTATCAATAATTATGAAATAATTGGAACAATACTGGTTCCTGGCTGAAAAACCACTCATTTATGGTGTTTTTTGCAGGACGAGGACAAGGAAATGGAGGAGATGATTGAACAGCTGAGACAAGAGCTGAAGATGATGCAGTGCCCTGGTAAAAAAAAAAAAAATCTGAGGAAAATATCGGAAAATGCTGGTTTAATGAGTTTAATGGGATATTAATCCGGATTTCCTGGGATTTCATGGGGAAAATCATCTTTTCATACTGAGTTTAATGGTGAATTTGAATGGGGATATCGTCAATTTTATGTCACCTGTCGTAGGATATCCTATGGAAGATGGCCATATTCATGGGGTTGGGATCCGAGAGATAGGTACGAATTAGCTTCCAGTAAACTAATATAGCTATGGAACATGAATGAACATGGTCTGTCTCTAGATGATTTCCCCCAAAAAAACATGATGATTTCCATAGCTACGTTACCAGAGGGTAGGTGGTTAGGATGTAATTTTGCTGGATTTAAACATGATTTACTTACTGGATGGCTTACAACGGAAAATCCTATCTATTATTAATGGATTATTTTGATGGGGTACCATCATTTTAGGAAACCTCCATATTTACTGTACTTCAAATAATATTCATAGAATTGGATGATGGGAAAATTTTCAGGAAAGCCCTATATTTGATGGTAAAAACCATGGTTTCCTGTAAAATTTCCCTTAAACCAATCCAGTGAAATATGGCATTTGTTTTTAGAGTTTATAGTGAACATTGTCCATCCATTCGAATCTGGCTATCTTTTACATCGACATCATTGGCCGACGTCACGAGCAAGATGATGGCTAAAAGAGGATCACCTGCCCATTTATGGACCCCCCCAAACGTTTAGGTAAGTTGATTCTGATAGGTAAGTTGATTCTGATTTCAAGTTCAGCCTCCAGGCCTCAAGGTGTATATACATACTGCAATATAAGACACATACATCAATTGAACAGCAGTATGTAATATTATGGTAGACATGTTTATGTCAAAATGTATAAATACACTTATTAACAGTATACATAATTATGGTAAAACTAATCCAAATGTATGTGTATATACAACATATATACATACAATCACATGTATAAATATACATAATTATACATATAGAAAAATCATGTTTGGGCTTTGTGGTTGCCACAAGTTCTATGCCAACACATCGTATCGGTTGGTGATTTTTTTTTTTTGCACGGCGTTTGGGCTAGTCTAGCAACCCGCACGTATATATATATATAGAGATAGATATCTAGATATCGATATATCTATATACTATATATCATTATTATTATATTTATCATTATGATTATATTTAATTATAGATTATATATAATTATATATATATATATTTGTCTATACGTCTACCGAATGGTGGTGTTCTCTTTATTTTCAAAACGGGATAATGATCCCCAATGTCTAATTTGTGTCAGAGGGGTTGAAACCACCAACCAAATTATAAGTTGGTCTTTGAACCTCATTGATTATAGATATATCTACCACAGGCCATAATCCAATCCCCCTAATATTAGACACACCCTAAATGGTCCCAAATATGTGGTTTCATCCCGAACAAAATCATGGTTGCTCGGGCGCGTTTGATATTGGGGGAATGGGATTAGTTATAGTTGCTTAGTTTTAAGCCAGAATATCCGCATTAATCTCCCATTCAATCACCATTCAGTTCAATGATGTTCAACCATGAAATCCGCATGAACCTAGCATTTTCATCATCATTTGTCATGGTTACCCTCTGGTAAATTAACAGTTGGACCCTGAACATCACCATAGTGGAAACGAATTTACTGGAGGGTAAACCATGTGAAACTTGACTTAAACCATGGTTACAGTACCCTCTGGTAAATTAACTGGAGGGTAAATCCCAATTAAATTTAAATCCTAATGAACCATAATGAACCACCATTTTCCTATGGTTTTCCTATGGTTAAAGCCATGGTGCACCCTGAAGTTTCAGACATCCAAGGACCGAGATCAATGAAGCGGCCAACACCTCGAATGCAGCGTGTCAAGCCGTCGGACTGCCCGGTGGTCGAATCGTTTCAACGTTTGTTTTGATTTACCCGGCCTGGTGATGTCAAAATAGATTTTAATGGTGATTTAATGGGGTTTAATGGTGATTTAATGGGATTTAATGGTGATTTAATTGTGATTTAATGGGATTTAATGGGGTTTAATGGTGATTTAATGGTGATTTAATGGGGTTTAATGGTGATTTAATGGGGTTTAATGGTGATTTAATGGTGATTTAATGGGATTTAATGGGGTTTAATGGTGATTTAATGGGGTTTAATGAGGTTTAATGGGGTTTAATGGGATATTTTGGATATATAATATATATTAATAGATATACCCTCTGGTAATGACTAACAGTTTGCTATTGAAAATTGCCATTTATAGTGAGTTGTCCCATTAAAAATGGTGGATCTTTCCATAGTTATGTAAACGTTTACCAGAGGGTATTCTTCTGGGTGTGTCTGAAAATAAGGTTTTGTGTGGGTAAAACAATGTCATGAACCATCCCCCAATCATCACCATTTTGATAGGTGGTATGGTTACCATTCCCAGTCATGGGTGGTTTCGTATTGTTTTACCCACCTCATATCCCCAAGTATGGTCATTTCATAGGGAAACTGATCTTTTTTTTATGGAATGGGGTACACTTAATTTTTAGACAAACCCATGTTGGTCATTCATGTTTAATGATTTAATCAGTCACTATGTGTTTTTTATATTATTTAGATTGGTATACCATACTTTGACCATCACACATGAATGAATATTATATAATATATATATAGTATAGATATTCATCACAAATTATAGATAATCATAGGCAATCATAGAGAATATTAGTGGATCCTGGATTTGTTCTGCGACTGCTCACTGAGTTTTTCCGGAACCTGCCGATTTGAGCCAAACGTTTTGTTTTGATGTTGTGCAAATGTCATGTCTCTTAGATTTAAGTGTTAGATGAGTTAGATGATATAACATGATATAACCTGGTTGGTGGTTTGGAACATTTTTTCCCATATATTCGGAATAGCAACCCCGACTGACTTTCATATGTTTCAGAGGGGTTGAAGCCACCAACCAGTAACTGTTGTTTTGGTGTATAGAGCTATGTTCAATCCATTTTATGGCTCGACGCGTGTGGACATGTCATGACTAGCTCAGAATAAATCTCATAAAGTGGTTGACACGAGGCTTAAAGAGCTTATGCTCTTTGGGTTGGTTTCAGGGAACATCTACAGGAAACCATGATTTATAGCAGCAAATTACTGGGTCCCCATGGTGATCCTGCAATTGTATCAATCGTTACTGTAGGTGGTTTCAAAGGGTGTCTCATTGTGTTTGACGATAGTATGGTGTTTGATAATATAACCATTCGTATCTATTCTTATCATTCTTGATACGATAGTTCTATTCCTGAGAATAGGACTACGACTGCGAGTGTATTATACTTATTCATCATAGTTCATAAGTATTTGGTTTGTGTTTTGAAACATGTTTTTTTTCTCCATATATTGGGATAATAATCCCAACTGACTTTCATATGTTTCAGAGGAGTTGAAACCACCAACCAGTTGTAATCCTTAACATTATGTTGTCATTTCCTATTTTCATACCTGCTGTGATGATTCGTTTTGGATTTTCATGGTGGCCGTGACACAGGCCTATGATAACCTCACCGTGGGTTGCCCATTCTACGAAAACGACACGCTCTTTCTGCCCGAAGGTGCGGAGGGTCGTTGTAGAAAAGTCGTGGCAGATGATAAGCCATATAATTATGCAGGTTTCCTAAAATGGGGGGTACCCCAAAAATGGATGATTTGGGAGTACCCCCATTGTAGGAAACCTCCATAGATGTATAATCCTAGAGTAGATGGAACGTGTTGTTGTTTTTAGACCAAGATGCTGCCTATGTAAAATGTGTTTTTATGAAAACTTCCATGTTCTATCAACTTTAGGATGATTATGTATACAAGTGGGTTTCATCCAAGTTATGAATGGGTCATACCAGTCAGGAAATAGTCAAGTTATAACTGAGTGGGGTTTCCATACTTGATCTACAGATGAACAAACCGTGTATGGTTGTGAAACTTGTACGATCCCAGCATTCGGAAAGCTTTGACAATTACCCCTCCTGTGCCGTGTGCCATGAAAATTGGCGACGCACTCAACAGCCTGAAATTGCGCAGGTGAAGACATTGAACACAGGTACCCTCTGCTTATTTAACATAGCCATGGAAAATGGCCCATTTATAGATGGTTTACCTATAAAAAATGGTGATTTTCCATGGCTATGTTAAATAACCAGATGGTATATCGGCAGTTACCTTACCCCCAGTTTGACCAGTGCCCAAATGGTGCAGTTTCGGAACGAGGGTCGGCAAGTTAAGATCAGAATGGTCCTGGAGGAGACTCCATACTTGGAGGCACGCATTAAATGCTGTGTAAATGGCTTAGACACTGGGTATGCAATTGGTTAAAACCCATTTACTTTACGAACTAGTCAACTAATCCAATAGCCCATCTAAGTACAGTCTTGCATTGGCCTCCAAGCAAATGGAAGATTGTGTTTGGTTCAGTTTCCAAACCAGAAGTGGTTATGATCTCTATACAATTGATTTTGCTTTTTCACTTGCAAACGAGTCCGAAAAACCGTGGTGATGATCCACTTTCTTGAGTTACTTGGGGCGTCACGGAGATCTTGTTCGATTGCACAAACAACCGCAACTTCCGGCTTTTCGTGGCCGGCTCAGAGCTAGAAATCCATGAAATCCATGAAAACCCTGGGACCGCAACTGTGTAACTCTTCCATGAAGGGCCTGGAAAGTCTCCAAAAACGACCAAAAACAAGATCAATTCCAACTCAGCAAAATATGTGTCTCTAGTTTATTTTTGGGCAGAATTCCATGCCAAACAATAGCAGTTTCACATAGCATTTTCACATCATAAACAAACAGCCCAACAGCCCAGAGCCTGTCCCGTCGACCTTTGCGAAAGTCGTGTATCGTCGCCATGGCCCAAATGATGCAAAACAACGACCTGGGTGCACTCCTTCAGTGACTTGGACATTGCGAATGGCTCAAGCGGAAACATTTTCCGGTTGAGGTTGTTTCAAATATGATGAACATACAGAATGACAAATGGTGATTTGACTATCAAAAATTATGAACATGTTGATTTGACCATCAAACATAGGTGGACATGTTAGATTCAACACTCAAGAATGGTGAACAATTTAAATTTAACCATGAAACATGGGGATTTTAACATATAATAATTAATTCTGAACTGGTTGTTGGTGGGTTCATTTGGCTTTTTTTTTTAATATAATGTTCAACCGCATAGACATGGGATGATGACCCCCGATAAGTAGCATAGTTTCCGAGAGGGATGGCTTTCATCAAAAAGAAGGAAACTTGTTGGTGGTTTGGAGCATTTTTTTTTTTTCAATATATTGTTTTTTTTCCCAACTGACTAATATGTTTCAGAGGGGTTGAAACCACCAACGAGGAAATGTAAGGGAACCGTGTGATTTGTCGTGAGATGTCGTAAATGATCATGTGGCCGCTCATTGTTCTATGAAGGGAAAAACAAACAACATCCGATGAAGGTGATCAAGAGCCTACATGCGGAATTCAAAAGAAACATGGGGGATTCAACTAAAGAAAAAATGTGAAATTTACAGATTGAACTGGGCAAAATGTGACCCTGATGAATTAAACAAAATCCCTTGCCGCAAAGATGTTAAATTGATTTGAATTGATCCCCTCCCCAAATGAACATCACCAAACCATGGGTAAGATTGGGGGTGTCTTCATGTGGGTTTCGCAGGGCTGAATACACCAACCAGATATGCCAAAAATGACATGCCGAGAATGTGCCGCCCCCAGGTCCCCCAAGCTATGTTCGTTGGTTCATGGACCCCAATAAGTATGGATAATTATGGATATATGTACCATTATTGACTATTATTAAAGCAATTGAGCTATTACTTAGCCTTTATCAAACCTCCAATCCAACATTATTGAACATTATTAAACCAATTTAGTTATTAGTTAGCCTTTATCAAACCTCCAATCAATTATTATTGAACTAAACTTTATCCATGATGATTCTTTGCGAATTCTCTCATCTTTGATGGCTAACTATAACCTCATCCCTGGCAGTGCTGGCAGCTGGAAGGGTTTCGTTGAGGCCTTGGGCTTCTCGAGTCTTGGAGATTTGCTTCAAGCCGCTTGGTGAAGATAAGCGCTTGTAACTTACCCTCTGGTAAACTAACAGTTTGCTATGGAAAATCATCATTTTTAATGGGAAAACTCACTATAAATGGCCATTTTCAATAGCTATGTTAAATTACCAGAGTGTACCCTCTGGTAAACTAACAGTTTGCTATGGAAAGTCACTAGTTTAAGAGGTGAATCATCTATAAATGATCCATTTTCCATAGCTATGTTAGTTTACTGGAGGGTATAACAGAACTGGTTTGTTGATGACATGGTTATTCGTGGGATTCATCGAACCCATGGCGAAACAAAATGCACAAAAGAAACCAGAGGGACTGGGGTCAACTACCCCAAGAATGGGTGATGTAATATCTATCATATCCCTATTATTTATATATATATACACCTCTATTGGATCTCCCATCATATCTCTATAATACAATTAGATCTCTATTACATCCCATTATTCCCACTTTAACCAGCAACGAATTTCTATCCTTGCCCAGTCCCTTCCGGTCATCGCCACGGACCAAAAAGGAATGATTCGGAGGAGTCGACACGAGGATTCCTGGCATATTTGATGAAGCTTGGCTGAGTGAAACGGGTACCTCCACTGGGACGAGAATGGTGATGGTGTTTGTTTTCCATTGTCATTCATGGATATGAATGACACTACGTATGGATGTGGAAATTGGAATATATAGTGATTATTGTAATATTATATATATATATATATGCCGTATATATATATATATTATAATATATATATATATATACGGAAATAGGATGATATTTGATGGTCGGTGAAGGTTGTTTTTTCCTAGCCAGAATTGAGAAAATATGTAGAACTATACACGAATGCACTATACACCTGGCTGAGGAACAGCTTGTTTTGCAGGCATCTTAGATTGACCATGCAAATTGACATTCAACAAGCCCAAGGACTGGAGGGCTTGAAAGAGATACAGCATGGATGACTTCGAACATGTCACCAAGCAGAAAGGACTTTTGGAAAGGCGATGACTGGGGTTCCAGCAGTTCGATTTCATGATAAAATCTATCTGCATATCATTGGGGTGGAGAGATTCAGCAATGGAAACGGTTCCTTTTCTTAACGGACGTGCTCATCAATTTGTAGATCTTACCCTCTGGTAAACATACAAAAAGCTATTGAAAATGGCCATTGATAGTGGATTTACCCATTAAAAATGGTGATTTTCCATAGTTACGTTAGTTGACCAGAGGGTACCCAGTGGTTCAGGATCCGGCATGCTCCAAAAAACCTTCCACCCGATGCCTAAGGACCAGCAAGTTGCCGGACGGGACATACATCAACCAGTCACTCGGGAATGGCGTGGTGGGCGTTGCCATGGTCCTGGAAATGCGCTGGTGAATGCTCAAGATGACCACCAAAAGCACCAAAAGTTGGGGATGGAGTACGCTCCACAGGGGTTGGTAACTGTCCCATTTTGGGAATATTGGACATCACCTTATAGTAGCCATTGTAGACCATTATACCTAATGGTTGGGTGATGTTCAATGGGGACATTTAATGACCCATGCTCCAAAAGTCAGGATGTGCTGGCATACATCTTGCATTCTCGTCAACTATTTGTTGAACTGTTCCTTCAAACTACCTTCTGGTCATTGTAACCATGGAAGTCATGGGTTATTTTTAGATGATTTACATTGATTTGCCTAGTAAACATGGTGAAATCTTCCATAATGTTCACCTCTGATTTATAAACGTGGGGGCCCCTCCCCCCCCCTCTTTGCCCCTAAATAAACTTAAAGCCACCATCAAACTTGTTTGTATGTATTGGTTTTCAATTACCACAATTTGAAACGACAATATAAATGCAATTTCCAAAGAAAAGGAATCCAACAATTGTTTTAGTATTGATCTAGTATTCATGTCATGGATTTAGTATTGATTTAGTATTCATGTCATGGATTTAGTATTGATTTAGTATTCATGTCATGGATTTAGTATTGATTTAGTATTCATGTCATGGATTTAGTATTGATTTAGTATTCATGTCATGGATTTAGTATTGATTTAGTATTCATGTCATGGATTTAGTATTGATTTAGTATTCATCTCATGGATTTCGTATTGATTTAGTATTCATTTAGTATTGATTTAGTTTTGATTTAGTTTTGATTTAGTATTCATGTCATGGATCTAGTATTGATTTAGTATTCATTTCATGGATTTATTATTGATTTAGTATTCATTTCTTGATCAGCGGGAGGGGGAAGCTCGGTGGCTTTATTCAGGGTCAAACTCTAATTAGTGCTAAGGCACCTCATGGGGGGTACCCTTGATGAGTTGATTTGGGATTGATTTTGGATGGGTTTATATAAAGGATTTGAATAGAAAGAGCATCCATTATTTTTGAAAATTTGAAGCTATCAAGGTAAGATCTAATGAGCTGGCAGTATGAATTAGTACCTGAAAGCCACCTCAAATAAAGCATGGACAATTTTTTTCCAGCCCCATCTGGGCAAACCCTGGGTTTAGGGCCAAAAAAAATATAGCTTTATTTAGGGGTCATTTATTATTTAGTTTGGGAGTTTGGTTAGCTTTATTCAGGTCAACATCAAACATGTTAAATCACTGGAGGCTATCGGCCAGCAGTTCCGAAACCTGTTGGAACTGACATAGACCCGATCAACCTTGCATCAACCATCAACCTCACAAATTGTCTCAGATGGATATGTCCAACCATTAGGTATAAACTGAATGGTATGTCCAATAACATCAACCATCAACCATCAACCATCAACTGAATGGTATGTCCTTGTCTCAACCTTGCATCAACCATCAACCATCAGCCAATTCGAATGGATATGTCCAGTATTTTCTCCCAATCAAACGCCCACGACTCGGATGATTCCTTGTCCCAAAATCCGGAGCCAAATCAATGATTCATTGCTTAAATGGTTTTAGTTATGGTTGAATCTGTTATTTCATAAATGGTTCACGAAAAAAAAACATGAATTGCTTATTCGCGATTATATAAGCAATATAACCATTAATGGCTTATTCGCGATTATATAAGCATTATAACATATTATAGCCATTAATGGCTATTTGTTTAATCCTTATTAAACATTCTGAAAAACAATCTTTTTTTACTTCACCATCCATGGGTGAAATCTTCAAGTTGTTTTTCTTAAGGGACGTTTTTTTGGTCATGTTCAATCACCATTTGAGGATGGTTAAATCGCCATCTTTGATGCTTACATTTGGTTAAATCATGTTAAATCTCCCAATCCACATCATTTTCCCCCATCATGGATTTCCCTGTTTTTTTTTCTCGTGGTGAAATCCCAATTCTTGACACTTAAATCATCACTGCTTGGTGGTTTGGATGAGTTTTTATTTTCCCCAATAGCTGGGATGATGATCCAATCTGATTTTCATATTCTTCAGACGGATAGGTATACCACCAATTAGTAATTAACTATATAATTACGGGGAACATGATTATGATCTTTTGTCTGGGATTTAGGGGGTACCCTATTTTCAGCCTATTTTCAGCTTATTATTACTATATTTGGGAGAAACACCATCCATTAGCCAGCTATTTTAGGGTACCTATTCCCTATTTGACGCTTAAATCATGTTAAATCCTTTTTTCTGATGAACTCAGCATCCAGCTCCGAGGTTCACCCAGCAGGTGCCCCAGGAGGTGTTTCTGCGGCAGGTGCTTCTGGCCTTGGCCAATTGGGTGAGCCGCTTGGATGACAATTTCTGGTTGGTGGTTTGGAACATGGTTTTTATTTTCCATAATATATTGGATGTCATCCACCAACCATTGACTTTCATATTTTTCAAGATGGTTAAAACCACCAACTAGATTCGGGGAATCCATGACAAACTGCTGATTGAAGCGGGAAAACATGGGAAAACTTGGAATTGAATCCATGAAAAAATAGCGATCTAAGCCATCAGACATATGGATAATGGAGGGTAATGAGGAATCCATCAAAAAATTGGGGATTGAATTCATCTATATGCAGGCTTTTGTCCCACTGCTCCTGTGATGTTTATTTTTTACTGCAACTTTCTGATTGAATCATCGTGAATCCATGAACAAAGTTATGTGATTTGACCCATCAGAAATGTGGATAACAAGAGAGATTTAAGACATGAACAGTGAAAACATGTGAAAACTAAGTCCCCATCGATGGGGACTTAAGCCATCATAAAATGATATTTTTTTCACATCCAGAATTGTTAAACAAAATGTGGGTTTTATATGGTCTTATCAATCATCTCAAAAAGGGGTTTTGAGATGATATAAGCATCAAAATTGGGTTTGCAATGTTTTCACCATCAAAATCATGTTGGAACATACATACTCAATAAGGTTTTGTTTGCATTTTTTAGTTCCACTACATGGTTCATCGCTGTTTATAGGGTATCCCAGGCCCAGAAATTTCGATCATGTGCCCTTTGAAATGGCCGGTGTATACTGCCCAGCTCACCAGTGTTCCATTCTTCATTGGTTAAATATCTTTAAACCGCCGTGTTTGATGGTTAAATCTTACATGGATACTTTAATCCTTTAGTCTTTTGGCATCAATGGGATTATCTACTAACCAGCAAAAAACCTAGTTTTTTGCAGGGTATCTAAGATTGGCAATGGATATGTTTTTCACAATTATCTGGGTAAATTTGATCACGACCTCACTGTTCTCCCGAACCCTGGAATCATGGTTTAGTAAGGGAAATCATGCCCAAAGAGCCTTAACTCAGATTGGTGAAATACTTAGATTTACCCAGAATTATGGATTGTTAAATACCAATCTTTGATGGGTGAATCACTCTTTTTGAGGGTTAAATCCTCATATGTTTCAATGGGACGGAAGCAGCGTGGGTATGTCGCTGAGCCAGGTACTGCAGGCCTATCCTTGGACTCGCACGTTCCGTTGCTCGGTTGTTGGAAGACCATGTTTCTTCGAAAAAACAAAAATAACATGAGTAATTAACATGTTTTCTTCAGAATCCTCTACCATTGGTAGCTAACCAACCTGTTGTATATATATATATATTTTTTCCATTTTTTTCAGGGTTCCCTGATGTTTTTTGCAGGAAATGATGATCACAGTTATGAACTCTTTGAGTCACAGAACTGGGTTGTTTTTTTTTGTGGGTACAAGAAAAACCAGCCATTGCAGTTATGGCCCGAAATACCAGTTATAACATCTTATAACATCTTATACCCATTATAAGATGGGATTAACATCCTATAACATCCAGTTATAACATCCTATAACATCCATTGGGATTATAACATCTTATAAGCCCACTTATAGAATGTATAATCCCATACCCATATGCAACCCATGGTGCTGGAATATGAATCCCAACATGTGCCCTTGTCCAAAAAAAACACAAAAAGTTTTGTAGGTAAATATACCAGCACCATGGGACCATGGGTTTCATATGGGATAGAAATAACCAGCTATAACTAGTTATACCCTCTGGTAAACATACAAAAAACTATGGAAAGATTCACCATTTTTAATGGGTAAATCCACTATTTCTATGACCATTTTCAATAGCTATGTTAGTTTACCAGAGGGTATGTCATCTATGTTAGTTTACTCCTCCTGAACCATTAAAACCTCCATTTATAGATGATTTTCCCATTAAAACCTCCATTTATGAGGGATTTTCCATGGCTATGTTAGTCATAACCAGAGGGTAACTGATAAATGGCCATAACTCTGGTTTTGTCAAAAACCCACTGATTTCCCGAAGTCCAGCGATTTCATGGCGAATCTTCTCGACCTTTTTTTGTGACACAACGGTGGAGACCGTGGTGTTGCCCGCGTAGATGATCTTGTTTAGTACTATTATTTTATGTTTATATACATTATTTATCTATAGTACATAGACAATACACCAATATGATGCTTAATGATGTCGTTTATCTATATATATATACATGTTATCAATTTCTATGTACTATGTATTACTATGTCATAGTTAGTTTATCTGATATATTCATCTATATTTTATCAAATGGATTCAAATTGTATATATACACCCCCTAAATCATCATACCCCAGTCATACTTCCCAAGAAGGTACGGCTGGATCCATAGGCGTTATCAATTTTGATGTACTATGCCATAGTTATTTTATAGTTATTTTATCTAGACTTTATCTATAGTTCATCAATTTTAAAATTTTATCCATATATATATATACTATAAAGTTAGATATTGTTCCTTTACCTTATTGATATTTAAATATGTTTTTTATTTACTATTAATATAGTTCCTTATTTTGTTCAGAGATGTTTCGTGAGTTCGTTACGCAGGTTCCAGGCCATGCCGGGGAACAACGCCAACCACAAGTTGGATGCTGGGACGAAGGGACGAATTGTCGCTACGCAGCTACCCCCGTTTCGCTTCGTCAACGGTTCGTTTCGGGTCTGTCAGCTACGCGTTGTGAAGTTTCCCAGTTAGGGACTTGATGAAATGTGGGAAACACGTGGGGAATTCCTGAGTGTTTTGAGCTGTAAATGGAGGTTTTCATGGGAAAATGAGGGGAAACAAAAAATCAATAAATGGTATTAAATGGTGGATGTTCGATCAAGCCATGTATTTCATTGCCGACGGGTACGTCTGAAATATCTACTAGGTACTATAGCAACCACCAAAAAAGATGCAAAGTTGAGAATCCCACTGAAAGGGTAAACTACTGTTCTCTCTTTTTGGGGGTTGCTATATGATCTTTCATGGAATCCAACACCCAACAACACATAGCTCACATAGCTTGAAACCCTGGTATTTGCAGCTCTCAATGCTGCACTGCGTGGAGTTCGAAATGTGTCGGTATTATCTTTGCTCTTAGACCCAGTGATGACTTTATGATTTGTTTTTTGGTCTCAGAATCCAGTGCGCTCTGAGAGTGGCCACTGGAGCCGTCAGTGACGAATGGAATGTGCGAGTTGAAGGGTAATTGCCATCACCCTGATTTTAAATTAATCACCTCCCATAAAACCATGGTTTACTAGGGGATGAAATCACATATTTGAGACCATGGGATGGGGGTGTTTAATATGAACGGGAGATGGGATTATCCATTAATATCCACTTATTATTATCAATATCCAAGTATAGTGTATTATATCATACTGCTGATTACTATATATATATATTTAGATACATAGTAACCCATGAATATTCGGGAAGTGTGACTAGTTTTTGTGTGTCAATTTCAATGAGAGCTGAGACCCTACGATTTTCAACACTCAGGCTTGAAGGAACATGTCTTCACATCTACGGCTCAATACATGGTGCCAATGTGGTGCCAACCCTCTGGTAAACGTTTACATAGCTGTGAAACATCACCTTCTTTGATAGGTAAATCCACTAGAAATGATTCCAATGGCCATGTTCAATAGCTATGTAACACATTAAAAAAGGGTTGGCACCATGAAATTTCACGAAAAAAACCCATGGAAATCCCATGAACAAACCTCCATGAAATCCAACGAATTCCAGCTTTGTTCAGCTGCCATTGGGACGATGAGACGATGTGGGGAGGCTGGGATGGTCTGTTTTTCACAGACACGGCTGGCTGTCGCGGTTGATATTTTTAACATTCCAGGGTATCATTGGTATAATGGCTAATCTACTGGTTAATAATGGTTAATATAATGGTTATATAATGATGGTTAATATAATGGCTGGTTGGTGGTTTCAAACATGGCTTTCATGTTCCATCATATATGGGATGTCATCCACCAACCATTGACGAACTCATATTTTTCAAGATGGTTGAAACCACCAGTGTTTGTGTTTATTCACCGTGTTTGCACCATTATAGTATTATTATACACTATTGTACACTATTGTACACTGTACATACACTGTACATACACTGTACATACAGTACATCCTTATTTGTGTGGGTCAAAGCTCGGCATGTTCATGGTTGTTGGTTATGTGTTATGTGTGTTAGTCTGAAAAGCGGGTATGCCATTATTTATCCATTGCTCACTCATCATTTATCCTGTCAAACTGGCCATGTATGTGGTCAAATCCCAATGTCTGATGGTTCAATCCCCATTGAAAACAGCATTTAACTGATGGTTTCCGGAACTGTTTCATCCCAATATCATACCTTCAATCCTATTTTTGTTGTTTTCCGGAAAATGGATCTGATGGTTATTCATATAGGATTGTAGATCCATATCATGTTGTTTTCCCCATCTCATAACAATCCTACAATGTGAGGCCCCCAAGATAGCGTTCAGTTGGTGCCAATAACTCCAATAACTATGGTTTATGTAGTATTCATGGGGCTTATAGTCTAATAACTCTGGTTTATAGGTAATATATATATATATATTTATTATAATATCTATAGTTACTGGGGCTTTTGTTAACCAACAAACATCACTGGGGGGCCTCACATTGTATGATTTTTGGCAACCCCACAGATCCGATAAAAAACATCGTTGCGGATCCGAGGAGCAATTCCTTCAGAAAATTGAGGCGCTCCTGGGATCCTGGGAGCCACTGGGAGCTACGGCCCAGTTTCACGGTGGAATCAAAGATGGCTGGGTAAATTAATGGTTAATGTTGGTTAATGATGATTAATAGTGCTTATGAATGGTTAATGATGATTATTCTGGGTAACTTTTTTCACGACCGAAGCCTGTTCTCCCTCACTAGAATCATAGTTAGTAAGGGAAATGATCCCCAAGATAGCCTTAATTCAGGTTAGTGAAATATGATAATTTACACAGAAACATGGCTGGTAAATCCGGGAAGTCATTTGGCAAAAATGGGAACATCATCCATTTTCATGAAAAGAGTCATAGAGGTTTTTTCATAGGAAAATACGGGTTAAAATCATCAAACAAAATTGTGGATTTTCCAGCCATCGACACAGCGATTGAACACGTCGCGAACTGGAACGACTCACCTTATTTTGATGGGTTCTTTTTGGACAATGCTGCATAGCCTACATAGCTATGTTAAACTACTGGAGAGTGAGTTGGTTTACACTTCGATGTGCATCCCAGTTAGTAAGTGGTTTATAAGTTGTCAATAACCGCTACATACCTGGGGAGTTTTGTTTATATATAAATATATAACTGGGTTGCACCATGATTATGAATTACAAACCACTTGCTAACTGGGATGCACCCCCTAGTAACTCATATAGCAGGGGTTCATGGCACATTAAAAAGAAAAAACTGAAGTTACATGGATGTATACGATATACAAACATATACGAACCATTGTTTTATTGGGGGCCACCATTTACGTGATTTGAACAGCCCATTTTGAATCGTTGTTGCACATTTGTATGTCTTTGTATGTCTTTGTTGGCTATGTATCTATCAAGTTGCATGAGTTATATCATATTATATCTCCATGATATTTTTTTTCTATGGGATTGGAGAGTTCTTCCAGCCATCAAGCGTTGGAACATTCATGACCCACCTGGCCCTTTCAGGAGAGCTCCGGACAACGGACTGCGTCAGCGAGAGAGCTGAGTGCTGCTTGGATTCCATCTGATTCCTGCTCCCTTTTGTTGGAACAAATGACCATCTGGTTGGTGGTTTGGAACATGGTTTTTATTTTCCATAATATATGGATATATATATATATATAGATGGGATAATCCACCAACCATTGACTTTCATATTTTTCAGATGATTGGAAGGGTAGACATAATCTGATTATACAGTAAGTAGTATGGTTGGCCGGTGAATACGGATAGCCACCCCCATTTAACATGGGATCTTGCCTGCCAAATTGGCGACTTGACCCACAGACAGGCGCATCACTTGAGGAACTTAGGTGGGTGGATCAGGACTTTGGAAATCTTGAGTCTTGAGGTCACTTCGAAGATTTACCGAACTTGAACATGGTGAGTGTCCAGTTGGCAAACTGGATAGTAACAATATGTCACTAATATGTAACTATAGTTTCACAATTAGTTTCACTATCAGCCACAATAGTACAAACTCTCCACTTAGTTTACCAGAGGGAAGCCCACTTATGTACTTGATAGTCACAATAATTATGTCACAATGACTTGGTGATCCCTTGGATGGATGCGACCTGATTTTCTCGGAAAGCCCCAGATATTCAGGCCGTTGGGAAAATCAGGAAACACAACCATGTTTAATACAGTAATTATAGAAGGAAACTAGGACATTATATGATTATTAGATGATCACTAGATGATGATTAGATGAATTCAACAATTTCTAAGATATGATTGATAATTCAAGTGATTTTGCATTTATCGTTCGATCTCATGCCATCTAATCAGATTTCATGTTCTGCTTATCCAACTCTTGAGTGAGAAAACCACTGATGTATGGCCAGCCTTGAAAAATGAATCACAAAAACACTGCAGGTTTTTCCGTCAAATTTCACTATAATGTAATTAAATATTGTTATCAGCCAGGTTTACTGTAAATGTTATTAATCACATTGATAATGGATAATCAAATTTGCCAACATCAGAATGAGTGTTACCAGTCACAGGTATTTTGTGACTGCACCGAAAAGATTGGCATGGATATTTACCCTCTGGGAAATTAACAGTTGGACCCTGATTTTATCACCAATTTATAGTGGAAACTAATCTTCCAACCCCGACAACTGCCAGGGTCTATGTTAATTTACTGGAGGCTAATTTTTGTCATGTTGAAACAGCTCAGGCAAATCAGGGGATCCCCAGGGTGATCCCCATGCCATAAATGGTTACCCAACAAGACCCTGGGATCTTCAAAGGGAAGACCTGCGGGGAAACCAGCATGGCCGCCATGCCATCGAAACAACGTTACGGCCTGATTGAATTCTATGGTTTTGTTGACCCCTAATGCCATTCAGTGGTTGAATCCCCGTTCTTGATTGTTAAATCCGTATAAATCCGTAGCTGGTTCACCATTCTTCACCATTCGTATGTTATTCTTGTTGATTAAATTCCAATTTATCATATGACTTCATACGTTTTTCCCGCAGCATTTTTAAGCGAAACTAAGCGAAACGAACAGGAGTTCATCTATCACATGGTGCTGCAGTTGTTGAACACGAGTGAGTTCGCCTGTGTGGCCAGTGTCTTTGGCTGAAGTTGGAGACTGGAAGAGCGATGCACGACGATTTCAAGGATTGAGGCGAATAATCGATGCACTGCACAAAATATCATAATATAATA
The DNA here is from genome assembly GCA_947184155.2 of Cladocopium goreaui. NCBI lineage: Eukaryota > Dinophyceae > Suessiales > Symbiodiniaceae > Cladocopium > Cladocopium goreaui. The sequence continues at coordinate 1,273,033 of CAMXCT020002668.1, forward strand.
TATATATACACATACCCTGAGTATCTTGCTACATGAGGCATCAACTTGTAATAAGTAATATTACACAATATTGATAATTGATCATACTGCAATTTGCAGCTCATTCTTTCAAGGGTGCTTGGAACTACCAAACATTCACCCTCAAAAGTCCATTTGGGAAGGATCCCATCTGCAGGAAGAATACGCGAACGATTATTGTTCGCTCAGACAAACAAGCTTCATGGTGTCCTGCAAAACGTTTTCAGTGGACATCGTTTTCGCTGCATCATACTTATCAGCCATGAAAATTCCATGCTGGCTGGGTGAACAGTTATGAAAAGTTGGGGTGAGTATCAATGATACACTAACTGGTCTGGTTGATGGTTTCAAACATTGTTTTTTATTTTCCATCATATATGGGATGTCATCCTTCCCATTTACGAACTCATATTTTTCAAGATGGTTATTGCACCACCAACCAGCTACCCTCTGGTAAACGTTTACATAACGAACTGGAAAGATCCACCATTTTCTAGCTGGATAAACCCACTATTTCGACTGGGCCACGGCTTCAATAGCTATGTTAGTTTACCAGAGGGTAGTATATCACGATATATCTACCATAAACCCTGGTTAACCATGGTTAACCTACTTCAATAGCGACTTTTTTGGAACTGGGTTACCGCGACTTGTATCATAGGATCCTAACCAAAGTCCTCCAGGTGCGCTGGCAGGGACCTTATCAGATGCCTATGCGAGTCGCTTGGCGGCAAGCCCGTGAAGTGCTGTGAAATTGATCCAATGTTTGGCCAAGATATTAAACACACGTGTATATATATATAATTATATATATACATAGAACATGTTGATTATACAGTTGATATGTCTTACTCATATATGTCATATATGTTACATATGGTATGTATATATATACATATTACATGTTATATATATGCTATATTAAGGCCTATGATTTATGACCGTTACGTCGTTACGGTGGCATCCCATGGCTCCCATGGCTCAGAGCCATCGAGGCGACGTGACCATCGCGGGGCTCGCGTCATATCCTGCGCTGATGTTGGCGCAGCTGGTGAACATCTTAGAGCCTCGGCAGCGGCGGAGTCCTGTCGATGATAGGACTGGTTATTTCACCCATGGGTTATTGCCCTCTGGTAAACGTTAACCTGGTTAGTGGTTTCAAACATTTTTTATTTTTCCATATTGGGAACAATCATCCCAACTGACTAATATTTTTCAGAGGGGTTGAAACCACCAACCAGTAACAGTTTGCGAACTGGAACATGGTGATTTAGTTCGTGGATTTAGCCATTAAAAATGGTGATTTTCCATAGTTATGTCAGTTTACCGGAGGGTAATGGACATTATGGAAATAACCAGAGGGAATCAATGGTGAATCAATGGTGAATCAATGGTGAATCAATGGTGAATCAATGGTGAATCAATGGTGAATAGTGGTAAATAATGGGATATTAATGGTTAATACTCTGGTTGGTGTTTTGGAACATGAATTTTATTTTCCATAATATATAATATATGGGATGTCATCCTTTCCATTGACTTTCATATTTTTCAAGATTGTTAAAACCACCAACCAGTTATGGAAATAACCAGAGGGTTTCATGAATCATAGATAGTTATAACCAGAATCCAATGGTACAGTAATTATTATTAACATTGTAGGATTTCATGGAAATTCATGGGATTTCATGGAAATTAGTTTTATTCGATGGACATGTACGGGATTTATTATGATTTAATGAGAAGGTTGCCATGATTTTGCCATTTATTACCTCTCTGGTAGTTTAACAGTCTGCGACCTGGAAACCATGGCCCATAAAATGGCCACAAAACCAGTCTGGCCATACAAAAACGTTGGGTGATTTTCCAGAGCTACGTAGAAAATTACCAGAGGGTACATAGATTTACTAGGTTGAACATAAATTAAGGTGAGTTCACCACAATCAAATGTGCATGTATATAGGTGTCCGGAAACTGGCTGGGTGACCTGGAAGATGAATAGATCCACCCTCGGACATATCAGCAGGGGGTGATCAGCAAACCACGGATACCCTATCCTGTTTGTCGGGGCTCCACAGGGTTCCATGTTTGTCGATGAAAGTGTACTGCTTTCCATTCCTATTGGGCCTATTGGCCTGTCATGTTGATGTGTACTGCAGATAGTCATGTTTTGTCATTCCTATTGTCCTATTGGCTATGAGTAGATTCGTTTTTCTTAGTAAAATAATACACCAACACTACATTAACAATGTTGGATGCATGAACACAATAAACAGTCCTTTTTCTCACCTAATAAAATAGGTATTTTTCAACACATGCCTGTTGAGTATAGATAGAGCTGATTAATAATCAGATTATGCCTATCTATGGGTTTTTTAATCTATCATTTCAGGTACCTCCAATCGGTTCCTGAGTCCTGGCCATGTTTCGATTGTGGGCCCAAGGAGGAGATGCGCGCCAAAGTCTTGCGAATCGCCCTCGAGTTGGCGCCCTACGTGCCTTGGCGCTGGCATGGCATGGTGATTTCGATTGCCACATGGCTAGCCCTGTTGGGTTCTTTTTGAATCCCAACGAACAGCTATTTTCTCAGCATTTCTCAACTATGTTTTCGGCGCAACTGGTGGTGTTGATTGTGTTATCTTCAATTTTCTAGCCACATAGACATGTCTTTTAGTACACTCATAGTACCAAGCAATTGATCCTGTTGGTGCAGCGGATGTCACAGTCTGTTGGGAAGGCTTTGGTGCGTGGACATAGCTAGATAGATCGATAGATCGGTAGATAGATAGATAGATAAATAGATAGATGATTTCGGGTGCTTGGTTGTTGTTTTTTCTTTTCATCCAGAAGCTCGCCACGTGAAATCTTCTCTGGCAATTTTTCAACTCCTCAGGCATTCCATGTGTCCATAGCGATAGACAGGATTTTCACTGCTGCTCTCCCGTTGGAAATGGGACCCCCAAACTTGGGCATTTCCAAGTGCTGACAGCTGAAAAAGATTCTCACAATCTCCCCGCAGGGACAGCTTAGAAGTAGCAACTCTGCCGCATCAAATGCCGGAGAGGGGTTCGCCCGTTCGCCCTGAAATCATAAGATATGGGGGTTTCCTGAAATGGGGGTACCCAATATCTGGATGGCTTATAAGTTTATAAGGTAAAACCCTACTCAAATTTGGATGATTTTTGGGAGTACCCCTATGACTTAGGAAACCTCCATATGGAAGTACAGATGGCCACGTCTTCTATCATTAATCTTATTGGTTGGCAAATCCACTGGGGAAACCTTTGGTGATGCCCGGCTCCAATTCGAAAAATGACACGTCACCTTGTAAACGTTTGGAATTTCAATGGATACAACATGTTGGTATCCAAAATACTGTAAACATTTCTCTAACCTGATTTTGGGAATTTCAATGTTTGACGTCATTTTGGTGTATCAGTTCTGTATCTTACCAGTCTCACAATAGAGAATGTTCATTTATCTTCACCAAATTCTACAGCATGATGACCCAACAAAGATGGGCTGTGAACTTAAGTTCCACAACAGCTCTGAGTAAAATTTGGCACGTGCACTTATTGACTTTGATTGACTTTGATTATCCAAACTATTCACTATGATTAGCCAGTTTTATATAGTTTTATGGGGTTGCAATCCACTTATCAACTAAGTGGGTCCCGCTGAACATGGTTTCATACTCCCAAATACAACCATTCGAATTGGCAACGTGATGATTCAGCAATGTATTTTGGATCATCCAGTCGTACATCTTCCGGGTGGTGCCCTTTGATCAAAGTTGGATCCTCTAACAGCCATTGGATTTTTTAGGCATATCATACCCTCTGGTAATGACTAACATAACTATGGAAAATCACCATTTGAAATGGGAAAATCCACTATTTCTATGGCCATGTTCAATAGCTATGTTAGTTTACCAGAGGGTAGGATATCACGATATATCTACCATAAACCCTGGTTAACTGGTTAACCATGGTTAACCTACTTCTACAGCGACTTTTTTCGAACTGGGTTACCCATCGCGAAGGCCTGGTGGTGCAGTTTTGCCGCTACTTCACCCTGACGCATAGCCATGCAGACTACCGCTTGCAGGAGTATCTGGCCCTGAGTTCGAAGAGGAAACAGTAGGAAGAGTATGGGGATAACTAGATAGTACGGGGATTTTTTTTGGGATGTCTAATCATGTCTAATCTATGGATACAAAATGCATATGATGGGGGAATGGGAAAAAATAATGGGATACTAAAGGGATATTCCTGGAATATGCTGGAATAGTATCCGACAACGTCAGCCTTTTTTTTAATATATAGCAACCCCAAAAGGATAAAAATGTGTCTTTGTTGTTTTGTTGGTTTAACCAAAATTCAATGGAATGGTTGAGAGTTGGCTCGCCCACATCCATTTTGGCTGCAAAGGGTTATCCTGCAGCCTGACAAGTTGACCAAGAAATTGGGAACTCTCAATGTCCAGGAATCAGTACATATCCAGGACAGGTTCATCTTGACTAGCACCACCCACCACCACCACCACCACCTCATCATTAAAATCAATATCATCACCACCACCACCATCATCATCATCATCATCAGCATCATCATTGTTTTTAACTATTGGTACTAATTGGTAATACGTAATAACACTAATTATTGATTGGTAATATATTAAAGTACACATAATAACACTAATAGAGAAAACCCTCATATAGTCAACATCTCCTCATTTTTCTGTTGGATCCTTTTGGGGGTTTCCAGAAATCAGGATACCCAATAGCTAGTTGGTTTATGATGGAAAATCCCATCTATAGATGGATGTTTTTTGGGGAAACAACCATATATATATATATGTTACATATAATATATATATATATATATATCTTACATATATATATACAGTATATATATATATATATGAACATGTAACATATATATATATATGTTACATATATATATATATATACTGTATATATATATATATATACATGCACATTATTATATCCTATATATATATATGGGTTCCATATATGCTTTTAGGAAGCCTCCATGTCTTGAGTTGCGTTCCCTGTTTCACTTCATGTGCCCTATGCCTCCAGGCACGAGGCGATTGATGAAGACTTTCACAATTCGCAGTTCGGCATAGTGCTGATCGTATCTTGGCGTATCATTCGGCCGAGGCATCTGGCGACCGGTCCCCTGTTTTTGTGGCGATAAAAAAAGGGGGGGGGCTATCGCACGATAGATCAGTTGCTGAACGGCTGATCAGTAAGAATTGAGGTGGATTTGTCTATAATTAGATGGAGTTACAAAGCATTTTTCGAAAAAAAACAAACATCTACTATATTTATCTGGATTTGCTGGTCCACGTATCTATTCTTGTTTGTGTGTTTAAACTTTAAAACCTCCCCATGTCTGTTGGTGAAGTATCCAAGCCACTGAGGGCAAGTTGTTCCCATCCAATCTGTGGGCAAGACTTGGACTTTGATTGACATTTTGATCGGGTCCTCTGGTAGTTTGTATTTCATAGTTTCCCCGCTTTTTAGGATTCAATAGGCCTGTCCTAATTTAAATCACAACTTTTCGTATGCAATTTGAGGATATAGAATGATATGTAATATTATGTAATGGCATTCAATCGGGGCCATTTAAGAGCCAGACCTGAACGGAAGTGGCTCCACACTTTTGGTTTGTTGGTTTACAACACCATCCAACTGTTTATAATATATACACACATATTAATAATGATAATATACATCACAACCTCCTTTGTTAGCCTTCTGATGTTTGATGTTTACCAACGTTCCTATCATTAATTGCTTTGTAGATTGAATACAACAACCACTTCCCGCAAAAAATTGCCTAGCTATCAATTCATCCATCATAGATTCAACCTCAAACATGAAGAATCCAATGCTTTTGTGCTGAAATCCTGGTAGATCTCACGTTCCCTTAGGATTCCTATGGCAGCCTGCTGAAGATGCTGCAGCACATAGACCACTTGCAGCTTGGGATATGACGACCGCAAAGCGCAAAAAAAATGTAGCAAAGTTATAAATCCGGCTAAACATATCTAAATCCTAAAGTAGTGGCAACTCTTGCAGTAGTAACTAACACAGCAATGGTATCTGAGCCGAGTGTTGACAGTCCCCCAGTAGTGGCAAAGTACTTTTCTATCCTTTTGGGTGGCTACCATACTATATTACTATATAGTCTGGAAAAAATGCAAAATGATGAAAGTGTCTAAGGAAGAATCTAAGGTGACCATGATTGAGATACGTTAATTTCTTATATATCTGAATGGCTACGACTATTTTCGCACACGACCTTAGATGTAATCAGCTTGAAGAGATGTAAAACAACTTCCATTACCAGCTTTGATTCCCTGAATTCCGTTGTGCCAGGTCAGTTCCTATGATTTTCTCATTTTTGATAGGGCATTTCCTCGGATTTCCCATTTTTTACAGCTCAGTACCAGGGATTTCCTTTTTTTTGGGGGATTTCCATGGATGTCACCAGAGGTCCCTTTGTTAACAAAGGGGGAATCCTCCCCCTAGCGGTACCGGATGGCGGTACCGGGGCATCCGGGGCGAGGTATTGCAGCTACGAACAGTTGATTGTGGCGGTGGATTTCGAGGGTGTCGAGCTGAATCGCCATGGCCCTCTTTGTTTGGTGCAGATGATCCTCGGTGCGGTGAAGAATTTGGATTGAGAGTTTGACATGCTGATTTAATCAAGGATATAGAGATTTAACCATGAGAATTGGTGAAGATTTGGAGAGATATTGGATGAACCATATCTAACCAATGAACAATGGATTTGGGGTTTGTACAGCAATGGTATATGTACACCAAAATTGAAAAATTATTGATCACAGCTTTTTTTTCTATCATTTGATGGTTATTTAAGGGAGTACATACACGATACTTTCAGACAGACCCAGATCCAGATGTGTGATCAATGGCCATTTCAGGAACCTAAATTGGAGGTATACCATATATGTATATATATATAAGGCCTATATAAGGATCCTGAAGATCTCCCATTGATGTGATGTTTCAGATTGTTTCAGCCATTTCGATATGTTTTTTTAGGCCTCCAGGAAGCCTCCAGGTTTGAGATTCCGGTGCCTTTTTGGCCTCGTAGGCCCTTTTAGGCTATGGATGGTAGCCCTTACCGGTAAACGTTTACATAACGAACTGGAAAATCACTGGAAAATCACCATTTTGAATGGGAAAACTCACTATTTCTATGGCCATGTTCAATAGCTATGTTAAATTACCAGAGGGTAGATGTCTTTATTTCATCTGTTTTCTTGTTGTAATGGTAGATGTTCACCATTTCTCGCACGAAAAATTGTATAAACTTTTGGCGATCGGTAGGTCCGTTTCTTGGGTTCAGTTTGAATGAATCAGATAGCTACATATTAATCCGTATCGTCCATCTACATTGTATGGGTGCATAGAGTTGTAAAAGAGGCAACCAAAAGACCCGCAGAATTAGTGACTTTTGGCACCACACCATCCAATGTTGTACGCTAATTTTTGTACGATCACGCAATTGGAGAGCCCAAAAACCCATGGTTGATCAATGTTTATCAGCATGTTCACCTTACCCCTGCAATATATTCGGGTAATTTTATCATGTACACCCAGCATGTTTTTTTTTTTTACCTGGTTGGTGGTTTGGAACATGATTCTTATGACTTTCCATTCAGTTGGGAATTTCATCATCCCGACTGACTTTCACTCATATTTGTCAGAGGGGTAGGCTCAACCACCAACCAGTTTCTGTTTTTTTACTGATCTTGTTATATGTTTATCATTGCACCTTAATATTTATCAGCATGTAGCATGATCATTTGGGGGACCATCTCAGGACGATCCACGACAATCCTGCGTTGGTTTATGCTCCTTGATCTGAAAGAGTTGGCAGCGATTTGTTGGACTGGTATGGAGTTGATGGGAGAATCTAATCTGCGTTAGATTTCTTAATGTTGTGTTTGTTGGATTTACTGGTATTTTCTAGCCATTTCATGTTCATGGGATGAACTAACTATTTTAATTGGATAGTTTAAGATTAAGACACCTTCCATAAAAATGCTTGTGGACGGTCTTTAATTGGATCACATTGGATCAAAGGTGTCGGTGTCATTGGATCACATGCTCGGGGAAATCCCCGCAGCCATCATCGGCAATTCGCGGGTGGTCACCAGCCAGGTATGATTGGCACAGGGTACCCCAATTTTATGGGAATTGAATGGAATTGAAATGGGCAAATGATGATCAACCAAGATATTCAGGCAAGTTACTATGTATGCAGCGATCTCAAATGGCCAAACCCCAATGATGGCTTTTGATATTGAGGAAACTATCAATTTTGACGCCGAAACACATCAGCTTTGCAATTTTTCATCCTAATGGCTTTTCGCCATTACCCTAACGAGGTCATGATAGTGGTTGAGTCATGTGTTTTCCAGGTAGAGTGACATCGTTCCCTCCTGTTCTGATGCCTTCTCTATGCTCTGAACTAAGCTGGTTGGTGGTTTGGTACATGAATTTTATGACTTTCCATATTTTTCCATTCAGTTCGGAACAACAATCCCAGCTGACGAACTCCATCATTTTTCAGAGGGGTAGGCTCAACCACCAAGCAGTAAGATTCTGTGACATCTAGAGACTCCCCAGGATGGTGATCCACAATTTTTCATCGCTGACTTTCAGGTGCTGGATATCCACGTGCTGAAACGTTTCTTGTCCGGAATGCTACAGCTGAAAACGAGGTTATACATGTTACAGTTTATTAAAGGTTATACAATGTTATATCTGGGGAAATTATAACGACCTCACTGTTCTCCCGAAGCCTGGAATCATGGTTTATAAGGGAAATCATCCCCAAACGGCCTTAATTCAGGTTATTGAAATATTACAATTTACCCCTATATAATTATATATATATATATATGTACACCTCCTTAAACAGCTTGTCTTTCGATTGGAACACATATTTCTTCAACCATCCTTTTTTTGGGGGGGGGTTCCTGTTTTCCAGACAAATCCATATGAATCCGTTCCCTTCGATCATAGTTTTCGTACCTCCCACGAAAACCCTGGAATGTTCTGATCGCCTCGTACTTCCAGCTGTTTGTAAACCCACTGACCAAAACGATCCATGATGTACCAAAATACAGTATATAGTGCTTGATGATTTTGGAATATTTTAGATATTCCACCAACTCCAATATGCTCCATGGTGCTGGAATATTTACCAACATTTGCCCGAACAAAATCATCCAGTTTTGTAGGTAAATATACCAGCACCATGGGTTGCATATGGGTATAGAAATAACCGGCTATAACTAGTTTTAACTGACCAGCCCGTTTAGATATTCCACCAACTATAGAGCAGGTGTTTTTGTTTCTTCCTTCCACCATTTTCGTTTTCCTTTTGCTCCCGAGGTGCTTGCAATCCCTTCGAGCTGGCCTCTCCGGGTGGCCGCTTTTTTACGGAATGGCTGATGGCTAGGACTCAGGAACCGATAAAAATTGGAGGTACCCTCTGGTAGTTAAACATAGCAATGGAAAATGGCCCAGTTATAATTGATTTACCTATTAAAAGTGGTGATTTTCCATAGCTATGTTAGTTTACCAGAGGGTATCTACCTTTTCGAGGCCTAAGGGGATATACCCCCAATTTCTATGGCCAGAAATATGATACGAACGTAGCTCCATTTTTGGATCCTGGAGATCTCCCAATTGCTCTATGTAAATTGAATCTATGAAATCCCAACATGTATAGCATCCCTCCAATTCTGAGAATGGTATGCAATTGAAATGGTAGGCAATTCCGGGAATCATATATTTAACCGGATGTTATGCTGTTTTTTTCTTCTGGGATATGAAGATGGGTTTAATGCGATCATGAAGGGGAAGTCATCTATGGCATTTATCTATTGAATCATCAATAGGATTCATACTATACTATTACTATAACCATCAGCAACTGTGGGAAACCACTAGGCGATACTCATCTATAAACCATCGAACTAGATGGTGATTTAATGGGACATCAACGGGGAGTTAGTTCTTTAAAACTAACCAACATAATGATGAAAAATGGGAAGAATAAGGGATACCCTCCGGTTATCAAACGTGGCACTGGAAACTCCACCATTTAGTTCGACAACATTTCTCAATATTCCCATTAAAACTTCCATTTCTGGGAAATTTCCCATTGCCACGTTTGACTACCAGAGGATATTTATGGCTTTAGCAGGATTTAGTAAAATACTGTTGGGAAAAAAATCTATAAATGGGGATCCAATAGGTTATTCATGGGGCGTATATAATGGGATATAACCAACATGATAATAACCCCTTCCGCCAAATATAAAACTTCCGCAATATCAACCATGGTTTAGTAGAGTATGAAAGCGCATAGTGCGGACCATAGAATGTCATTTGGGGTTCAATAGTCGGGGATGATATTCTGTGAATTTCATTTGGAGGAAGGTGTTTTCCATGGCATCAAGAATGGGATCAGACCCATTACACAGAGATTCAACCAACACATCAGAAATTTCCAGACGCCGATTTACCCATCAATGAGGGTCCAACAAAATGGGAATGGCTCAGATTTGTCCACTGATCGTTTGATATCAAGTCGCCATGTCGCCGGCGAACAACAACCCGCCCTGGTTTTATCAAAGCCTCCGGTAAACTAACATAGCTATTGAACATGGCCATAGAAATAGTTGATTTTCCCATTGAAAATGGTGATTGTCCATAGCTTTTTGTATGTTTACCAGAGGGTAGCTATAGCTATAGCTGCTGTATAGCTGGATCTGCACCGAAATGGCACCATGTGTTGACCCCTCTCCACTTCGCCCAGTTTCTTGCTGTCGCTGAGGCATTTCAATGAAGTTTATCCTCGAGGACTGGGCAGATGAAGCAATTGGCCGTCCATATAGCCAATAGGCCAATATAGCTGGATATTCAACAAAAATAGTTTCATATTTTCCATAGCAATAGGATCCTGGAGTGGAGTACTTGTAGGTTTTGCATGGTAATGTTGCCGGTTGCTCCATCCCAAGTGTTTCTCTTAAGTCAACCAAAACTAATGAGCAGCGCACAGCCAGGACAATGCCAAGATCTTGAAGCTCTGGTTTGATCCACGTCTCTCGGTGCGAAACGCCGTGCTAGAACTTCCAAATCGGCTGGATGTTTGCTATGTTATCCAATAGGGCAACCTCTAGCTGGAAGTAAAGGAGAATGACATCTCACCATGTTCATAGACAGCATGCAGCTTTGCCATTGCCAAAGTAGGGAAAAATCCATAAAGTTCATGTCAGCTTCCGGTAAGCTATGGTTGTGTGATGATTGTTCCCGGACGGATTTGTCTTTGAAACTGAGGAAATGACGTGGATGCCTTGTACCATCAGTTTGGACGCTGCACTGGTCTTGGGTTTTTCAATGGAGAATACCCTCGAATTGATTCGACGACTGCTTTCTAATCATCTAAAATAGCGACGGAATTTCCAGTTGATTCTATTGTATCTATCTGGTTGTATAGTTACAACTGAGTCATGTTCCTACCAACACCTTCCGATGATGTTCCAGCTTTGTGACCCAAAAGTGTGAACCTGAATGGTGGCTTTGTCTCTAAACCGGGGATACAGGAAATTACAATTTTAATGGGGACATATCCATTGTCGGAAACGCGGGGATGGCCCAAAATCGCTTAAAAAAACAAGTTTAATGTGGATAATTGATGACAAAGCATATGGACGTTTCGTTTTTTTGATGTTGACACAATCACATGTATTTTGGACACAACATGTACCGTTAAGATTCGGTTGAGACACCCTGGTACCATCCGGTACCTTTACACACTTGGCTGAAACTGAGGTACCCCTAAAAACCGACGGTTTATCATCATTTTCCTCGCAAATTTTGGGTATCATGGGTATCCAGGTTACCTCATTTTTGAGCTTCAATATGTTACAATATGTTTCTTTTTCACAGCTTGCAAGTGTTTGGCATTGACCATGTGGCCATGTTGCTCCAAAAAGGAGTCGCTTCGCAAAACATCTATGATCTCCAACTTGCAGATGTGGCGCTGAGACGGTTGAATGGAGACACTTGGCCGCTTCAACATGT